>CM034532.1:40858307-41458307 GCA_020002185.1 Paraescarpia echinospica | reverse complement strand
CTATAGCCAGCTATTCTTAAGATATTTCTATTGTTATACTGATTTTATATTTATCATTTGTTCAATCAGCGGGTGAAAACAGCAGACAACAAGCTAAGGTATCAGCTGCAGTATTCAAAGTCTGCTGAGTATGTAGTGAAGAAAGTGATGGCGTCAAAGGACTACAGCTTCCGAGGAGAAATTCTAGAGGGCATTGCAGCTAGATGCACGAGAGACCCAAAGCTGTGAAGTATGCTCCAAGTTGCGACATCGAGTAAGGAGGTAACTCTAGCAGAGCATGCAGGCATCGAAAAACCAGCAAAAGAGGAGGCTGTGGCAAAGCAAAGAACCCGCTTTAAGGAAAACTAGTTGTATCCGTATCAATTCGGTTTAGTGCCACCAAATTGATACGACATCCAATTTCAAATGACAATGGATTTATATGCTTAAATAACATTGTTTGAACTTCACTGGCAGAAATAGAGAAACGTTTTAGGCAAAGTGGATTCTCACTACTGTATAGGACCTCCTAAAGTAAGGAACATCCACTTGAAAGCTTGTATCCTAGTTGTGGTATGCAATGTGTTTTATTAGACACTATTTGATGTAGGGAACTTTGGGTATATGTAATTTACTGGAATAGTTTAACCAAGTCCAAACATGTTACTTATAGTGAGTTTTTTGAAACAGACCACCATTTATCAAACATCACACTGTGTGCTACAAACTAATGAAGCAGCAAAGGATTCAGCTATACGTTTTTTTTTATATATATTCATACTTCATTGTTAGAATTACATTTGACATTATCACAAAACAACATCTCAAAAAGTACTTAATAATAAAAAGAACACTTATATAGTGCCATAAATCTAAATGAATCCATTTGGAGGCACTTGATAGATTTTGAAATTAATACTACAAGCTTTGAATCTGCATCTGGAATAATAAGTACTTGTTTTCTTGACAGATGCCCCTAGTGTTGAAAGTTGAAACCCACAAATATGTAAAACTGGAACTGTAATGGCATATTTTGTATGTATTAATTTTTTTATCACAATATTTGATCATAATGGTGGCCCATATCATCAATAAACATGTTACTTATTGATGTACTATATGTGCACAGGACTGGCACAGACCCAAATTGTAATACAGTTAGATTAAAATGTGTCACAGTGAGAAGTGAATCAACTGAAAGAAACATTTAAAACTGGTGTGTGAATTTGACTAATGTATTGGCACTGCCTGCGATGTAGTCTTATTTATTTGTGAATTGTTTCTCTATATGAATAAACTGTTGATATATTTCATGTTGGCTTCACTATTACAAATCGAATTATGAACAGGGACATGCAAGACACTACAGATCACATTGTTGTTCCAAAAATGGGATAAGAAGGCACTGAGTAATTCATTCTACCTTTTGGTCAATCTAATCTTACTTGTCCAGGGTTTTTATTTTCACTGTACACTCACCTGTATAGTACAATGTCCATAGCTGAAATTTTCATAAACCCCATTCGCTTCTGGATACAGTGCAGGCTGGTATAACATGTCTGTTGCCTTTTCTAAGTCTCTCCCTTGACCACAACGTAAAGTGACGTTATGCGACTAATCGAATCAATCGATATGTTCTGAAAGTTCATTTATTTGCATTAGTTGATAATAAACAACCGTTATCTTCTAATTATTGTTTACTTTCAAAACTTTGTTTTATCAATATCGCATCATGAATTCAATGAATTGGTTCATTTGTTTGTGAAGGGCTGTAATAATTATGATTGTAAGACTACATTTCATGATGTGGTCTTGATAACACACACACATAATATATATATATATAACATTTTTATTATATTTAAAACTCCTGTCTACATTTTTATATAAATTAAGCAAGTTGCTTGAACACTTTTAAATAGGGAATTAAACAACTGTATAAAAAGGATGCACACGTCCTGTCAAGAATAAAAGCAAGTTTATTAAGAAAATGATCAAAAATGGTTTGATGAAAATCATAGACATAGTATTTTACGAAGATAGAATGAACCTGAACATTTGAGGTGGGAACAAGTATAACTGCTCTATTTAAGTTTGAAATAGTTATTGCTAGAATAATTATTCGATACCTGTTGAACTACGTAGTACTTACCTACTAGCTATTGGTCGAATCAACGAGCCTGCACGCAAATCATACAATGACAACATACCGACATCCAAGTTCCAACACCGCCCTGTTGGTGCAAACCGTTTCGAAGTCGTCACTCATACTCATAGTCGGTAATGCAGGCATCTGCAAGGTCTGTCATACGGTGCTGTACGGCAGCTAGCTCCCTACAGCACAGCGACTCGATGTGCGTCGACATTGGGACGCAGTGCCCACACAAACACCATGCGACATTATTAAGTCGCGTAACGTCTTCGTCGTCGATAGACCAACTGTCACTGTCCGACTCCCACAACTGAACCTCACCCGGGGCCGGACATTATTGGACCGTGGATCGCACACTGTCACTGGGTAAAACCCGTATCACCCGTATCACCCGTATGGCACAGGCCCTTTGACTTTGTGTGTGTCAACCGTAATTTCCGAGTGACAAGTCGAACTAGAGTGTTCATCTGTCGTATCGATTTTCTCCCAGAATGATACGAATGTTTTAAATATCACTTTTAATAACTCGTCTCTACCAAAATCCTTCGACGTCTTTGTCAACAACAAAATAAAAATAGTCCCGGTATGCGCGCGCATCTAATATTCTGAACTTTGCTTTGAAAGCACCGCCCCCTTCTGGCAGCTAAAATCTTCGTTCGGGAAGTGCGACGTTAACAACGTTTTCATTGGTTATAAATCGTTGCCATTTAATTTCACCTTTTTATTTCGAACGCGTATACAAATTATTTGTTGACCTATAGAACACCTATCGTGTATAATAGGGCACCATATATTTGTTTTCGCACATAAATGTCTACTAATGAAGTAAACCAAAAAAAAACGAAATTTAACATGGATTAGATAGGAGTGAATCAAACTACTCGTTTGGAACAAAGAAGGCGATACGCAGTGCTCTATAGCGACGATTTAGGCATCGAACAAAATCGTTTTTTCAGTTTATCTTATAAATGAGTACGTTTCTGTTACCATTAATGTATACTTATATAGTATATATTTCAATATGTAGCATGAAACAGCTGCATTTCATTTCCCCTTTAATACCGCATATACGACAAACGTTAATGACGCATATACGACATACGTTAATGCCGCATATACGACATACGTTATCTGGGTTGGGTCCACGAGACCTGGATGTGTATTATGATGACGCGCGTGCGCAACGAATCGAGATGCGTGTTTTGTTTTTATAGAACGCATCTTGGGTATCTGTGCGCGCGGTACATTAGTATTAGTAGAAATGTGGTATATTATTTCAATTAAATAAACGATTCCTAATATACCAATAACACAGGCACGAACAGTGATAGTGACGATATGTGTATGTGTATATTGTTGATACGTGTATGTCATAAACGTCAGCGCTGGTGTTTTTGTATTAACGCGGGTAGGAATCCACACAGTGGCTAGCACATACGCCAAAATTTGCATCATATATAACAACGATTTATTTGTAACACATATGCTTAATAAAGTCTCTCCAATCGTATCCCCGCTACAACAAATAATAATGTCGCGTAGCAGAGTATATAGACGTGTTTTATTTGGAACTTTATTCCACTGTACATAGTCTGTCGCTTACGTAATCGCCGTAATGTTTTTATTAATATGCAAATACGGACGTACGTTACCTAAAATCGATATGATGTTTTGTATGTTTGTTAACACGTACGTTATGACACGTGCATACCGTTGTTCAACATAATACGTCGGTTTATATTGTAGAATATACTTGATGAGTGTCTCTGTTATAGTACTATCCCGTTGCGTAGATCGCGTGTTGAATACATTATACGATAATGACTCAGACTCGTGCGTAGGCGTCATGGTTATAGAACACGCATATTGGTAAACCTAGCCAATAATTATGCAGTACGCATGCGTATGTGAACAAGTGAATTTATATTACCAATGTTCATATTAATTGATAGGGTTGGTGCTGTAGTATGCGCTACATTCTGTCTCGTTTTGTGTGTTTCGAGCGCACTACGGTCGCTGTTGCTGCATTCGATGTGTACGTTTTTGTGTGCTGACTATCATCAGTATTACTTATACTTCTGTTCGTATTGATCATACGGTTGTCTATACTATGGCGGTATCCGTCTTGATGTTGTCTTTCGGATGATATATCTTGAGCGGTAGGTTGTATACGTGGAGACACATCGGACGTCTGTCTGTACACGGAAGCAGTATGTTCCGGTGTTTTGTGTTGTGTAGCACTAGACTGTGTATGTGTGGTGGAGTTTTGTTGTATAGTGTCATCACGCGGTATTACCGTATCCGCGAGGGTGTGGTATGTAGCTGTAGTCTGAATATTATTAGGTATCGTGTGGTGTTGAGCTGTGTTGGCAACAGTAGTTTCAGCAGTCGAAGTGGTGCCAGCAGTAATAGTAGACGTACGCGCAGGAGGAGCGATACTGATGGAGTAAGCGGTATAGAAGGATTAGTATTCGTCGGTACGGCCATATGTGCGGTTGTCTTTTGTTGTGATGTACTAGGAGGGTGCTGTAGTGTATCGCGTATGTCAGTAGATTTTATTAGTGATACGTCTGCTGCATTTTGGTGCGTGGTAGGTACTACCGTATGTGCGCTCACAGCTCTATCGTCTACATCTGAACGATATGTAAGATAGTATTATTAGATTGTATATTCCTGATAGTAGCTTCCGGTATAAGAGCGGTATATGTAATCGGTCGCTGTGATATAAATACCCCATATTGAAGGGTGCTACTGACTTGTGCATGTGGTTTATTTTTTGTAACCTGCGGTAATTCACTTCGAATACATATAGACGGTTTGTTGCGCAGCCGTTTTTGTATATATGTATACATATAACTTAATATACTATTTTGTTCAAACGTGTCATGTGTACCATACGGACGCCATGTGGATTCGCGTAACACCCACTTTATATCGTTAGATACCATTGTTAATTTTGTATTTTTATAAAGCTTCGAATATAATGTTCGTATGTTTGTAATAATAGTAAACACGTTATATTCTCGCGATGGGTGATATTTATTATAAATAATACCCTGTGACGTATCGGTAGATGTTTGTGGAATTATTAACTGTTTACAGAATGCGATATTGGTAACATTTTCTGTAATTGTAGTGGTTGATACCTCTTGTGCCCGGATGTATATGTGAATATTATATGCGTAATATAACGCCTGTTCGTTTATCGAGCCGTTTGTGTTATAGGCCGTATATACGAATAACGCGTGTGTCAGTAATTCTCTATTCAAGACATCGGACTCTAATGAATCCGTGATCACTTCCGTATGCGTTTGTGGCGATACAATACACCACAGCATACGTTGTGTGACTACGTCCACGCCGTCTCGTATCATTATATTTAATAAGGCGATATAATACACACAGCTATACATATATTCTATAGAATATCAATAGCACAGATACCCAAGATGCGTTCTATAAAAACAAAACACGCATCTCGATTCGTTGCGCACGCGCGTCATCATAATACACCTAGTCGCGTCATGCATACACGATCGCATAACATTAATGCATACGCTGTGGCTGTATTCCACATGGTAAAGAAATATAATACAAGCATATGGGTACCTATCAATCGTATGCCAGTTATGCATTATATTAATAATTATACATATTTTCATAAACTTATCACGTGTTATAATCGTAATATTCGATCAGCACTAAACACATACATAACAGATCGGTACATACGTAGTGGGTACACCAACGATTCTTGGGTAGACGACAGAGACTATAATAACACAAACGCAGTATGTACGATGCCACCCAATATCAATATAGTCCACCGCGTGGCATTATATACGCTGTGTTTACACAAATTGATATACATGAGCATGCGCGATCTTATGTCGTTCGTTCATCCGGCTACCGTCGCAACCGTTATGCACTCTACAGACATTCGCACTCTATATTTAACAGCGTGCGATATGTTACGTATACGACTAAAACGAAAAATACTCATCGTTAATACCCCGCAATGTACATGCACGTGTAGGTGTACAGGATACGGTAACCATACACGTAGCACGAACCTACACACCACATTAGTGGACCAAAACACTATTAAACTGTGTCTTATATGCCGTCTATCGCCAATAAGTCCGCATACCGGTGTATTAAAACCACGCATCGGAATGGCAGTGAGCGATATCTCAATGGATATATGTTCATTAAATAAACATTCGGATTTTGTGTTACAACCGTTATATACCGTATCCTGTGTACATAGACCTCACGCAACACACTCGTCCGTATATGCGTATCAACATTGTTATTATAGTACTAATACAATCAACCAAACCGATCGCATGGCACATAAAGGTATATCCGGACCAAGCGGTTATGTGTACGGAATGTGTATAGGCGGATCGCGGAGATGTTATCAAATGTGTAATATCAATACCTTGTCTGGGGCTAGTATTACTAAGATGCGAGCTACATACAATACCAATCAATATACATGTAAAACATGTACACAATCTAACGAACATACCGCACAGTATGTATCAGAACAATCGGTTCTATACGATACACAGAGCACGCACTACACGAAATCCGATACGCGGTGGGTTATAAACCCGTGTCGTACGGTACACATGTGCGACACGAGGACGATACGCCATACCGCATCGTGTCGCAGATGTGTATTGGGTGTTGTGTGAAAATGCTATGTTGGCACAGGATACAGGAAGAAAATAAAACATTAACCGATATAAAACAGTATTTACTCGATATACGCGGTCCCGTGTCATTAGACGATAACCGATGTCTACGCGTATTAGTGAATCGATTACAACGTTTGCAATTACTGCGCACTACCGTATCGCAATATATCTGAATCATACATGAATAATACCGGCAGTGTTAGCACATCTCACAATGAACGCCGCGCACGATACATCACCGTCCGTATTGGCGAAAGAACGTAAACGGACTACAATGTAATGTTTAGGAAAGATAGAATAGGAAGAAAGGGAGGTGGAGTTATTTTATATATTAAAGAATCTATCCAGGCTTATGAAATAAAATTAGAAAGAGAAGCAGATTGCGAAGAAGCTGTTTGGTGTAACATAGTTACAGGAAACTCAACGTTAACAGTTGGGTTAGTTTATCGAAGTCCAAACATAAGCATAGAAGAGAATGAAAAAATACAAAACGCTATAAGGGAAGTAAGCAAACGGAACTGTATTATTATGGGGGACTTTAACCATGGGCATATACAATGGAAATCTCTACAGAGTATGGGGAGTGAGGACCACAAGTTTTTAGTTTTAGTACAAGATAGTTTCCTTTCTCAACATGTGCTAGAACCAACCAGGGAAGAGAATGTGTTAGACTTAGTTTTGTCCTCACAGAAAGAATTAGTTGACAATGTCAAGATATGTGAGCCACTGGGGAGTAGTGATCACAACCAGATACATTTTACCATCAAAGTAAAATCAGAACGGAATAGTAAAAAGCAGTATAGGAGAAATTTCCACAAAGGAAGGTATAAGGACATGAGGAAATATTTAGCAAAGATAGACTGGAATAACACACTGAAGAATAAGACAGCAACCGAATGCTGGAATATCTTAAATAGTGAAATTAAGTGCATAGTCGATAAATTTGTACCTTTCAAAAAACAAGGGAAACGGTCTAAAAAGAAACACTTATCGAAAGAAGCCATTAGAAAAATTAAGTATAAACAAATGATGTGGAAGTCATATAGATGTACTGGAAATGATGAAGACTACAACATTTATAAAGAAGCACTTAATCAAGCTACAGCTGAAATTAGAAATTCAAAGAGAAGCTATGAAAAAAAATTAGCTAGTAATATAAAACATGACAGTAAGAGTTTTTATGCGTATATTCGAAGCAAACAGAAAGTTCAGGATAAGGTCGGTCCTCTAGAAGATAGTGCTGGAAATACAATATCAGAGGGATTCTTAATGGCAGAAGACCTGAATGAGTATTTTAGTTCAGTGTTTACCAGGGAAGATATTAGTTCACTGCCAGTACCAGAGGCTAAGTTCAAGGGGGCAGATTCAGACTATTTAGGACAGTTAGTTGTAACCTCGGAAATGGTAGCTAAGAAAATAAGGGCTATGAAGGATAATAAATCACCTGGAGTGGACGGGATTCCGCCCAAACTACTATTGGAAATTATAGAACAAATTAGCGTACCGCTTGCAACAGTTTTCAATTTGTCATTAGAAGAGGGAGTGGTTCCTTTAGAATGGAAAGAGGCAAACATTATACCGTTATTTAAAAAAGGTTCGAGAAACAAGTCAGAGAACTATAGACCAGTGAGTATAACATCAGTGATTTGCAAATTATTAGAAAGACTAATTAAAGATCACATGGTGGATTTTCTTGTTAAACATAACTTGATAAACCCATCTCAACATGGGTTTTTAAAAGCGAGGTCATGCTTAACAAATATGTTATGTTTTTGGAAGACATCACTAGGTGGGTAGATGAGGGATCACCAGTAGATATCATCTATTTAGATTTTCAAAAAGCTTTCGACAAAGTACCACATCAAAGATTACTCCTTAAGCTAAAGGCCCATGGCATAGGAAATGGTATAATAAACTGGATAGAAAAATGGCTGAATGACAGAAGACAACGTGTAGTAGTTGATGGGGAGGCTTCAAACTGGAAATCGGTATTGAGTGGGGTACCACAGGGATCAGTACTAGGACCTATATTATTCTTAATATATATCAACGATTTGGACGATGATATAACAAGCAAGGTGTTAAAATTTGCGGATGATACAAAAGTGTTTAGAAGGATTAAAAGTGATGGAGACAGACAGCATTTACAAGATGATCTTGATAGGTTGATCAAATGGTCTGAAAAGTGGCAAATGCTGTTCAATTTTGGGAAATGTAAATGCCTCCACACAGGTCATGGGAATGAAGAGGTAAAATATAAAATGGGGGGTACTGTTCTAAGTACTACTGTAAAAGAAAAGGACTTAGGGTTAACCATTAGTGCTGATATGAAGGTTTCAGAGCAGTGCGGAATTGCAGCGTCAAAGGGAAATCAAATCCTTGGATTAATTAGGCGAAATATAGCGTATAAGAAAAAAGAATTAATAGTACCGCTGTACAAAACAATAGTGAGGCCTCATTTAGAATATTGTATACAAGCATGGAGGCCATATCGCAAGAAGGACATAGATATGCTAGAAAGAGTACAGAGGAGAGCGACTAAAATGATACCAAATCTGAGGGATCTTAGTTACGAAATACGCCTAAAAGAATGTGGTTTAACAACATTAGAGACCAGGAGATTGAGAGGAGATCACATAGAAGTGTCTAAAATATTGAATGGTTATGAAAATATTGATAGAAACATTTTTTTCTCAGTTAAGAAAAATAGAAGGACCAGAGGACATGAAGCTACATTAGTAAAGGAGCAGTGTAGATTAGATATAAGAAAGTTCTCATTCTCACAAAGGACTGTAAATGAATGGAACAGATTATCTCCTGATTGTGTTGGTGCTAGTAGCGTGAATATGTTTAAAAATAAAATCGACACACACCTTAAAAAGGCGGGATACATGTAGATAAAAAGTATTGGACTCTCGATAAGCCAAAAGGCTTCCTTGTCCACCTGCCATCCAGAGTAATTTTCTGGATGGCAATCTTGTTAAATCTTGTTAAATCAATGCACCGAACATGTACAATAGGTACAAATAGTCAGACACGTATAATATATATACAGATCGACGGTAATGTTACTGAATACGACTACAATGTATTAATACATGTGTTTGTGTTGTCACACTACTACAAACACACTACTACAAACACACTACTACAAACACGCACGTATAATGTATAACAATACACAGCGTATTGTTGCAGTTGGCTGTCTCCATAACAATTTGCACATGAAAGGTGGTAGCGATATATGTTCTATCGTAACGCAGTACGGGTTGTATACATCTCATATGGTAGAATTACAGCGGATATACGGGGAATATTTAATATTCAATAGAGATTCGTCATTTAGTAACGTTCAATATGGATCGCTTAGTATATCCACTACTCCAGATTCGCCATCAGACGATAGCATATTTGCGCAGCTTGTTACACAAATTAATGTTGCGCTTACGGATAGTTCTCTTGTGACGCAACCGTCGGAATTTGGACACGATACCATTGAAGCAGATACGCGTAAGTACACTAACGTCTTTAGGAACACATCCACATTTTTATTACGCGATATCACGTATATTAACCATTCGGTACCTAAAGAAGAGGATATATCGAATAGTGTTATATCGCACACGGATGCGGACATCTCTGTGTCGACGTCTCCGCATATACCACACGAAAGTACATTATGTATATCGTCGTTTCCGTCAATAAACTAATACGCAAAAAAATGGCAGAAAAAGGAATATCTGATTCCTCCATGTCTGAAACCGATGAAATACTAAAAGCAGTCGCGCGTAATCGAAACCGATCACAAAACAGACGCCCATCTAAACTACGAAACACACACCTAAATAAGACTACTATGAAACATAAATCTCTCTACACTACATCGCATACGCATGTTACAAAACAAACCAAAAAGAAGAGACAGACACTTTTGAAGTTGTCTCCGGAATCACTCGTGACCAACAGCAAACAACAAAATAATGATCTAGTCACAACGCACAATGACGCTATTCACGACGACGTATCACATGTCGATACCACTCCATCTGATGCGGTGCCTATGCTAGGTACGGAGGCGGATACGAATATAAGCCACGATTCCTCGCAGATTATACAGGTCACACACAATGTACCGTATATGCCTACCGCCGTCTCGACATCGCAACAAATAAAACGAACGTATATATCATCCAGTAATACTGGTTCTACTAGTGGTGAGTCCGTACACACTAGTACTCGCACCACACATAAGCGGCAACCGCAATTAAAACGTACCAAAGCGTATACAACCACGCATACATTAGAACATGATGGTTCATATAGTAATAATACATGCGATATTACGTCACTCCATATCGTACCGTCTACTATACCCGATGATACCAAAAATACGCTCACTGACTCTTTTAATGGTACAACAACTAATATAACGGACACCATAATAGACGATTTACCTGGTGATGTTGTGACGACTGTAGCGACTAGCGTATTCGCCAGTATTCCTACACACCTATTCCCTACGACTATTAAAGATATATATACCGTGTACAATATTCCGTCTGTACACATGTACGATACACCGGGTACGTCTGCAGAAAACAACAAAAGTATAGAAACACTATCTATAAATAGCACACGTTATACATCTAAACATATTAAATATATCAATACTTCAGATGTGGTGGACCTTTTTATAGATATGTTACACGATTCCTCACGTATACATGGGTATATTCGTACTAACAATATACACATGGATTCCGAATGGCGAATGTGGACAGATCTAATATACGCATGGTGCGACGTGTATTCCGAGGATACGGCGCCAATTAACGGTAGCAAGAACGCCGACTATAATAATGATACCGACATGTCTCCTGTCGACACGACTAAACATACAAAACCGTGCTTGCACATTTGCGATCGACATATCGAGAGTGATACTATACGGCATTGGCACACACTATTATATCGCAATCGTATCAAATACTGAATACGCGCAATACAATACCCGACCTGACGACAACACTAGATACGTTACATATAGCTCTGAGTGCTCCTGCGTTTATTACGGACGTATCCGTGCAGAGGTTATTGGTATATGTACGTATATGCGTGCATCGACTTACGGATCCTACCGCTATCACAATTAACGATTACCATAACACGAGCGATACATCGGATGGCATATCTACATATACGTTCGTATTGAGTGAACTCGTGCGTGAATATATACTAAACTTGGGATGTATAATAGCACGCCTGTATACTCTCCCGTTGCTGTAGTACCAAACGTGAGTCGTATTATAATATCGCTTATAAAAGACGTCGTTCTCTTATACGAATGTAATAAAAATACATTGCTTTAATAGACAATAACGATGTTGCTATGTTGCTGCACCATATCGCTACTCGGTCTGTTTCATTCACAGGACCTGTTAACGATGTTACAATATCTACAAACGCTGCAATATATTTATCCACCTCTAAAATCGACACATACCTTATAGAGATGGGAGCATATCTTACAGCACTACAAACATACACCGTTCGTGATTTATATACATACGCATACCCTATTCAAAAACACTGGACACTAATTGTTTATCCAATACCAATATACTATGCCACTATTATAACTTCTTCGCCGGTATCTATGAACACTATGTGGGAAAGCCTGCTTGCGGAACATATAGAGGTGGGTACCGTGTTTAGTGTCGTGGTGATATCGCCACGTATTTTAAATAACACACCTTCTCAGACTGCATCAAAAACTACTACCGATCAGCGTATATTATATCGCGCTCACGATGCGCATACAGAAGGACTTACGTGGAACACCGTTAGTAGCTATATTATTGAACCGTATATTAATGCGGACGTTAATACCGATACAGTAGATATGCATATTGTACGATGCGCAGCATTAATTGAATATTGTATATATATATATATACATATGTATTAATCGGTTGATATACAGACTTTAATTACTGTCATCACAAAAAGCAGTTCGCATGGTATATTGATCCCATTAATGTGTCCAATGTTCACGGATCATAAATCGATCACCACCCGTATCCAAAAGGTCGCATTCACATTTCCGCTACACGTATCACGGCGTGCGATGTCGCTATACAACACGTGTATGTTAGATATTGCTGCGAAGGACATTAACGCGTGCGGAATATATCTTTTTACAATGCGCCCATATATACATAGATGTGCGCGCGTATATATTACACGATATTAATTCGAAAGATATTACTAATCTCGGACGTACATTTAGTTTATGTTTAGTTGATACCATATACTCGGATACGCCCAGTACACAAACGAATATCTACACGCATATTCTATATCGGTGTAATAGTGCATTGCGTGCATTATCCACAACGTACGCTACCACATATGCGGACTATTGTACCGCTATCACATAATAAACAAACATAACACCATGAATATATCACTGTTTTTATTGTATATGTGTTATTAATAAAAACTATATACAACATTTCATAAACTGGTTTTCGTGTGTTTTAATATAGGCATATAGTCCATCGCGTCCGTCTGCGGTATGTGTTTCTGTGTTAACGGCACATTCAATGTTATATGAATCACGGCTTTCATTGGCGGAAGCACTGCTGCGCACGAAGCGGTATTTGGTACCATGTTCGGCGGCGCTTTCTAACTACGCAACTGATTCGTACTCATAGCGTGTAGACATATTCGTAATATCGGATGTAAATACAATTCAATAAATAACGTTATGAGACAGTCGTCGTACGAATCGTCGTATACGTATTCGTGAATATGCACTTTTATGTATTTATCATAAAACGTTGTAATATCGGCGCTCATGTATTGTGCTATCGGAATATAGTGATTTAATAACAGACTCGGAACCGCGTCCGTATTAACTCATTGATTAATTATAAGATTTTTAGTGCACTGCATATATTTATGTGTACGTATATTCGCCAATAATGTTTCCAACGACACGATATATGGAAACACGTGTTGTGTTACGTCAGCTTGATGTGTTGGTACTAACTGCGAGTTATGTTGGTGTAATGATGACGCGGTACTGCTCGCGATTGACGCGTGTCGTATATCAGACGCAACACTATGGCGTACCGTATTATGGGGTACTTCTTGTGTTAGCTTATTCATTTCTGTACTCGTTGCGCACGTATCTCCTGTATGTACCACATCTACCGTATTGTGTAAACTCTTATTTTGCGTATGCATCGATTGCGTCGTATCGGTAGATGTATTGTTCGCTACCGCTAGCGTGTGTGATAAATTCAATCCCGAACATCGTTTTGTTTTGGTGATTCTTGCTTTGGTGCCTCGGTTATTGTATCTTTGGTGGACGACGCCCACAACCGTTTGAACATTATAACTAACGGATACCGCATGTATATACACAGAGTATCCGGATAATTTGGTATATAATACATAAAATTCCGTTATGTACGTATTACACTAGTATACATAGCATAAATACGTTATTGCATTCACTAAACGACATGGTACATATTTGGTACATCTTCGATACTATAGTTATGTATTACATTAATTATTGTCACCATCGTCGTCGTTATTGACACCGTCTATAAGGGGTACAATGGGATTTATTGGAGCGTCATTAGGATCAGGCTGGTTATCGTTTTCGTCGTCGTCTTCGTTTTCGTCTTCAGTATTCGTATCGCTATCATTCTGGCTCTTGTATTTATATGTGCGTATATACTTTGTGCGTGATTCGATACGAGTTACCGCTGATCTTTTTATAGCAGGACGTATAATAAGGGCTTCTATACGCTCTCGTTGTGCCGCTGCGCCGCAGGGGCCGCTACAGCGACGTTGGCTATATAATAAGGGCTTCTATACGCTCTCGTTGTGCCGCTGCGCCGCAGGGGCCGCTACAGCGACGTTGGCTATATAATAAGGGCTTCTTTACGCTCTCGTTGTGCCGCTGCGCCGCAGGGGCCGCTACAGCGACGTTGGCTATATAATAAGGGCTTCTATACGCTCTCGTTGTGCCGCTGCGCCGCAGGGGCCGCTACAGCGACGTTGGCTATATAATAAGGGCTTCTATACGCCCTCGTGCCACAAAACAACATAATCTGGTTTTTCAGGTCTGAGGCTGGCAAATGTCTCGTTGAACACAACAAGGCGGCTTACAAAAAAATATATCTTTGGTTGACAGTTTCGGCAAAAGGATGACCCTTTGCATGTCAACTTCATATGCTGAAACACCTTCTAGCAACTCGTTTTGATACTCATGGCGAGCTTGTTTGGCTCTCTCCAAATGGTCCCTTCCTGCTAAGCATTGGTCACATGAATTTTTATTATGCTCCTCGTCACGACTCCCCTCTTTCACGTGCATGTTATGGGTTACGCAAACTTCACATTCATCTTGCGACGGCTCCCCGAATGTTATTCTCTCATTTTCGAAAACCTGCCTGTAGAGTTCGTACGATATTTTTTGGTGTTTTCCACATATCAGTAACGGTTAAATTTGGTTCTAGATATCGCCTCTTTGGTGCATGTTCCCTATTATAGTGGCTAACCTGGGGATGATACGAATTAATATGCTTTTTAATCACATTCCAGTCAAACTTGTGTGATGGAGCATGGTGCCCTCTGCCACCTGCCGTTGGCGACATTGCAGTAGCATCGTCTTCACTTCTGACTTTGGCCTTCACAAACTCTGTTATCATCCCATCTGATTTCATGCCCAATGTGTGCATGAACATCACCTTACATACATGTATGGATTTGCCTTTTGGCAAAGGGAGGGTAAATGCCAGTGAATTCTTACGCTTCACGTCAACTGCAGCTGGACATCTTCTGTGTTTGACACCCAACATTTTGATATGGCTCTCCATAAAGCCTGTTCTCAGTCCAAATGACATCCCCCAATAAGTTGCATTGATAAGTTGTCGATGCGTCTCTGAACATTTGTCTGCACACTTCTTCCGGCAGGAATCTTTGCAAGGAGGTAGTAACCTATATCTGGCTTTGTGGCGTCGTGATTTGTCTTCATGTGTCCTTGGACGTTTTCTTGGTATTGGGCCTTCATCATCGTTAGTGCTTGGTGTTGGGCCCACATCATCGTTAGTGCTTGGTGTTAGGTGCCCACACCATCGTTAGTGCTTTGTGTTGGGCCCACATCATCGTTAGTGCTTAGTATTGGGCCCTCATCATCGTTGGTGCTTGGTATTGGGCCCTCGTCATCGTTGGTGCTTGGTGTTGGGCCCACATCGTCGTTAGTGCTTGGTGTTGGGCCCACGTCATCGTTAGTGCTTGGTGTTGGGCCCACATCATCGTTAGTGCTTGGTGTTGGGCCCACACCATCGTTAGTGCTTTGTGTTGGGCCCACATCATCGTTAGTGCTTGGTGTTGGGCCCACACCATCGTTAGTGCTTTGTGTTGGGCCCACATCATCGTTAGTGCTTAGTATTGGGCCCTCATCATCGTTGGTGCTTGGTATTGGGCCCTCGTCATCGTTGGTGCTTGGCATTGGACCCTCATCATTGTTGGTGCTTGGTATTGGGCCCTCATCATTGTTAGTGCTTGGTATTGGGCCCTCGTCATCGTTAGTGCTTGGTATTGGGCCCTCGTCATCGTTAGTGCTTGGTATTGGGCCCTCGTCATTGTTAGTGCTTGGTATTGGGCCCTCGTCATCGTTAGTGCTTGGTATTGGGCCCTCATCATTGTTAGTGCTTGGTATTGGGCCCTCGTCATCGTTAGTGCTTGGTATTGGGCCCTCGTCATTGTTAGTGCTTGGTATTGGGCCCTCGTTATCGTTAGTGCTTGGTATTGGGCCCTCGTCATTGTTAGTGCTTGGTATTGGGCCCTCATCATCGTTAGTGCTTGGTATTGGGCCCTCGTCATTGTTAGTGCTTGGTATTGGGCCCTCAGCATTGTTAGTGCTTGGTATTGGGCCCTCGTCATCGTTAGTGCTTGGTATTGGGACCTCACCATCGTTAGTGCTTGGTATTGGCCCTCGTCATTGTTAGTCCTTGGTATTGGCCCTCACCATCGTTGGTGCTTGGCATTGGGCCCTCATCATTGTTATGCTCCTCCGTGCTGAAAATAGTTAAACATTCACCGTAAATTCGATTCCAAACAAACTGATTAAAACGTCAGCAGCCCATTCTTCACATCCCTTTCATTAAGCCTTCTCATTGGAGCCAACCCTCAGCAAAATTCAATATGGCGGACAATTACCTGTAATAGAACATTTTGGATTTTCAGCGTGTACATGACTAGGTGACTCAGAGATAAATAATTAGTCATCGTACTTTTACTGGAAGACCATACTTTAATTCGGTATATGTTAGTTTAAAATGTAAACCCCAACTTGTATATTTTCAAGTTGCCCTTACCTGACATTCACCCACTGTCATGATAATAACAATACTTTAGCAGGCGCCGAGTGACCAGCGCCTTCATTTTAGCTCCGGTGTCAGACAGCCGTAATAATTGTTACATAAACCTCACCAACTTTTCCTAATCAAGCATACACTAAATTAGACCATGGCAAAATCTAGTAACACAGTTGTTAAGCTATTACAATGTTTTGACTTACTAGGTTTATTACCAATTCATTTACAAGTGTTTTGTTGTTAGTGGCCACCTCATTAGGATAAAACCCCTATGACAAAACCTAGTAAATCAGTTAATTCTCAATTGCGTTTATTGTACCTACAACAATTAAATCATCACTAACAGAATGTACCCAAGCCAGTTGGGGTCAACATACATTAGAGCTCCGCTTTTAGCTTAAATATGTAGGAATATGCAGCATAATCGCATCCAGTCAATCAATGTATTGCAGGTAATTGCTCACGAGGTAAAGTTGGGCATATAGCCGCGTGACTCCATCCACTCACCTTCGTGATTGTTCTTCAGCCGCTGCAGCTGTTTTCACCATTCGTTTCAGGGCTAACGCTGCTAAATGTTGTCCTCGACTCAACCCAGCCATTTCTGGGTATTGAATTTAATTATTTTCTCTAGAAAAACTCTAAAATGACAAATAAACAATGATACTGACTACATCATGGAGGTTGCCATCTTAGATTTTAGTGAGCAAAGCTTCAATCCGATTGGCCAATAGAGTTACTAGGTTTTGACCTTGTAATACTGACTGACTTACTAGGTTTTACCATGGGGATATTAGCCCGCATGGTGTTACTAGGTTCTGACCTTGTAATGCTGAGTGACTGACTGACTTACTAGGTTTTGCCATGGGGATATCAGCCCAATGATGTGTCCATTTGCAACAACTCATTCAAAATAAAATAAGGCATAACTAGTAAGTTGAAATATGGTACAAACTCAATTTTAGTGAAAACGTTAGTTACTAGGTTTTGCCATTGTAGGGCAGAGCTACACGCGTCATATAGTCGTCTGCGAATTCTAACATCCGGGTAGATGCACTATATGTTGGAACACTACATAAATGTTTATTATATGTTTCTAATGTAACAATAGTATTATCCGCAGCAACATTGAGACGATGTATCGGAGGTATATTAATACGGACATCATTATATGCTTTATATACTAACCTATCGTAATACCAACCATTAATGGATTGCTTGTTTGTTACCGTTCCTAGCATACGATACGACATGATATGTACTGTTTCGCCTACACGCTGAACGTTTGTAGTATTAAATACGCACACGGGCATTACTGCTAATTCGCGATACGTTGCCGATTCCGTATCGTCAGTAGCGTTATTGTATATATTACATCTCACCTTTAAGCATTGTATAATACTGGTACTTGTTACGCTGCGCGTCGCACACATGTATCCCATTGTATACCGTTGATCTATAACAGTGCGATTATGTCCGTCGACTGTATACGTACGCGCATTACTGACAACCCTATAGTCCAACATTGTAACATTTGTATATGTACCGATAGTAATGGATTCCGGATACGGGGCTAAAAATACCTACAACACATAATCCGCTAGCGGATCGTATGTAACACCTGCACGACATCATTCGATATATAGGGTGTATTTTGTGGAAACTCCGTATACATCGATGTGTTTTTTGTAGGTATACATAACATTGTACCATGCGCGGATGAGATATTATTCATTCCCTTGTGTATAACGTACGGTATGTCTACAACTGATCGTGCCTGTTCGTATCGTAACTCCATACTTGTTGCAGTTCCATATAATCCCAACATGGATATTAATCGTCGTATATGTTCGATCACGGGCGCATTGTTTGCATACGACGCGTACGCATACGCGTGTCTCATGAATGTGTGTCGCTGCGCGTGTTCGTCGACATCATCGTATTCGTCGTCAGGTATCATACTGTTATAGTCCGTAACATTATATTGTAGCATTATTTTACGTAATACTTTAATCATTCCGGATAGATTCGCGTTAGGTTCGTGATGCGGCGGTACCATATGCAGTGTAGCCAATGCGTCTGTTACAATGTTTCCAGAACATATTTTCCAATTTACGCACGCGCCTGATTGAGCGCGCATTGATCCACGCATACATTGCGCAAGCGCTTTGTTTGTTGACAACAGTTCAAATAACAGCGTACATGTATCTAATCCCAACGTCCGAATAGATTTATGTAAACTATATATTGCTGTAGTGCCATCCGCTACCGCGTGCTAATGTTACCGGATGTATAATAGCATTACGACCCTCTACCGACGGCGCCGTCATTGTGTTATGTATACGCGCTTTATATATAACGAGATTCAATATAAGCGTTTATTGTGTACGCCGTCTACAGTATATATAAACTATATATTTAGACTGTTTCGTGTCTATAATACATAGTACACACATACTACATACGATACTATTCCGAATATCTATATTGCTATAATGTCGTACGCTATAGGAGTGAATATTGCATTTGCGGTAGGGATATATTTCTATACGCTCTTGTATTGGGAACGTCAGCCGAGTATCGATATCGCGTGTCCGCAATACGCTAATTGTTATACTACAACGGACGCTATCAAGCCACAAACGGTACCGGACGCAACCGTATGCTCTGACGCGTTACAGAATACTAATCTGAACGTCGCTGTGCATACACTTCATACTAAGGATATATACTTATATTGCACCGGATCAATGCGATGTTGTAAATCCTGTATGCGACACGATGCGGTATGGCGAGAATATAGATTAGTACCGCACACAAACAATAACATATCGCGTGCAATTTTACATGTGCATATATATCAACGCTTCGAATACATACGACTTGTTATGCCGCTGACACTAGTATTCGTAGCGTTACTATATTTATGTGTGATCATTATTATTGAAACGCACGAACATAATACGCGTAATCCGTTACCAACACGCAATATCGCTCGCGACCACAGCGTTACGTCGGAATCATTTGATGACACATCGGATACGTCTAGCGCTAATGCATTATTATGTAACCAAAATGCGCCGTTTTTACATCCCGCCGCACGTCGATCACAAAGCACGCCAATACACACGCATACCAACATACGCCAGAGTTCGTTTCTTATTAGACATTCATTGGTTATTGTTGGATTGCTTGTACTAATTATTGTGTTAGCGCTGCTTATTAATGCTATTTATATGATATGCGTATCCATGTATTATATGCGCGCACTATTTACTTGCCATAGTGACATCGCAGTAATATATATATATATATGGACGTGGATTATTATACTCTATAACGTATATATTATTGTGCACGTTATAGCATCTGCGTGTAATCACGAGTATAAAATGAAATTAGCACATGCCGCTATTTATCATACGGACTCCGTTATACAAACAAAACTCATTATAGCCGCTAGCGTAGCTCTGTCACAAAAACGTGCATATATTAATAAGTGGTATCTACGATTATTACGTACCATTCTATACTTCATTATTAATACAGCAAGCAAAATTATGATATTTGTATGTATATTGGTTGTTTTGTACATTGCTGCTATGGAATCACACAAAATAAAGAAATTGTTCTGAATCACGTTGTTACATGTTTTATTTCATTTAATTTCATTTCATTATATACATCACGACATACAGTATTGTTTCTAATTCAACAATGACATAGACTATATACCGCACGGAGTAATAGTCGCAAAATCCATAGCCGTAGGAGCCAAAATCGTAAGACTGTTTGATGTGCAGTGTGGGTTATCCTTTTGTAGTGCAAGACGTTGTTCGGTACATTGTTTTAGTATACCGCGTGATGTGTATGTACTCAACGGAATGAGTCTGCGTAGTCGAGTTGTAGGGAGTAGATTGCGCGCTTCTTGGACAGCCGCGTCTGTACATTGTGCAATACCGCTGTTCATTTCTTTGTTGAGCATGTTAGGGTAGACGTTTTTAATATTTTGATATGTTGCAGACATGTTACGAGCATTACGTTCAATAAACTCGGCGTCGATTGTATTATACACGTGTTCCATTGTTTGTTGTGTACGACTGACGTTTTGTGATGCGGCATCGTGCATACGCGATTTGCACATCATTATGACTGTACCGGTGCCCATAATATACGACCAGACATTCCAAACTTTTGGTCTCCCAAAGACATAAACCCTTCTGCCCACACATCGCACGGACGAGATTCCGCGCGGCTTTGCACGATCGTATTGTCCATTGCTGACAAAATCTGCGCCGATATAGACGTATAACCTATAACCGGCATTAACGGTACATTTTGTATATCTTCAACCATACAGAGCGGTGGCATAATACGCGATACGAACATATCTCCAACGTGCGATATAGTTACTTGCTCAGACGCCGCCTGTTGACCACGTATTGCACCAATAATACACTCCCTATCTGTATCGCGTATCGTTTCGTTATGTAAGCATCGATTAACTAATTCGGTAACATCATTACTCATAACGATGCTACTAGTCGATCGATACAATATATCGCACGCTATACGCGGTTTGCGTGTGACAGGTATACTATTGAGAGTGCCCTTGTATACCATATTCTCCGCATACATAGACGAGCGACCCGTTGAATTTTCAACAATCTGCGCATCAACAGACAACGTAACATCTGTGGCGTTTACAGTGTTTTCGTCATTGCGTGTAGACGCCGATCCTGTATTAAGTATCACGTCGTAGCCGTCCGGTCGCGAAATCAAGATATTACCGCTAGCTATATCGCTATCATTAATGAATTGCTTTGTGAATCCGGTGTGCATGTCATTTAATGCCAACGCTTCAAATGTTTCCGAGCGTAATCGAAACAATAAACTCATACCTTCTGCCACGCTATCAATTATACTTTGTGGGTTGGTAACGATAGCGCGATATATATTATGCCCTACAATATAATAGCGCGTATTGTTCGTGTGTTCCAGCTGAGCGGCAAGTTTTCCGCGTGTTCCGTTTCGATAATCATTGTTTGGAAACACAGCGGTATATCCGGTCATAATATTGTTTCGTACGATATCGTTGGCCGTATTTTGAAAGGGCACATCTTGTATATTCGCAATATCGCCAACTCCCCAATCAAAAATACGTAGTATTTCACGACGTATATCTTCGTACATAGCCGGAGTCCCATCCATTAATATTTGTAGAGCATATAGTAAGTCTACGTTCGTCGCACTCATAGGTGTTACGGTACCTAATATATCAGCGGTCTGCATACCCGTAGCTACACCATCTCCGTACATATTCATGCCCTCTTGAGCACCGGCAACATTATGAGATGTACACACGCATCGACGATTGGAAGCAAATACACGCACTCCGCCACTCATGATAATCGATAATACGATATCAACGAATATACGCAAATTAGTTTCTGTATTTGATTGAATCATTCTAGTGTCATCAGCATATAGTAGAACATACATTTTCTACATCATGATCACTAAGGTTGTTGTAAATTTAACCAGCTGCCATGTCAAGTCCGTTATAATTGTGACTAACAGTGTTCAAAATTAGTCAGGTAAATAGCAAATATCAAAGGACACAAGTTTTCTCCTTGCCATACCTCTACACATGAGAAGAAGGCTGACACAGCCTGGCCCTCATTTATACATGATTTAGCATTTTTGTACATGTTGTATACAACTTTCAACACAATACTATTAATACCGCATGAAATTATCTTAGACCACAGGGAGGACCGGTCTTCTCAATCAAATGCTTTCTTAGAATCGATGAAGACACAATACATGTAAAGCCTTTTGCGTCGAGACAAATACAATTCAACCAATACCCCTGTTTGAACACTGCCTGTTCTTCACCTATTACATTCGCTTTGTTTAGGTAAGTGGTCAGTCTGGTGTTCTGAACAATCACTAAGGATTAATGAACACTTGTGCAGAATGTCACCCACATGGCAGGTTTAATTGATCTATTCAGCAATGATGACACTGCTTAGGCCTCACTCTGGACACTGTCACTCACAGTGTTGTGTATTGTCTTAGTTGGTGCATTGAGCTAATCTACTTGACCATGAATCAGTGGTGGCTCTGGTTGTGTATTACACCCAGCTGTGGAGCTAAGGTTCTCTGCCTGCTATTGTTTGATGGAAACTGTGACTAATCTGTAACTGGTCACTGGCAGTAGCTTGTGTCAACAGACAGCATTAAGCCACTAGACCCCTGTTAAACTGGACAGTTGCCTGTAGGTTTTAAACTGTGTGAAACAGTGAGTCTACCTTTTGCTCTCAGATACTCTGTCCTCTTAGTTTTACACATGAAGAAATAATCTGGCGTAACTTGATAAGTCTTTGTAGCAGCACATTTGTACTTCCAGTGTATCATTGCAACATAACATACATATTACATACTGTGTGCTACATTTGAATGTTGTGCATGTAATATTTCCATGCAATCCAGTTGCATATATAATGTAAAACTTCAACAGCCGTTTTCTTCATTTTCACTTTTTGATCCCTACCATGTTCAATGCTCCATAACTTTGCCAATTTTTGTAGCAGTCATATTTTTTGAAGCCGTGTAAAGCACCCTACCAAACCTTTACAAGGATGTAAGAAAACAATGTTACAATTTTTCTGACTTATCACTCATTTGGTCAGCCGGGGTCACATATAGACGTATTAGTCCAAAGGACGTCAGGGCCACTTGGCTCATTTTTATACATAGTATTATAATTATAATACAAAGTACCGTGTGTGTGGCGGTATATGCGTGCGTGTACCTATACTAATGAATCCAGACGCACAGTGTTCAAATGTGTTCAAGTCTACAATCTTTACACTACAACACAGATTACCGAACATATCAAATAATAGCGCAGTATGTAACGGGACTCATACATTATTTTTATGTACAACTCTGAACGTATCATGCGCAACACAACATATGATGCATATTATTCCACGTATTCCGTGTCACATAATACACACGAATACATTTACTGCACATTTTTTAATTGCAGTTTGGCCTGTAGATTTAGTTTACAAATCTCCTTTTTTAATATGGCATTTATTCCCAGAATGCGATTCATCAAAAATTATTGTGTTATGGTGAGTTCCTTTAATGCAAATCGCCTCTGATAAATGTTTGACACGACACCATAGCGTATTAGTAATTGTATTAGACGTGTGTGGGTATACGGATATACATACTACAGACTACAGTTCGCTATCACTCCAAGTCGGATCACATGTCGTCCTCGGAAGTATCTACGTTCGACACCGGTGCCGCTACGCTGTTGACGGCGGCGCTGCCATCTGACGATCAGTGGGTGCGTGTACGAGATGCCACACCGTTGGTGATCTCGGTGCCGTCTGGGTTGAATATCGCCTGGCTATCCTCCTCCGTCTTGTTCTCCTCCATGTTGTCGTCATCGGCAGCGGTGGTAGTGGTGGTGGTGGTTGCTGCGTGTGTTGTTCGGACAAAAGTGTAGATTTTAGTGACGCAGCCTGAGAGACCAGCACCGTGGCGAGGACGGCGGTATTGACTCGAATGGCGTCGTAGCGACATTGAAATGGTGCGTGACTGGGTCTCGGTGTTTAGACTTACTTTGCGAGGTCGTTAGGTGTTCGTACCATCCCAGAAGTCGGTCACGTAATATAAAGTCGTTGGTAATCATATTCGAGCCAAAACCTTTCAATAATGTATCCATGGTCATGCCATCAGATTTTGCTAGTATAAACATCACGCAGTAAAACCCACACATTATTGAATTAACACTCTGTATTTGTTTATTATTGTGGGTATACACCGCACAGTTTTCTTATAAAATAATGTAAATTTTCTGTGACTCGGTGGCTTGCCGAACTAATTGAAGTATTCGCCGCAATGTTCGGTCACGTAGATCGCCAGCCAGTGCTCACCGGGATCGTCTGAGATGTCAGTGTTACAAACGAACGCAGCAGTGTATTTTGTGATTCTTCGTGGTAGTCCGTTTCTCGGAATAACGCCTTGCAAGATATCCTTCATAAAAGGGTGTATGGCCAGTAGGTCCCATACCTGTGATGTGTTCATTTCTAGACTACCCGCTTTTTGGCTGGCCTCTTATAAGGATAATTTAGGTCATTGATACAGGGCGCCATGTTATATTAATAATGTTATAGTATAACAAGGCGGTGGTGCCGAAAACCACAAAGTGCCGACTCCCGCTACCCCAGTGTGGGGCTCCTACAGGGCACGGTATCCCGATGTGATCTCCGTAGGCGGTTGCCGGACATACTCATGAACACACGTCTCGCTGGTCTTACTTACATAGGGGGTAGTGGGACAACGTTACATACGCCTGTCCACCAACCGGGTATTGGGAACACTCTAGACATGCATGTGCCAGCCGTTTCGCCAAGAGAGTGCTTCTGTTAAACTGTGGTTGTGGTTTCCTCGGCGCTGTGGCGATCGCGCGTGTTGGCTTGGTAGCCGGTGGGTGGTGGCGAAAACGACAGGGCTGACTCCCGTTCCCCCAGTGAGGGGCTTATACGGGGCACGGTACCCCGATGCGATCTCGGTAGGCGGTTGCCGGACATACATATGAACACACGTCTCGGTGGTCTAACGTACCTAGGAGGTAGTGTGACAAAGATATAGACACCTTTTCATCAACCGCGTGTTGTGAGACACTCTCGCGGACCGACTGAACAGCATAGCCTATCCCAGTCGCATCGGTTAGAGAGTGCCAATGTTGTACAGTAGTTAGGGTGTGTTCGGTGCTGTGGCTATCGCGCGTGGTGAACGGGAGCCGATGACCGAGAGCCATACACCCTAACCGCCGTATAACCATGGCAATCTCTAGTTAAAGCGGCTCGGACAAGTTGGTCCTCCCAACAAGCAGTTGGTGAACAGGCGTGCGTGAATATGTACGTACGGAGTCTTATAGAGAGCGCGGCACGTATGTATGCGTACGAACGAAAACAAACGAAGTTCCACGAAAGCAATATTTGGTTTGATTATTTTATTCACAGTATCAATCAACGCTTCGGCGGTGGTACACACAGCATAGACGGCTGCACCACAACTACTACAATAGTGCCACAAGCGTTCAACGCAATATCGACTATTCTGTTAGTCGCCTCCAATCACGTTCGTGCTAGGCGATGTGACCAGTCTACGCTGCTGTATTACAGCCATCGTCGATACATAAACTCTATTCGCCCTTCGTGTGGGTACATATTGCTCATGATTACTAGTCGGATGGATCAATGAATAGGCACTCTATGCAGTATTGCCAATAGACGATCGTGCTGTGGTGGGCATGTTATATCGCGTATCGTTTCGTTATGTAAGCATCGATTAACTAATTCGGTAACATCATTACTCATAACGATGCTACTAGTCGATCGATACAATATATCGCACGCTATACGCGGTTTGCGTGTGACAGGTATACTATTGAGAGTGCCCTTGTATACCATATTCTCCGCATACATAGACGAGCGACCCGTTGAATTTTCAACAATCTGCGCATCAACAGACAACGTAACATCCGTGGCGTTTACAGTGTTTTCGTCTTTGCTTGTAGACGCCGATCCTGTATTAAGTATCACGTCGTAGCCGTCCGGTCGCGAAATCAAGATATTACCGCTAGCTATATCGCTATCATTAATGAATTGCTTTGTGAATCCGGTGTGCATGTCATTTAATGCCAACGCTTCAAATGTTTCCGAGCGTAATCGAAACAATAAACTCATACCTTCTGCCACGCTATCAATTATACTTTGTGGTTTGGTAACGATAGCGCGATATATATTATGCCCTACAATATAATAGCGCGTATTGTTCGTGTGTTCCAGCTGAGCGGCAAGTTTTCCGCGTGTTCCGTTTCGATAATCATTGTTTGGAAACACAGCGGTATATCCGGACATAATATTGTTTCGTACGATATCGTTGGCCGTATTTTGAAAGGGCACATCTTGTATATTCGCAATATCGCCAACTCCCATCGCCTCTCGTAACTGTTTGACACGAGACCGTAGCGTAGTAGTAGTAATGGTATTAGACGTGTGTGGGTATACTGATATAAATAGTACAGATTACAGTTCGCTATCACTCCAAGTCGGATCACATGTCGTCCTCGTAAGTATCTTCGTTCGACACCGGCGCCGCTACGCTGTTGACGCCGCCGCTGCCTTTTGACGATCAGTGGCTGCATGTAGTGGTGGTCTCGGTGCCGTCGGGGTTTAATATCGCCTGGCTATCAACCTCCGTCTCGTCCTCCTCAATGTATTCGTCGTCGGCAGCGGTGGTAGTGGTTGCTGCTGGTGTTGTTCCGACAGAAGTGTCGATTTTACTGACGCCGGGTGAGAGACCAGTGCCGTGTGGAGCGGACAGCGGTGTCGACTCGACTGGCGCCGTGGCGAGAGTGAAATGGTGTGTGACTAGTTCGCGGTGTATAGACTTACATGGAGACGTCTTCATGTATTCATACCATTCCAGAAGTCGATCACGTAATATAAAGTCGTTGACTATTACTTCTTCCAGTGTAATGTGTATCTCTCTCTGGAATGTTCAAATTTATTTTCTCACATTCTGTCATGAATTTGTTCCAATGATTCCAACTCCACCAGTGAAAGGTGTGTTCGGGAGGATGTCCCGCAACCGCCAAACGACAATGCATCCGGGTACCGAGCCCCGTAGGAGCCCTACACTGGTGGGGAGGGAGTCGGCACGTAGACGTTTTCGCAACATCACACCGGCTACCAGGCAACACGCGCGATCTCCACAGTGCCGAGTTAACCCTAACAAAAGTATAACAGGCACTATCGTGCCGACTCTCTCTCCCCCAGTGTGGGGCTCCTACGGGACACGGTACCCCGATGCGATGTCGGTTGGCGGTTGCCGAACATCCTCCTGAACACAGGTTTCGTTCGTCTAACGTACTTAGGAGGTAGTGGGGCAAAGTCATAAACGGCTGTTCACTAACCGCATATTGGGAGACACTCTCGACAAGCGTGTTCCACGCGTGGTGACCGGTAGCCGATGACCGAGAGCCAGACACCCTAACCACCGTATGACCATGCCAATCTCTAGTAAAAGCGGCTGGGTCATGCCGGTCCTCCCAACAAGCGATTGGTGAGCAGGCGTGCGTGAATGCGTGCATATACGGAGTCTTATAAACACCGCGAAATGTATGTATGCGGACGAACGAAGACAAACAAAGTTCCACGAGTGCAATATTTGGTTTGGTTATTTTATTCACAGTATCAATCAACGCATCGGCGGTGGTACATTACTAACACGAACGTGATTGGACGCGACTAACAGAATCGTCGAAATTGCGTTGGACGCTAGTGGCACTATTGTAGTAGTTGTGGTGCAGCCGTCGCCACTGTATCTATGCTGTATGGACCACCGCCGATGCGTTGATTGATACTGTGAATAAAATGTTCAAACCAAATATTGCACTCGTGGAACTTCGTTTGTTCTCGTTCGTAGGCATACATACATGTCACGCTCTGTATAAGACTCCGTACGTACATGCACACACTCATGCACGCCTGTTCACCAACCGCTTGTTGGGAGGACCAACCTGTCCGAGCCGCTTTAAAAAGAGATTGCCATGGTTATACGGTGGTTAGGGTGTATGGATCTCGATTATCGGCTCGCGTTCACAACGAGCGATAGCCACAGCGCCGAGTACACCGTAACTAATGTAGAACACTGGCTCTCTCTAACCGATGCGACTGGGAAAGGCTATGCTGTTCGGTCGGTCCGCGAGATTGTCTCACAACACGCGGTTGATGAAAAGATATATATATATCATTGTCACACTACCTCCTAGGTATGTTAGACCAGCGAGATGTGTTTTCTTGAGTATGTCCGGTAACCGCCTACCGAGATCGCATCGGGGTACCGTGCCCCGTACGAGCCCCACACAGTGGGAACGGGAGTCAGCACTCGTTTTCGCCACCACCCACCGGCTACCAAGGCAACACGCGCGATCGCCAAAGCGCCGAGGAAACCATAATCACAGTTTAACGGAAGCACTCTCTTGCCGAAGCCATTGGCACATGCTTGTCGAGAGTGTCCCAACACGCGCTTGATGAACAGGCGTATGCAACGTTGTCCCGCTACCTCCTAGGTAAGTAAGACCAATGAAACCTCAGTTCAGGAGGATGTTCGGCAACCGCCAACCGACATCGCATCGGGATACCGTGCCCCGTAGGAGCCCCACACTAGAGGAGCGGGAGTCGGCACTTTGTCGTTTTCGGCACCACCGCCTTGTTATACTATAAAATTATTAGTATAACATGGCGCCCTGTATCAATTACCTAAATGATCCTTATAAAAGGCCAGCTGTTTGTGAAAACCAGGTAGTCTATAAATGAACACATCACAGGTATGGTACCTACTGGCCACAAATTGCAAGGCGTCATTCCGAGGAACGGACTACGACGAAGAATCACAAAATACCCTGCTTCGTTCGTTTGTAACTCTGACAGCACAGGCGATCCCGGTGAGCACTGGGTAGCGATCTACGTGACCGAACATTGCGGCGAATACTTCGATTCGTTCGGCAAGCCAACGAGTCACAGAGAATTTACATTATTTTTCGAGGAGAACTGTGATGTGCGGCGTATACCCACAATGATCAACAAATACAGAGTGTCGATTCAATAATGTGTGGGTTTTACTGCGTGATGTTTATACTAGCAAAATCTGATGGCATGACCATGGATACATTATTGAAAGGCTTTGGCTCTAATATGATTACCAACGACTTTATATTATGTGATCGACTTCTGGAATGGTCCGAATACCCGACGACGTCTCCAAGTAAGTATATTCACCGCGAGCCAGTCACGCACCACTTCACTCGCGCTACGGCGCCAGTCGAGTCCTCACCGCTGTCCGCTCCACACGGCACTGGTCTCTCACCCGGCGTCAGTAAAATCGACACCTCTGACAGAACAACACACGCAACAACCAGTACCACCGCTGCCGACGACGACAACACGGAGGAGGACAAGACGGACGTGGATAGCCAGGCAATATTCAATCCCGACGGCACCGAGACCACTAACGGGTTGGCATATCGTACACGCAGCCACTGATTGTCAGAAGGTAGTGGCGGCGTCAACAGCGTAGCGGCACCGGTGTCGAACGTAGATGCTTCCGAGGTCGACATGTGATTCGACGTGGAGTGATAGCGAACTGTCGTCTGTAATATGTATATCCGTATACCCACAAACGTCTAATACCATTACTACTACGCTATGGTCTCGTGTCAAGCATTTATGAGAGACGATGCCACTCATAACATGCCCACCATAGCACGATCGTCTATAGGCAATACTGCATAGAGTGCCTATCCATCCATCCATCCATCCATCCATCCATCCATCCATCCGACTAGTAGTCGTGAGCAATATGTATCAACCCGACAGGCGAATAGAGACTATGTATGGACGATGGCTGTAATACAGCAGCGGAGACTGGTCATTTCGCCTAACACGAACGTGATTGGGGGCGACTAACAGATTCGTCGATATTTCGTTGAACGCTAGTTGCACTATTGTAGTAGTTATATTAGGTATTTTGTGATTCTTCGTCAGTTAGGTAATTTGCCGTAATACAGATCTCTAGCACCGGCGTCTCTTGAGTAGACACCGTTGTCCGACCCACAAGCCACTGTTCTCTCGCCCAGTATCTCCCAGAAATACTAAAACAGGCGTATCAGAATTATATGGTGACGGCACCTGCATTACGTCGAGTTGGATATTGGCGTCCACAAGTTCTCTGGTCGCAATGAAACTGGACAGTTATTCGGGGCTAATCAATAATAACTCCATTATTTTGTTTAGCATAGTAAAATACTTAATTAATGAAAAGGAGGTGGCATCATTGAGAGGTGCAAACGCCGGTATCCGACCAAAGTATTGATAAGAACGGTGGGTCTGCAGGACGAATTAAGCTAGAAACAGCGCCTAACTAACCAGTCCTTCCAGTCGCGTAATATGCTTTCTCAAGTGAGGAACCAAGTCGGAACCCTAATCCACCCCGAAGGGATAGCAGCGTGGCAAACGACCGCTGTAGACCTGGACCTTTGTTTTTGTTGAAAACAGCCAACTAGCAATTATTCTCAAACGTTGCCCTATATATGTACTAATGACGAAATGACACAGGTGAATTTGTGGTGAGTTGCGTAGTAACGCGATTCTTTCACTTTATGTTAACACAACACTCGCTCTTGAGAAGGTGTTATTATTATAATTGTTTTAAAATATCACTTAACATATTAATATAAAAGGCAGATACTATTTATTTCCCATGATTTAAAGTCAAATCACACACATAATAATACCACTATGAACAACGCAAGTGTCGCCATCGTGTAGACAGTTATAAAACTAAACCCTAACTCTGCGTATCTGGCTCGCCTCAGCGAGGGTTCAGTGGCTTGTGATCGACCCACTGTGCAATGTGTATACAGAACGACGTGTTACAACTGAATAAGACAAGTTTAATCGTTAATAAAGTCGTGCAACAGAATGGACACTTGTAACATGTGGTAGAGTACTGGTTCACGGCGCATTAAACCACTAGTCAGCATCCCAACAAAGAGGGGTCTGGCGAGATCTTGTGCGAGCCTTATGTGCACACGGCACGAAGAGGATAAATAAAGTAAGTAAAAAGCGATTGCCTACATGGATATAGCGGCGTTTTTACATAACGTTTTTACATAACTATTACTTCTTCCAGTGTTGTGGGCGCATACCATAATGGAAGCTAGAATTGGTTTCTCCGCAGCACGTCGCACGTGTGTATCTCTCTCCGGAATGTTCAGATTTGTTTTCACACATTCTATCATGATTTTGATCCAGTGATTCCAACTACACCAGTGAAAAGTGTGTTCGGCAACCGCCAACCGACATCGCATCGGGGTACCGAGCCCCGTAGGAGCCCCACACTGGTGGGGAGGGAGTCGGCACATAGACGTTTTTGTAACCTCACAACAGGCAACACGCGCGATCGCCACAGTGCCGAGTTAACCCTAACCAAAGTATAACAGGCACTTTAGTGCCGACTCCCTCTCCCCCAGTGTGGGGTTCCTACGGGGCACGGTACCCCGATGCGATGTCGGTTGGCGGTTGCCGAACATCCTCTTGAACACAGGTTTCGTTCGTCTAACGTACCTAGGAGGTAGAGGGGCAAAGTTATAGACGCCTGTTCACCAACCGCGTGTTCGGAGACACTCTCGACAAGCGTGTTCCACGCATGGTGACCGGTAGCCGATGACCGAAAGCCATACACCCTAACCACCGTATGACCATGCCAATCTCTAGTAAAAGCGGCTGGGTCATGCCGGTCCTCCCAACAAGCGGTTGGTCAGCAGGCGTGCGTGAATGCGTGCATATACGGAGTCTTATAAACACCGCGAGATGTATGTATGTGGACGAACGAAAACAAACGAACTTCCACGAGTGCAATATTTAGTTTGGTCATTTTATTCACAGTATCAATCAACGTGTGTTGTTCTGGCAGAAGTGTCGATTATACTGACGTCAGGTGAGAGACCAGTGCCATATGACATTATTGAATCGACACTAGTAGTGTCTATTCGCCCGTCGTGTTGGTACCAACTGCTCTCGACAACTAGACGTTCTCATCTCATTGGATGGATGGATGGACGGACGGACGGACGGACGGACGGACGGACGGACGGACGGACGGACGGACGGACGGATGGATGGATGGAAGTACAGTCTCGCCCGTCGTATCGGTACATATTGCTCATGACTACTAGTCGGATGGATGGATATCAATCAACGCTTCGGCGGTGGTACACACAGCATAGACGGCTGCACCACAACTACTACAATAGTGCCACAAGCGTTCAACGCAATATCGACTATTCTGTTAGTCGCTTCCAATCACGTTCGTGCTAGGCGATGTGACCAGTCTTCGCTGCTGTATTACAGCCATCGTCCATACATAGTCTCTATTCGCCCTACGTGTTGGTACATATTGCTTACGACTACTAGTCGGATGGATCAATGGATAGGCACTATATGCAGTATTGCCTATAGACGATCGTGCTGTGGTGGGCATATTATGAGTGGCATCGCCTCTGATAAATGTTTGATACGACACGATAGCGTATTAGTAATGGTATTAGACGTGTTTGGGTATACGGATGTACATACTACAGACTACAGCTCGCTATCACTCCAAGTCGGATCACATGTCGTCCTCGGAAGTATCTACGTTCGACACCGGTGCCGCTACGCTGTTGACGCCGGCGCTGCCATCTGACGATCAGTGGGTGCGTGTACGAGATGCCACAGCGTTGGTGATCTCGGTGCCGCCTGGGTTGAATATCGCCTGGCTATCCTCCTCCGTCTTGTTCTCCTCCATGTTGTTGTCGTCGGCAGCGGTGGTAGTGGTGATGGTGGTTGCTGCATGTGTCGTTCTGACAAAAGTGTTGATTTTACTGACGCCGCCTGAGAGACCAGAACCGTGGCGCGGACGGCGGTATTAACTCGAATGGCGTCGTAGCGACATTGAAATGGTGCGTGACTGGGTCGCGGTGTTTAGACTTACTTTGCGAGGTCGTTAGGTATTCGTACCATCCCAGAAGTCGATCACGTAATATAAAGTCGTTGGCAATCATATTCGAGCCAAAGATTTTCAATATTGTGTCCATGGTCATACCATCAGATTTTGTTAGTATAAACATCACGCAGTAAAACCCACACATTATTGAATTGACACTGTATTTGTTTATCATTGTGGGTATACACCGCACAGTTTTCCAGTAAAATAATGTAAATTCTCTGTGACTCGGTGGCTTGCCGAACTAATAGAAATATTCGCCGCAATGTTCGGTCACGTAGATCGCCAGCCAGTGCTCACCGGGATCGTCTGAGATGTCAGTGTTACAAACGAACGCAGCAAGATATTTTGTGATTCTTCGTGGTAGTCCGTTCCTCGGAATAAAGCCTTACAAGATATCCTTCATAAAAGGGTGTATGGCCAGTATGTCGCATGCCTGTGATGTGTTCATTTGTAGAATACCCGGTTTTCACAAACAGCTGGCCTTTTATAAGGAGCATTTAGGTCATTGATACAGGGCGCCATGTTACATTAATAACGTTATAGTATAACAAAAGTATAACTTTTTATAGTATAACAAGAATAACAGCGCCGACTGCCGCTAACCCAGTGTGGGGCTTATACGGGGCACGGTATCCCGATGCGATGTCGGTTGGCGGTTGCCATACATCCTCCTGAACACACTTTTCACTGGTCTTACTTACATAGGGGGTAGTGGGACAACGTTACATACGCCTGTTCACCAACCGCGTGTTGGGAACACTCTAGACATGCATGTGCCAGCCGCTTCGCCAAGAGAGTGCTTCTGTTAAACTGTGGTTGTGGATTCCTCGGCGCTGTGGCGATCGCGCGTGTTGGCTTGGTAGCCGGTGGGTGGTGGCGAAAACGACAGGGCTGACTCCCGTTCCCCCAGTGAAGAGCTCGTACGGGGCACGGTACCCCGATGCGATCTCATTAGGCGGTTGCCGGACATACTCATGAACACACGTCTCGCTGGTCTAACGTACCTAGGAGGTAGTGTGACAAAGATATAGACACCTTTTCATCAACCGCGTGTTGTGAGACACTCTCGCGGACCGACTGAACAGCATAGCCTATCCAAGTCGCATCGGTTAGAGAGTGCCAATGTTGTACAGTAGTTAGGGTGTGTTCGGCGCTGTGGCTATCGCGCGTGGTGAACGGGAGCTGATGACCGAGAGCCATACACGCTAACCACCGTATAACCATGGCAATCTCTAGTAAAAGCGGCTCGGACAAGTTGGTCCTCCCAACAAGCGGTTGGTGAACAGGCGTGCGTGAGTGTGTGTGCATGTACGTACGGAGTCTTATAGAGAGCGCGGCACGTATGTATGCATACGAACGAAAACAAACGAGTAGTATGTGCGGTCCCTTAGCGGGGATGCTGTACGCGGGCGCGAAGGAAATCCATGTTAACAGATAGGAATTTCCTTCAGGGCGCGCCCATGTTAAAAGATAGGAAATATTGTCTTCATATTAAAATATGGGGATATTTCCTTATGTTAGAAGATAGGAATGTTTCCCTGTGTTAGAAAATAGGGAAAAGTCTCCATTTTATACGTCAAATCAATTTATCAACATCGCATCGGGGTACCATGACCCGTAGGAGGCCCACACTGGTGGGGAGGGAGTCGGCACGTAGACGTTTTCGCAACCCCACACCGGCAGCAAGGCACGATCGCCACAGTGCCGAGTAAACCCTAAACTCAGTATAACAGGCACTCTCGTGCCGACTCCCGTTCCCCCAGTGTGGGGCTCCTACGGGACATGGTACCCCGATGCGATGTTGGTTGGCGGTTGCCGGACATCCTCCTGAACACACGTTTCGCTCGTCTTACGTACCTAGGAGGTAGTGGAGCAAAGATATAGACACCTTTTCATCAACCGCGTTTTGTGAGAGACTCTCGCGGACCGACAGAACAGCAAAGCCTATCCCAGTCGCATCTGTTAGAGGGTGCCAATGTTGTACAGTATAGTTAGGGTGTACTCGGCGCTGTGGCTATCGCGCATGGTGAACTGGAGCTGACGACCGAGAGCCATACACCCTAACTACCGTATAACCATAGCAATCTGTATTTAAATCGGCTAGGACAAGTTGGTCCTCCCAACAAGCGGTTGGTGAACAGGCGTACGTGAATGTGTGTATGTACATACGGAGTCTTATACAGAGCGCGACATGTATGTATGCGTACGAAAGAGAACAAACGAAGTTCCACGAAAGCAATATTTGGTTTGATTATTTTATTCACAGTATCAATCAACGCTTCGGCGGTGGTACACACAGCATAGACGGCTGCACCACAACTACTACAATAGTGCCACAAGCGTTCAACGCAATATCGACTATTCTGTTAGTCGCCTCCAATCACGTTCGTGCTAGGCGATGTGACCAGCCTACGCTGCTGTATTACAGCCATCGTCCGTGCATAGACTCTATTCGCCCTTCGTGTGGGTACATATTGCTCACGACTACTAGTCGGATGGATCAATGGATAGGCACTCTACGCAGTATTGCCTATAAACGATCGTGCTGTGGTGGGCATGTTATGAATGGTATCGCCTCTCATAAATGTTTGACACGAGACCATAGCGTAGTAGTAATGGTATTAGACGTGTGTGGGTATACTGATATACATACTACAGACTACAGTTCGTTATCACTCCAAGTCGGATCACATGTCGTCCTCGTAAGTATCTTCGTTCGACACCGGCGCCGCTACGCTGTTGACGCCGTCGCTGCCTTTTGAAGATCAGTGGCTGCATGTAGTGGTGGTCTCGGTGCCGTCGGGGTTGAATATCGCCTGGCTATCAACCTCCGTCTCGTCCTCCTCAATGTCGTCGTCGTCGGCAGCGGTGGTAGTGGTTGCTGCGTGTGTTGTTCTGACAGAAGTGTCGATTTTACTGACGCCGGGTGAGAGACCAGTGCCGTGTGGAGCGGACAACGGTGTCGACTCGACTGGCGGCGTAGCGAGAGTGAAATGGTGCGTGACTGGCTCGCGGTGTATAGACTTACTTGGAGACGTCGTCAGGCATTCATACCATTCCAGAAGTCGATCACGTAATATAAAGTCGTTGGTAATCATATTCGAGCCAAACCCTTTCAATAATGTATCCATAGTCATGCCATCAGATTTTGCTAGTATAAACATCACGCAGTAAAACCCACACATTATTGAATTGACATTCTGTATTTATTGATCATTCTCGGTATACACAGCACAGTTTTCCTGTAAAATAATGTAAGTTCTCTGTGACTCGGTGGCTAGCCGAACTAATCGAAGTATTCGTCGCAATGTTCGGTCACGTAGACCGCCAGCCAGTGCTCACCGGGATCGTCTGAGATGTCAGTGTTACAAACGAACGCAGCAGGGTATTTTGTGATTCTTCGTGGTAGTCCGTTCCTCGGAATAACGCCTTAAAAGGTTTCCTTCATAAAAGGGTGTATGGCCAGTATGTCGCATGCCTGTGATGTGTTCATTTGTAGAATACCAGGCTTTCTCAAACAGCTGGTCTTTTATAAGGATAATTTAGGTCATTGATACAGGGCGCCATGTTATAGTAATAATTGTTTACTATAACAAGGCGGTGGTGCCGAAAACGATAGTGCCGACTCCCGCTCCCCCAGTGTGGGGCTCATACGGGGCACGGTATGCCGATGCGATGTCGGTTGTCGGTTGTCGGTTGTCGGACATCCTCCTCAACACACTTTTCACTGGTCTTACTTACCTACGGGGTAGTGGGACAACGTTACATACGCCTGTCCACCAACCGCGTATTGGGAACACTCTAGACATGCATGTGCTAGCCGCTTCGCCAAGAGAGTGCTTCTGTTAGACTGTGGTTGTGGTTTCCTCGGCGCTGTGGCGATCGCGCGTGTTGGCTTGGTAGCCGGTGGGTGGTGGCGAAAACGACTGTGCTGATTCCTGTTCCCCCAGTGTGGGGCTCGTACGGGGCACGATACCCCGATGTGATCGACTTCTGGAATGGTCCGAATACCTGACGACGTCTCCAAGTAAGTCTATTCACCGCGAGCCAGTCACGCACCATTTCACTCTCGCTACGGCGACAGTCGAGTCCTCACCGCTGTCCGCTCCACACGGCACTGGTCTCTCACCCGGCGTCAGTAAAATCGACACCTCTATCAGAACAACTCACGCAACAACCACCGCTGCCGACGACGACAACACGGAGGAGGACGAGACGGACGTGGATAGCCAGGCAATATTCAACCCCGACGGCACCGAGACCACTAACGGGTTGGCATCTCGTACACGCAGCCACTGATTGTCAGAAGGCAGTGGCGGCGTCAACAGCGTAGCGGCACCGGTGTCGAACGTAGATGCTTCCAAGGTCGACACGTGATTCGACTTGGAGTGATAGCGAACTGTAGACTGTAATATGTACATCCGTATACCCACAAACGTTTAATACCATTAATTCTACACTATGGTCTCGTGTCAAGCATTTATGCGAGGCGATGCCACTATAACATGCCCATCACAGCACGATCGTCTATAGGCAATACTGCACAGAGTGCCCATCCATCCATCCATCCATCCATCCATCCATCCATCCATCCCTCCAACTAGTAGTCGTGAACAATATGTACCAACCCGACAGGCGAATAGAGACTATGTATGGACGATGGCTGTAATACAGCAGCGGAGACTGGTCATTTCGCCTAACACGAACGTGATTGGGGGGGGGGGGGGACTAACAGAATCGTCGATATTTCTTTGAACGCTAGTTGCACTATTGTAGTAGTTATATTGGGTATTTTGTGATTCTTCATCAGTTAGGTAATTTGCCGTAATACAGATCTCTAGCACCGGCGTCTTTTGAGTAGACACCGTTGTCCGAGCCACAAGCTACTCTCTCTCGTCCAGTATCTGCCAGAAATACTAGAACAGGCGCATCGGAATATATATAATAATATACTAACAGAATCGTCGATATTTCTTTGAACGCTAGTTGCACTATTGTAGTAGTTATATTGGGTATTTTGTGATTCTTCATCAGTTAGGTAATTTGCCGTAATACAGATCTCTAGTACCGGCGTCTTTTGAGTAGACACCGTTGTCCGAGCCACAAGCTACTCTCTCTCGTCCAGTATCTGCCAGAAATACTAAAACAGGCGCATCGGAATATATATAATAATATAAATATATAGATATGGTGACGGCAACTGCATTGCGTTGAGTCGACACAAGTTCTCTGGTCGCATTGAAACTGGACAGTTATTCGGGTTTAAGCAATAATAACTCCATTATTTTGTTTAGCATAGTAAAATACTTAATTAATGAAAAGGAGGTGGCATCATTGAGAGATGCAAACGCCGGTATCCGACCAAAGTATTGATACGAACGGTGGGACTGCAGGGCGAATTAAGCTAGAAACAGCGCCTAACTAACCAGTCCTTCCAGTCGCGTAATATGCTTTCTCATGGGAGAAACCAAGTCGGAAACCTAATCCACCCCGAAGGGATAGCAGCGTGGCAAACGACCGCTGTAGACATGGACCTTTGTTTTTGTTGAAAACAGCCAACTAGCAATTACTGTCAAACGTTGCCCTATATATGTACTGATGACGAAATGACACAGGTGAATTTGTGGTGAGTTGCGTAGTAACGCGATTCTTTCACTTTATGTTAACACAACACTCGCTCTTGAGAAGGTGTTATTATTATAATTGTTTTTAAAAATCACTTAACATATTAAGATAATATGATAATATTGGAAAAGGCACACACTATTTATTTCCCATGATTTAAAGTCAAATCACACACATAATAACACCACTATGAACAACGCAAGTGTCGCCATCGTGTAGACAGTTATAAAACTAAACCCTAACTCTGCGTATCTAGCTCGCCTCAGCGAGGGTTCAGTGGCGTGTGACCGACCCACTGTGCATACAGAACGACGTCTTACAACTGAATAAGACAAGTTTAATCGTTAACAAACTCGTGCAACAGAATGGACACTTGTAACATGTGGTAGAGTATTGGTTCACGGCGCGTTAAACCACTGGTCAGCATCCCAGCAAAGATATACAGTGTGTAGTACACAGGCCAACACTTTGGTTTATAAATTGCCGAATATATATAACAGCACATATCTTGTCGGGTATACGCATAATGGAGGTCTTTACTTTATGACACGAATTCTGTTATGTGATTAAATAATAATGGTATCGATTCCAGTTGTAGGTGTTAGTAGTTGTAACTGTGGTAGAATGTAGTAGTCGCATCGTAGATCCAACAATATACAGTAGTTAGGTTGTGATAGTATCCCACACAGTATGAGAAGTACTATGCAACCGACGCTACTACCACATCTACCATTCCTAGCACATCGTCTACTACTTGCTAATATAAATGTTCCTTGTTTTACGTTTTGCCAAAACGTACAGTCGATCCTTTTTTCGACGTTGCACTGATCGTTCTGATATTTAATTTTGTGCAGATCGCGTTTACAGACTGTTAGTTGTATGTCTCTTTGGCCTACTGACCCATAATCTTGCGAGTGGCCATGTTCAATTTTTGGTAGACCTTTGCGTATCAAGGACTATTTATATGTTGATGCTTCGTGTTTAACCCGTTTGCGTTTTTCGAGCGTTTTGATGCATGTTCAACTCTATGAGTGACCGTGGCCGAAAAATCGGCCAGGCGTACATCGTGAAAAGACGCCAGTCATGCTAATACTGTTGGCAACGCGCAAATCGCGTCCACAGTCTGTTAGCATTTTTGTCCCGTTTCGTCTTGTCTCGATCAACCCTAATCGAACGAGTGACCATGGTCGATGTTGGGTTCATTTGTGTGGTGTGAGCTCTTTGTTTTGCCATTTTAGGTTTCTCAAAAGTGCAGCTGGATATCTCATTTTGCAGGGCGGTTATGCATATGACTATTGAGGTTCTGTGGATTGGAGCCTCGGCAAAAATTTCCAGAAGAGAGACTTCCTTTTTTCTTGAGTGTCCACCTGTGTTTTCCGATGTCAACGCTCACGTCACACAACATGTTGGCGATGTGTGGTCGGTGTTGGTCGGCATACAATAGTGAAGTCGAAGTGTGACGATGTGGTCAAACGCTGGACCTTACAAATGCAGCGCTGTACCCGAGCAGTAGTATACGAATGTGGTATGGTGTTGTAGTCTTGTTGGTGTATATGTCTTTTGCTAAGTGCTTGTTGCGTATACATTGTATGTAATATATATTTGTATAAGAGTGTGCGCCTGGCGCGGAACAGACGTTATACTATGTGGAATACAAAATACATACATATGTACGGTGAACACAAATAACGGAATAGCGACTACTTGGTGTGGTTTGTTTGTTTTTACACTTTTATTATCATCATATCCCAGCAAAGATGTACAGTCTGTAGTACACAGACCAACAGTTTGTTATATACATTGCCGAATACATATACCGGCACAAGCCCTCTTGGGAATACGCATGATGGAGGTATTTACTTTATGCCATAAATTATGTTATGTGATTAAATAATAATGGTATCGATTCCAGTTGTAGGTGTTAGTAGTTGTAACTGTGGTAAGATGTAGTTGTCGCATCGTAGATCCAACAATATACAGTAGTCACGTTGTGATAGTATCCCACACAGTATGAGAAGTACATTGCAACCGACGCTTCTACCATATCTGCCATTCCTAGTACATCGTCTACTACTTTCTAATATAAATGTTCCTTCTGTTATGCTATGCCAACACTTCCAGACGATCCGTTGTGTCATTCTGTGTAACATGGCATAAGCGACCTCGTCTGGTAAGTGTTCGTCCGGTTCGTGCGACATCTTTCTCAGGAGCACCGGTCTTGGGATGGGAGCGACGTCTGTCTAATGTTGAGTGCCGTTGCTGTCGCTGTTTATGCTATCGGTGACGTTGATGCCCTCGTCGTCGACTGATATGTCTTGTGGCGGTGATGCGGTATCGTCGGCGGTGTCGCTGTTTGTGTCGTTGTCATTGTGCAAGTTTGTGATGACGTCTGCCGCGTCTGGGACGGTGTTATCTGTCTGCTCAGTGCTGTTGTCCGCGTGAGTGTTGCTAGATTCGTTACATACTGCGGAGAAAGCAGTTCTAGCTTCAATCAGAGGATAAGCGACCATAGGACTGGAAGAAATAACAGAATGTTCAGCTTTCGCTGTTTTAAAAACGCCGCTATGTCTATGTAATCAATGTGCTGCGAACTTATAGAAAAAATCCTCAGTGTGCATTGTCATTGCAGTTTGGCCTGTAAAATAAATATGTCGCGTATTAATATGGTTACATTAATAAGATGTTTCCCTTAAAAAATATATATAGATATATGTATATACGTCGTTGAGGCAGATGTTATAGTAGTCTAAGTATAAGAATAAAAATAACAGAATATATTCACTTATCTTTGTATATATACAAACACAATTTTACTTAAAAAGAAACACAATAACACAATACTTTCTGATGAAACGAGCCATATTAAAAGGACACAAACTAAATCCACCTGCGAAACTGCAGTGGCAATAAGCACATCGGATTTTACCTAGATTTTAGCAGCAGCACTTGATACATCTGGTGACGATATGGGTCTACAACCGATTGCCTACATGGATATAGCGGCGTTTTTACATAACGTTTTTACATAACTGTTACGTCTACCAGTGTTGTGGGCGCATACCCTCAAATGGAAGCTAGAACTGGTTTCTCCGCAGCACGTCGTACTAAGTGTGCATCTCTCTCCGGAATGTTCAAATTTGCTTTCACACATTCTATGATGATTTTGTTCCACTGATTCCAACTCGACCAGTGAAACGTGCGTTCGAGAGGATGTCCGGCAACCGCCAACCGACATCGCATCGTCGTACAGTTCGCCACAGCGCCGAGTAAACCCTAACCACAGTATAACAGGCACTCTCGCCGACTACCGCTTCCCCATTGTGCCGCTCCTAAGCGATACGGTACCCCGATGCGATATCGGTACGCGGTTGCCGGACATCCTCCTGAACACACGTTTCGCTCGTCTTACGGACCTAGGAGGCAGTGGGACAAATTTATAGGCGTAGTTTACCAAGCGCGTGTTGCGAGTACTGTCAACAAGGATGTGCGAGCCGCTTCGGCAAGACAGTGCCAATGTTACACAGTGTTTAGGGTTTACTGGACGCTGTGGCGATCGCGCGCGTTGCCTATTAGCCGGTGGGTGGTGGCGAAATCGAATAAGTGCCGACTCCCGCTCCACCAGTGTGAGGTTCCTACGGGGCACGGTACCCCGATATGATGTCGATAGGGGTTGCCGGACATCCTTGTGAAGGTAATTCCTCGTGAAAACACGTTAGGGTGTACTCGGCGCTGTGGCTATCGCACGTTGTGACCAGGAGCCGATGACCTATAGAGCCATACACCCTAACCACCATACAAACCATCACAATCTGTACTTAAAGAGGCTCTGATTTGTGGGTCCTCCCAACAAGCGGTTGGTGAACATGTGTGCGTGAGTGTGTTCAACTACGGAGTCTTATTGGATATCGCGGCATGTATGTATGCGTACGAACGAGAACAAACGAAGTTAACGAGTGCAATATTTGAGTTAGTTATTTTATTCACAGTATCAACGCATCGGCGGTGGTACATACACCATAGATACGGTGGCGACGGCTGCACCACAACTACTACAATAGTGCCACTAGCGTTCAACGCAATATCGACTATTCTGTTAATCGCCTATATATATTTTATAGTACAGCCGTATAACAAGCGGGGGTGCCGAACACGACAGTGCCGACTCCCGCTCCCCCTGTGTGAGGCTCCTGTGGGGCATTGTACCCCAATGCGATCTCGGTAGGCGGTTGGCGGACATTCTCATGAACACACGTCTCGCTGGTCTAACGTACCTAGGAGATAGTGGGACAAAGTTATACACGCCTGTTCACCGTCCCCGTGTTATGGGGAACTCTCGACAAGCATGTGCAAGCCGCTTCGGCAAGACAATGCTTCTGTTAAATTGTGGTTAGAGTTTTCTCGGCGCTGTTGCGATCGCGCGTGTTGCCTGGTAGCCGGTGTGTGGTGGCGAAAACGTCAGTGCTGACTCCCGTTCCCCCAGTGTGGGGCTCGTACTGGGCACGGTACCCCGATGCGATCTCGGTAACATAACATAACATAACATAACATAACATAACATAACGTTTATTTAACCCCATGTAGGTACACAATTGATTGGTTTTTGAACATCACTTATGCTGTAATAAACAACAAATATAAACATTATGCAGACAAACATAAACGTATATCATTATATGTTCAACATACTATTCGGAAGATACATACAAACGCATGTACAGCAATTATGGTATTGATGTACCATAGATATTAATCATATAGCTTATTCAATCGGGGTCGGTGACTCCTATTAAGACACAATTGTCGCTATCATAGGAGCCACCCTATTTACGTGATAATTTATGTGGTCCTTTTACAAGGTGTCTTTCTCATGTATGTATTTTGGGAGTGCTTGTTTTATGTGAGAATGTAAGTTTGTATGTGTGCTGGTTGCCTGAAACTAGCATCAAATGTATTGTATTTAATGGTTCTGTTGACATGTGTAGCAATTTGATAGAGTGCATAAATCATTACATTTTTATGTAACAAGTATGTTTTTATATAAAATGAGAAGCCTCGCAAACTGTGAGTATATATTTTGTCTTTGATTATATCGGGGGTGTCATTTATAGCATGAGGTAGGCTGTATTTGAGACATTTCATTGCAAATTCATGCTTAGTTCTAAAAGTATGTATATCATTTTTTTCTCGAGTATTATAGTTATGTATGTTTACACTTGGGATAATTTGCCAGTTAAGTAAATAAGGAGGTAACATTTTATGGATGTTTTTAAAGTAAAATGTTAATTCATGTAACTTTAATATGTCTTCTACTTTTAGTAGTTTAATTTTTTTTTAAAGTGGCTCCGTGTGTGAGTTGTATTTATTTAAGGTTATTATTCGCACGGCTTTTTTATATTTTTGTAATTCTATTTATTTGGTATCCCCAAACCATGGTACAATAATTGATATGAGATAAAATTAATGTGTTATATAACAACACTTTTATATCTAAAGGTAATACATATTTTAATCTGTTTATTATGCCAATTGTTTTGGAGCACTTATTTGAAATTTTCTCAGTGTGTTTTTTCCAATTTAGGTTAGTGTCTAAAGTCAATCCTAGAAAGTTAAATTCATCTACTCTTTTAATATTTATATTATCTATTTTAAGCGTAAGAGTCTGCGTGCGTTTATTAGGCATATGAAAAATCATGTATTTTGATTTGCTTTTATTTAAAGATAATTTATTTATGTTTAGTCATTCATTAACTTTAAAAAGTTCTTCATTTATTAAGGATTCTGTACTTTTATTGCGTGTGTTGTTGTTAAAACATTTTAAAGAGCTAGATAATGTGGTGTCATCAGCGTACATGACGAAATTAAATAATTGACTAGCTTGTGAGAAATCATTTATGTAAATTATAAATAATAGTGGTCCAAGGATTGAACCTTGTGGGACGCCAATTGTTATAGGTAAGATGTCTGAATTTATTTGTTCAATTTCTGTGTATTATTTCCTGTTTTGTAAGTAACTTCTGAATAACTGCAAACTTGAAACATTTAGGCCATAGTAAGTTAATTTGTTAAGTAAAATGTTATGGTCAATATTATCAAAAGCCTTAGAAAGGTCGAGAAATACATTAATTGGTTCATCATTATTATCCATTCGAGTTATAATTCTATCTATTAGCTCAAGCGCAGCAAATTCCGTTGAATATTTTGCTCTAAAACCATACTGATTATTAAATAAAAGCTTCATATCATTGAAATATGAATATAATTGAATAAAAATTAATTTCTCTAATACTTTAGAAATTGTAGGAAGAAGGGAAATTGGTCTGTAATTTTTCAAAGCTTTAATGATTTTATAATTGCAGGCTCAATTATCTTGAGCAATTTTGATGAAATGCCATCAAATCCACAGCTGTTTTTTGTGGGAAGATTATTAATAGTTTTCCTAATAGTCTCTTCATCAACACTCTGAAACGTAAATACAGAATTAACATTTTTGTTTAAATAATACGTATAGTTTTTGTTACCTTTATATTTAATACCTTGTGCGATGGTCTGACCTATATTTGTAAAATAATTATTAAATTTGTTTGCAATATCCTTTTTATCAGTTATTTTTGTACCATTTTCTATTAAAAAAATAATGGTAATCTACGGTTTGTACTATTTTTTGAAAGAAATTCATTAGTAACTTTCCAGGTATTTTTTATATCATAATTAAATCGATTAAATCTTTGTTCAAAATACACTTGTTTAGCTGCACGAATATTTTTCTTTAATATCGTATTATAAGTTTTTAGATTAATATTAATAGCTTCATAGCTTGTCGAATTTGGTTGTGTAAATTTTAATTGTTTATAGAGTTTGTCTCGATATTGAATAGATTTTAGCAATCCTTGTGTAATCCACATTGATCTTTTATGTTTATATTTATTATATTTCACCAGCTTAGTTTGCATATGCTTATTTTTTGCCCGTGTAATTTCTTCGTAGATTATGTCATAATTTAAATTTGTGTCTGCATTTATATTTTTATTTAGCTTATTGTATATCTCGTTTGATTTTATTTCGTGTTTAACTTTATGCATTGCCTCTTCATTTAGTATATTTATTTTAACATATTTAGGTGGAGGTTCAGTCTTCAATGAGACGTTGATGAATATAAAATACGGCTGATGATCAGAATATTTTTTTATTAAAATCCCTGCAGTACTCTCCAATATAGATTTATTAAGTTTACAAAAGAAATTATCTATTAAAGTACCATTTGTTCTAGTAAATCTAGTAGGAAGAGTAATTTGCGGGTAAAGGCTGTGTGATATTATGGTGTCAAAAAAGTTACTATATGTATCATTTTCATTTAATTTAAGCAAATTTATATTAAAATCTCCTGCGATAATTAGATTGTTATTACAGTTGTTTTCCATTGATGATATTATAGAAGTAAATTCATTTATAAAAGCATTTAAGTTATCATTAGATGTTCGTGGAGGTCTATATATGTTTCCGATGGTTATGCTCTTAGATAGATTACCACCATTTATTTGGACTATCATCCCTTCCCAGTGTTCGTACATGTTTACATTTATTATAACTTCTGATCTATATTTGTTGTCGACATATATTATTAGCCCTCCTTTGTTACTGCACGTCTTACCTTGAGCTAAACAGTCATAACCATGTAAGGAAAACTGTGATAGGTCATCGTTTTCTGATTTCCAAGTTTCTTGTAAGCAGATGACATTAAATTTAAAATTGTTACTACTTAGCTCTTCTACAAAAGCTTCCAGTTCGTTAAATTTAGAATTTATTGATTGAATGTTAGTGCTTAAGACATTAAAACGGGTAGTGTTTATCTGTGTAAGTTTGCTAAACTTATCAAAGTCATAATATGATGACCGACGTATTAGTTGAGGTTCATAATTTTCAACATCATTTGTGTCTAAGATGTTGATTAAGTCATTGTTATTAATACCTCCTAAAAAAGAGAGGAACGTATCGTCTAATGTCATGCCTTTATATAATTTGGTAATGATTATGTGTATTTGTTATTATATTTGTATGTGTGAATGAGTGTTCAACAAATTGTGATATATGCACATACCGATAATGAGATGTATTTGTGGCATTGCCTGTCGTAAGTTCTATAGACGTAATGCACTGAACGTAAATGTGAGATTGATTAAACGGTAGGCGGTTGCCGGACATAATCATGAACAAACGTCTCGCTGGTCTAACATACCTAGGAGGTAATGTGACAAAGATATAGACACCTTTTCATCAACCGCGTGTTGTGAGACACTCTCGCGGACCGACCGAACAGCACAGCCTATCCCAGTCGCATCGGTTAAAGGGTGCCAATGTACTCGGCGCTGTGGCTATCGCGCATGGTGAACAGGAGCCGATGACCGAGAGCCATACACCCTAACCACAATAAAACCATGGCTACTACTATTCGGATGGATGGATAGGCACTCTATGCTGTATTGCCAATAGACGATTGTGCTGTGGTGGGCACGTTATGAGTGGCATCGCCTATATACATGCTACAGACTACAATTCGCTATCACTCCAAGTCGGATCACATGTCGTCCTCTGAAGCCTCTACGTTCGACACCGGTGCCGCTACGCTGTGGACGCCGCCACTGCCTTCTGACGATCAGTGGCTGCGTGTACGAGATGCCACCCCGTTAGTGGTCTCGGTGCCGTCGGGGTTGAATATCGCCTGGCTATCAACGTCCTTCTCGTCCTCCTCCGTGTTGTCGTCGTCGGCAGCGGTGGTAGTGGTTGCTGCGTGTGTTGTTCTGACAGAAGTGTCGATTTTACTGACGCCGGGTGAGAGACGAGTGCCGTGTGGACCGGACAACGGTGTCGACTCGACTGCCGCCGTAGCGAGAGTGAAATGGTGCGTGACTGGCTCGCGGTGTATAGACTTACTTGGAGACGTCGTCAGGTATTCGGACCATTCCAGAAGTCGATCACGTAATATAAAGTCGTTGGCAATCACATTCGAGCCTAACCCTTTCAATAATGTATCCATAGTCATGCCATCAGATTTTGCTAGTATATACATCACGCAGTAAAATCCACACATTATTGAATCGACACTCCGTAGTTGTTGATCATTGTGGGTATACACCGCACGGGTTTCATCTAAAAATAATGTAAATTCTCTGTGACTTGGTGGCTTGCCGAACGTATTGAAGTATTCGCCGCAATGTTCGGTCATGTAGATCGCTACCCAGTGCTCACCGGGATCGTCTGAGCTGTCAGCGTTACAAACGAACGCAGCTGGGTATTTTGTAATTCTTCGTGGTAGTCCGTTCCTCGGAATGACGCCTTGCAAGATATCCTTCGTAAAAGGGTGTATGGCCAGTCATTTCTAGACTACCCGGTTTTCTCAACCGTAAACAGCAATAATAATAATAATTTCATTATAGCAGGGGATTTTAATTTAGATTTTAATAAATTTACTTAAAATAAATGAAAACAGAATATACAGTGATTTTTGTAAACCTTAACATCTCATAGTCTTTACCCCAAAATTACGTTCCCAACTCGTTTCAGTACAACAAACGGAACACTAATAGATAACTTTTTTGCTCACTAAATAAATTTTTATTAGAAAAAACTGTTGGAATTTTCACAAAGACTTTCTCAGATCATCAACCTTATTTTCTAATTATAGACACTATTCCTAAAGTTGAACTCCCTCCTAAATTAAAAAAAAAAATTAATATATAAAGTGTTGAAGCTATGCAGAAAGTTAAGATTGAAATTGCTTCTTATAAATTATACAACAAATGACATAAACAACAAAATGAAGATCCCAACCTAAATTACAATATAATGCATGAAGCAATTATGCGCGCTAAAAGTAAGTACCTGCCTATTAAAAAAATGAAATTTTAATAAACACAAACACAAAAAATCGGCATGGATCACCCAATGTTTACTCAAAACTTTTAGATATCAGGACACACTTTATAAACATTTAAAAATGACAGACTCTAACTCACCAGACTATGAGATTACTAATACTAATCTAAAAACTTACAATACCATATTAAAAAGAAATATCTGTGCAACTAAACAAATCTACTTTGAATCACGATTTAACCAATACAAAAATATATCAGAAATACATAGAAAACTATAAACGAAATTATTTAAAAAAATGAAACAAAGAAGACATCTTTATCAATTTTTAAAGTGAATGGTACTACCATAACAGATAAATCAGAAATAGCAAACACATTCAATAACTATTTTACAAACATAACTCAAACTATTGTAGAAGACATTAAATATATAAGAAGCAAAATATATGACTACTACTTAAATACAAACGTTAGATCTGCTTTTAAATTTAAGAATGTGGATGAAGAAACAGTAAGGAAAACAATAAATGATCTCCCAACTAAAACCACTAGTGGATTTGATGGAATTTCAGCAAAACTGGTCAAAATAATTGAACCAGCAATAATTAAATCACTAACCTTAGTAATTAACCAAGTTATTGATACTGGCATATTTCGTTATAAACTAAAAATTGCAAAAGTAGTTCCAATTTTCAAAAAGGATGACCCAACGGTAATAACAAATTAACAATTTCTCTCCTTCCAACTATTTCTAAAGTACTAGAAAAAATAATCCAGAATCAGTTATCCAGTTATTTGAGTGATTCCAAGCTATTTTTTGATAATCAGTACGGGTTTAGACCTAGCCATTCAACAGATTATGCATCACTCGAACTAATAGATACAATAATTACTCAAATGGACAAAAAACAATTACCAATCAGTATTTTTCTTGACCTTTCCAAGGCTTTTGACACTATTGACCTTTCGATATAATTAAACAAGTTAAGATAATATGGCATAGATGGCAAGACTCTTCTTTTGTTCGAAAGCTATTTAAAGGAAATAAAAACAAGGCATTAGCTAAAATCCGTTTTCCATGTGTACAGAAAGTTTAATATTGCATGTAACATACATTTGTAGCATAAATTCGATTTTAAACCCGTCTGTGTAGCGATTCCCGCGGAAAATAAAAATTTAATGAGCTAGGCGATCACGTGGTATCTTAACGTCACACATGACTCACACTCGCAGCAGGCCGACCCTTTCTATGCATTCAGAGCAAGTTTACATGGATAATGTTGGGATCGAAACGAACGTCAGAATGAGTTGTTATGCAATAATCCGATGTAATACAAACACTAGTCATCATAGAGGAACAAGCAGTTATCTTACAGTTCCACATGAATTCAATTTTATTCAAAACAAGTCGACTAGGTTTCGCCGAGCTTGGCACTGGGCTCGTTTTTAGAATAATGATATCGAATACAACCAACGGGAGATAATCTACACCAATAAACATACATAGCAAACATATATTGTATCCAGCTACATAAAGTAACGTGTATAATCTCATAATATCACTAGAATATCGATATATGAAGGAGTTGTACAATTTATCATAACAACATGGCAAATGTTGTTCAATTTTGGGAAATGTAAATCCCTCCACACAGGACATGGGAACGAATATGTAGAATATACAATGGGGGGAACTGTACTAAGTACTACTGTAAAAGAAAAAGACTTAGGGCTGACAATTAGTGCTGACATGAAGGTTTCAGAGCAGTGTGGAATTGCAGCTTCAAAGGGAAATCAAATCCTTGGATTGATTAGGCGAAATATAGCATATAAAGAAAAAGAACTAATAATACCGCTGTACAAAACAATAGTTAGGCCTCATTTAGAATATTGTATACAAGCGTGGAGGCCATACCGCAAGAAGGACATATATATGCTAGAAAGAGTACAGAGGAGAGCGACTAAAATGATCCCAAAACTGAGGGATCTTAGTTATGAAAAACGCCTAAAAGAATGTGGTTTAACAACACTAGAGACCAGGAGATTGAGAGGAGATCAGATAGAAGTGTTTAAAATATTGAATGGTTATGAAAATATTGATAGAAATATGTTTTTTTCAGTTAAGAAAGATAGAAAGACTAGAGGACATGAAGTTACATTAGTAAAGGAGCAGTGTAGATTAGACGTGAGAAAGTTCTCATTTTCACAAAGGACTGTGAATGAATGGAACAGATTATCTGATGATTGTGTGGGTGCTAGTAGTGTGAATATGTTTAAAAATAAAATCGACACATACCTCAGAAGGGCTGGATATATGTAGATAAAAGGGTTGGACTCTCGATAAGCCAAAGGGCTTCCTTGTCCACCTGCCATCTAGAGTTAATTCTCTGGATGGCAATCTTGTTAAATCTTGTTAAAAACTTAAATCAGTCAGCAATTTTCTGCCGGCCTTGATAGCTCGGTTGGTAAACGCGTTGGTTCCTTGCCGTCTGTTTTACAATCGGGCGACGCCGGTTCAATCCTGACAGCATGCAAACTATTGATTTTCTTTACACTTTTGTTGTTGATGTTTCCACGAAGTAATATAAACCAAATCATTTAGTATACTATTATGCACTGTTTGTAAATATTTATTTTTTATTTTTGTAGTAATTATTTATTCGCCACAAAAATGAAAATATGGTCATTATATACAACGATGTTTCTAAATTGTATTTATCCAGACAGATCACAATCTGTTTTCACATATATAATTACAATATATTACTGTACAATATATTTACAATTAATAAATTAGATATCCATTACATTATATTTGTTTGGATAAATAAAATTTAGAAACATCGTTATATAACGACGATATTTTAATTTTTGTGGCGAATAAATAATTACTACAAAATAAAAATTATTTACAAACAGTGCATTATAGTATACTAAATGATTTGGTTTACATTACTTCATGAAAACATAAACAAAAAAGTGTAAAGAAAATCAATAGTTTGCATGCTGTCAGGATTGAACCGGCTTCGCCCGATTGTAAAATAAATGACAAGTAACCAACGCGCCTACCCACTGAGCTAGCGGACTAGCGGAAACTTTGTCACTGATTTAAGTTGTTATTGTAAATTGTACAACTCCTTCATATATCGATATTCTAGTGATATTATGAGATTATACACGTTACTTTATGTAGCTGGATACAATATATGTTTGCTATGTATGTTTATTGTTGTAGATTATCTCCCGTTGGTTGCATTCGATATAATTATTCTGAAAACGAGCCCAAGCTCGGCGAAAACCTACTAGTCGACTTGTAGGCCCATTCGCATATGTTGTTTTGAATAAAATTGGATTCATGTGGAACCGTAAGATAACTGCTTGTTCCTCTATGATGACTAGTGTTTGTATTACGTCGGAAAATTGCACAATAACTCATTCTGACGCTCCTTTCGACCCAAAAGCTATACTTGTAAATATGCTCTGAATGTATGGAAAGGGTCGGCCTGTTGCGAGTTTGAGTCATAAGTGACGTCACATCTCGGCATCCCGAAAAGCGCGCCAAAAATATGCATATTCGAAAATGTCCGGATGTACAGCATAAAATGTGGAATTTCTAATTCATTGAATTTTTTTGATTTCTTTTTGCTTGGTGGACGTGAAAATAGATAGCAGGATGAAATATAACATAAATTTAAGCAATATATGTTTTTATTCCCTTTAAGCAACCGGAAATATTATACCGAATTTGAAGATACCACATCTGATACTTTACCTATAAAAGTAGGTGTGCCACAAGGGTCCATCCTTGGACCACTGTTAGTTACTATATATATATATATAAATGACTTTTCACAAGCAAGCCAAATGTTTAAATTTATAATGTATGCTGATTATACCACTTTATTTAGCACAATTTAAACTTTTAGTGATAAAGCACACAATAGAAATATAGAATCTGTAATAAATGAAGTACTCCTCAAAATAATTGAGTGACTTAATATTAATAAGTTGTCACTAAATAAAAATAAAAATAAATATATGACCTTCCAAATGCCAAACAAATATACACAGAGCCTATTTATCAAAATTACTAATATAAATATTGAGAGAGTGGAAGAATTTAATTTCTTAGTTTTAACTCGAGATATTAATTTAAATTGGGGAAAAAACACACTTAAAAATATCAAATAAATATTCCAAAACTATAGGAATTAAATAGATTAAAACATGTGTTACCTTTAGAAATATAAATGATTTGAAAATTATTAAACACCACTGAAAATACTATGATTGCAAATAAATGTAATTCATTTTTCATCAATATTGGTTAAACAGTTCCATCGCAAATAACCAATACTAGAGATAACTCTTACAAAGACTATTTAACAGAGAGACGTATACAGACTTTCAACTTTAAACAAATAGACAATAGTACAACAATTAGCATAACTGATAGCTTACATCCAAATTCTAGCTGTGGTAAAGATGGTCTATCAACCAAATTACTAAAGCTAATTAAAAATGAAATAAGTGAAGCAGTCACTATAATCATTAACCAATCAATAACAACTGGCATATTTCCAGATAAATTAAAACTTGCTAAAGTTATTCCACTTTTTAAAAATGGTGATGAGATAATCTTTGACAATTATCGTCCACTTTCTATATTACCAGTTATTTCCCAGATATTTGAAAGATTTATGTTTAATCAAATACACGAACATTTCAATTCCAATAACTTATAATGTGAGAATCAATACGGGTTTAGGGAAAACCTACGGAACATGCCACTCTAGAAATAATAGACAGAGTTGTCCAACAATTGACCAATCAGCAACTCCAATAAACATATACTTAGACACAATTGATCATAACATATTATTACAAAAAAATTAATTATTATGGAATAAATGGCGCAGCACTAGATCTATGTAAAAACTACTTACACAATCGTAAGCAATATGTTGAAATTGACGATTACAAGTCGGAAGCAGCTGCCATAAACACTGGTGTCACACAAGGGTCTATTTTAGGACCCCTTCTATTTATTATATATATTAATGACATAATATTTTCAAGTGACCATTTTAAATTCATAATGTATGTAGACGACACCACTCTTTTTAGTACATTGAATAAATTCCAATCTCCGGATGGCCAAGTCCAAAATATAAATAAAGAATTAGAACATACATGCTGATGGCTAAAGGCAAACAAACTTTCTCTTAACTTTAAAAAAACAAAATTTATGGTATTTCACATCCCCCAAAAGGAAATCGAACTTCCTAAAATATAAATAGATGGGACAAATATTGAATGTGTACATGATTTTAATTTTTTAGGTATCATCATAAACCAACACCTAAACTGGGACAGTATATAAACAAAACAGCGAATAAAATCAATAAAATAATTGGAATTTTAAATAAACTTAAACATGTATTACCTAAGAATATATTATCTATAATGTATAATTCGCTCATTCTTCCCAAGATTAATTATGGCATATTGGTGTGGGGTTATCAAGCCCATCGCATTTTTAAACTTCAAAAGAAAGCAGTGCGAATAGTTACTTCAAGTAAATACAATTCTCACACAGATCCCATCTTCAAAGAACGTATATTTCTTAAGCTGGATGACATCTATAGACTCCAAAACTCAAATGTTATTACAAATTGATCAACAAGGTTATACCAGAATACATCAGTCGTATTCCATACACACATAACTTTTCAAACAACTTATTTATTCCCAGAGTTAATCATCAATATGCAAAAAAGTACATCAGACACACCATTATATAAACTGTTAACAATACTGTAAACATCATCCTTAATAACATTTATACACATAGTTTATATGGTTTTTCCACTTATACAAAAATTACGTTGTCAAGAATTATGAATCATGTTGTCATATTTCTAACTGTTACATCTGTCATTCTTAAACTAGACATGATTTTGCATTTGTTTAAACTAATTTATGTATTATACTATACTATAGTATATTATGCTAAACATACTATGTTTAAGAATATATGTATGCATATATAGTTGATCACGTGATAATCATATAATTATGTTACATCAGTGGGGTGGCTCCCATGATAGCGGCATATAATTGTCTTAATGGGGGCCTCCCTGACCTTACAATGAATTTTACATTTAGTTTATGTACTTATAATGGTCAAAATAAGTACTGTCTGTCTGTCTGTCTGTCTGTCTGTTGGTCTGCGGTGTTGCTGTTTGTGTCGTTTTCATTGGGCGAGTTGGTGGTGTTGTCTACCGCGTCTGGGATGGTGTTGTCTGTCTGCTCAGTGCTGTTGTCCGCAGGAGTGTTGCTAGATTTTCTTTACGTCCTGCGTAGAAACCAGCTCAAGCTTCCAACAGAGGTTATGCGTCCATAACACTGGAAGAAATAACACAACTTTAAACGTTTGCCTTTTGTAAAAACGCCGCTATGTCCATGTAAGCAATCGGTTGTAGACCCGTATCGTCACCAGATGTATCAATCGCTCTTGCTAATTTATCGATAAAATGCTCACTGCACATTGTTATTACACGTGTAGATTTATTTTACATTAATATGGAATTGATTGGCAGAACGTGATTGATGAGACATTATTGTGATATTGTGAGTTCCTTTATTGTAAAATGTTCTCGTAGGTTCTGACATCTTATTTTGTACAAATCGCGTTTACAGGCTATTACCTGTTTGGCGCTTTCGCCTGCTGGATCATAATCCAGAGATTTTTTGGAGGATTTTTGCGTGTTATGTGGTACTTATATATTGCTGTTTCGTGTTTAAGCCGTTCGCGTTTTTGAGCGTTTTGCTGCATGTTCAATTCTATGAGTGACCGTGGCCAAAAAATCGGCCAGGCGTACATAATAATAAGAAGTCCGTCCTGCCTATTTTGTTGGCCACTCGGAAATCGCGTTCACAGTCTGTATTTTGTCCCGTTTCGTCTTGTCACGATCAACCTTAATCGAACGAGTGATCATGGTCGATGCTGGGTTGATTTGTGTGGTGTGTACTCATGTTTGATCATTTCAGGTTTCTCAAAAGTGGAGCTGGATATCTCATCTTACATTGCGGTTATGCCCATAGCTACAGAGGTTCTGTCGATTTCAGCGTCAACAACAACTTTATACTTTACTCCCTGGCAGACCTGTTCAATCGAACACCATCTCGACTTCTCTGGGAAGCATTCAGCCACGCTGCAATTAATGCGCGAAGACTATTCGTACACAAATATCCACCACTGTCTATAGCCAGGTATTCATTGAACTGAAGCAATGTACAGTAAATGAACTTGGTTCGACACCGCCGCACAGGTTTCGAACCCGCGTTCCGGAGCTCTTACCGCTGCGCTACTGCGCTCCACGTGACCTATGCTCCACTCCACCCCATCCTATATATATATATATATATATATATATATATATATATATATATATATAGTGCGTACATATATGTTAGTGTGCGACATGATGCTTAAGTGTCGAGCACCAACCGGACCTGTCACCTAAAATGTTGAAGCCTCGTCAATGACAACTCAATATTTAAGCCTGAATTTCAACAGAATATCCGACAGCTGCTAATGTTCGGCACCCTCATTGACGGATTGACGGACCTTAATTGTTGCTAGGTCAATGGAATGACAGTCGATTTTATATCACGATGAGATGGGAAAAGGTAATCTAGCTGTTCACTGTAATTTTCGTATCAATAAAACTATGTATATCAATTCTCCCGTATGACTTTGCTGCCAACAATTTTTTTTTATAATATAGACCCCATATTTATGACAATAAAAATATGTCTAACATATGTGCGTTTACACTCCATTGTGATATGTCATCCGCATGACCAACATAACATTAAACACCTGTAAGAATGTAGGTAGGTAGGTAGGCTTTATTTGGAAATGTATATATCATACATACAAACATAAACAATCGAAAAAATATATATACAATTCCAGGTTGACAGCGGAGCCAATTAAGGCTGTAACCAGTTTGTTTTAATTATTCCAACGTAAGATGATAATGAGTAAGTAAACTGGTCGCCGTCAACCACAAAATAAAAACGTCGTGTGCCGGCCCGCTGGGATTAGACAACATTCGCACGACAAATAGGAAGATAAGAACGGGACGATAATTGTCATCTTTGAATACGAGAAGACGTCCAACGATGATATTATAATTATAAAGGATAATATGAAATATAATAAGTATGTATGTATAATATAATAGTCAAATTAAAGCTTAGCCCTATGTACGTGCCCGACAGAACATGGATTCACTGACTGGCAGTACTGTTAAACGCTGGGTATCCCATATTACACATTGAATTCATGTGTATATTCTACTGCCGGGATGGGAACCACCCAAAGATTAATCTGTTTTCAAAACAACCCCTCACCCGAAATGGCCATTAGTTGCACGGAGGTTGTTAAACTCCCATCAATGAAGGATTCGCGGGCTTCGGTAGATGCTTTGATCGTGTGTGCATGGATATAGTCAGCGATACATCACAGTACGTTTATTCACGTGGGTCAAGATAACTGAAAGAATGCCAACTAAACATGCTTATAATGTGTTCTGTTTTTACAGTGTTTGAATTTGTCACTTATTTATATTTATAAGATTACCTTATAAGTGCAGATCGAGATTCATTAGACTGAATGGTTCAAACGAGTGATCTTTTTACTATTGTTACACAGTCAATTTACCTTTTCACCGTTACGTATGTGTGAGAGTCCGTACCATAAGTTGACCTTTTTCACGTGATCCGTTTAATGTTCAAGTTTATTGAAGTTACAAAATGATCAGTGCAGGAGTGCAAATGAATAAACACTTTTTCCTAGTTCCGCACATGTTGTGAACACGTGTATTCACGTGACTATACGTATGTCTATTGGACCGTACCAATTAATTTCTCAAGTTCTGCACGCGAACAAAAAAGAACACGAATTCACGTGAATGTGCATACGAGTAAAACAGTGCCAGTTTCTCCAGTTCCACATCTTAAAAAAATAAGTGAATTAATTATTCACCTGAATCGTATCGGTTTCCCCAGTTCGACACGTGAAATTTTAAAACGTGAATTCACGTGAATACACCTTCCACTACAACCATACCAGTTTTGTTCAGTTCATTACGTGAATTGATGAAGATGCACGTGCATTCACGTGAATACATGTGAATTAATTATACACACACTGGTGGAGCCGTACCAGTTTCGAACAAGAAAGACATTTGTGAAACTGCATGGTTCCAAATTGGTTCCTTGTTTACTGGGTAGTCTGGGGGACAAAACCTCCAATTGCACCCCCCCCCCTCTTAATTGAGGCTTGCCAAAAAACCTCAAATTGCGTCGGAACGAAATTAATTAAATATAAAGTGCCATACAAGTGCCAGTATCACGAAACGTTCTCAGAACGTTTTTACAACTTTAGAAATACATCTTACGACAAATTACTAATTTGAAACTCGCAGTCCATGGTATCCCCATGTCTTGACCGAAAATGATTGAGCATGTAGCATAGTATACCATTAATTTACTTGCGTTTTGCAATAAAATGTACATTGTGTCAGAACGTTCTAGTAACGTTCTCATGACGCTATTGAAGCGTTACGTTCCACGAATGTTCTGCGAACGTTCCTGCCATTAACAGATGCAGATATTAAAAAACACAGTCCACAGTATCCCCATGTCTTGACCAAAAATGATCGGGCATATAGTACACACCATTTACGTACTTACATTTTGTAATAAAATGTACATTGTGTCAGAACGTTCCAGTAACGTTCTCATAACGTTATTGGAGCGTTACGTTCCACGAACGTTCTGCGAACGTTCCTGTTATTAGCAGATGCAGATATTAAAAAACACATTCCACGATATCCCCATGCATTGGCCGAAAATGATTGGGTATATAGTATACGCCATTTAATTACTTACGTTTTGTAATAAAATGTACATTGTGTCCGAACGTTTCAGTAACGTTCTCATAACGTTATTGAAGCGTTACGTTCCACGAACGTTCTGCGAACGTTCCTGTTATTAGCAGATGCAGATATTAAAAAACACATTCCACGATATCCCCATGCATTGGCCGAAAATGATTGGGTGTATAGTATTCGCCATTTAACTACTTACGTTTTGTAATAAAATGTACATTGTGTCAGAACGTTCTAATAACGTTCTCATAACGTTATATGCGTTACGTTCCACGAACGTTCTGCAAACGTTCCTACACTATTAGCACATGCAATTTTTTTTAAACATACTGTTTATTTCCCATTACAGCGTTTATATCTTAACACTGATGGTGTAAAAAAAAACCTGTTTACCACCGTGAAACGTCATATATGAAAAACTAAATTCCGTAACCTAAATATAACATTGTGCTAACGTTAGCAGAACGTTATGTGTTTGCTGGGTTATTATTTCCTGCGAGCTTACATTTTACTGCGGACACAGGGATTCCCCATCGCAACGTAACCAGGTCAATTCTACGTCGACGTAGTTACGCGAATGTTAAAGGAAATAACAACAAGGCATTAGCTAAAATCCGTTTTCCATGTGTACACAAAGATTAACATTGTATGTAACATTTGACAACATTAAAAAAATACAGAAAAATACGTTTGTAGACAAAATTCTATTTTAAACCCGTCTGTGTAGAGATTCCCGCAGAAAGTTGAAATTTAATGAGCTAGGCGATCACGTGGTATCGTGACGTCAATGCCGACTCGCGGCTTTGTTGACATCTATGCATCGCCATTGTTGTTCTCTCCATTCTCTTGTAACATCATGGCTAGTGGGAGTTTCGCAGAGTTTCAAGTGAAATCATACGATTTTTAGCCACTAGCGGGAACGGTTACAGCGGATGATTCGTCTAATTCCGCTCTTTCCGAGCGTTTCAGCGACGGTAGCGAAGAAGATGATGCGGAGTCGGACAGTCACAATGTTCGCTCATGCAACACCGACTGGTAAGCTTCAACTTCATTATAATGACACATATGGTGTGAAAACTGTCGACAACAACAATTATATCGTTTTAGTACGACGTTATATTATAAAATGCGGTGTCAAAGCTGTACAGAGAGTTAGCTAGAGGTTGTAGCTAAGTAGGTCATCGGACGAAGTAATTGTAAACAGACTTGTCAAAGACAAACTTCACAAAGTTACGAACCGTCGAACGTCGTAAGCATGGTTGTCTGGTTTATGCGGATCGAGTTTAGGACGTTATAGCTACTTACGATATCACCCCTCTGGACAAAACCCACACTTTTTTAGTTGGACAGTTGTTCGCGAGATGACCATAATATCATGACATATATAATGACAGCTCTAGATTATCATTATGTCATTTATGTGGAACAATAATTTTATTACTCTGAGTCTGACACATAACAATATAGCTACTATATAATCAAAATAAACTAAAATAAACATTAAAACAACATGCAGAACAATTGAATAATTATGGTAATGGGTTATAGCCTGAAGGGTTATGTCCTAGACCTAGGGGTTTAGTGTAACCTTAGGGGTCTTATATGTGAGATGCTACCAGTGGGTATATATGTGCCCTACGACTATGTCCATAAAAATCATAAGGACATAGCATTTTTAATCACATTTTTTGTGTGACATATTTATTACAAATCCATCAAGCAAGTTTCAGAACACAGTTTTACTGGGTTGAATCATTACAAATTCATCAAGCAAGTTTCATAACACAGTGTTACTGGGATGAATCATTCCAAATGTTGGTAACTGTGTATACCTGGTAACACAATGTGAATCACCACACGGTGCACAGACAATGGTTATAAGCCAAACAACACCCATGGGAATACTTCCCTTGCAGGCAGATGAGAATATGGCTTCAGCAAATACCCATTGATAAACAAGTTATCTAGTCCATTTTGTTGATCACTTTACCTATGACATGCTAATAAATAGCATAGCTTCACATCTACAGACCAATTATTATCTTTACAGGGCAACTTCCCATTGAGCCGAGAAACTGCTGCACTACGACATTGGTTTGGCCAGTGCAGTTTCGGCAACGTGCGAAAAGATGACGAAGTGAAGACTCTGCAACCAAGAAGTACCTCTCCCTGGAAGGGCAGCAATCTTTCCTCAAGGGAGTCTTGTTTGTAACACCCTCCTCTGTGTCAGTGTACTGGTCGACATGGTCATCGCTGTCACTGTTGCTGCTGTCACGACTAGTCGACTCATTGTCAGAGCAAACATACTCTGGATCTGCAGCAGATGTCACTTCCTCCCCGTTTTAGTCACTCGAGTCACTAATCGGACCAGTCAACAAACTGCACTGCACACTCGTTGACCTCACTGCTGATGTCACCTGCACAGCAACCTGCTCTGATGCACAGACTGCTTGCACTCTTCTCGTGCGAGTTGATGGCCTGATGTCAACCTGAAAGCATTTGCTGCTCCTTTTTGGAGTGGAAGCTGTGACTGACTCAGGTGTGGAATCCTCTGTATCACAGGAATCCGTACGAGAGCTGTCATATTCAGTTGCTGTATCTTCAGATGACCCATTCTTGGTCGACGGTGGACTATCTCGAGCTGCTGCCAGAATGTCAGCAAATAACTGAAATAACAAATGACCCTTATAGAATTTGCAAAAAAATAAATTGTTGTAGGTTTCTGACAAAAGCAAACAAAATCCTGTCTTTTACCATCTTGTCAGAAAGGAGTACATCCATTTGTCTAGTCATTTGCCCAGCTTCCAAGTGTGAACAGACTGCCTAGCTGTGAAAAATACAAATTAATAAATTAATTTCAAGTTGCAAGGTATGTATTGTTTATTCTATGATAAAAACATCATAAATAATTGATATCACGCTTACAGAATCTACACAGAGACATAGTTACTTTTGTTATGTTACACTTTTATGCAAACAATTACCTGGAAAATGTGACAATATATTACATGTGAACATTTTATTTTTGGTTATAACTAATCATCTATTAAATATACAATAGATATGTTTGCAACTTGCATTGCATTTATTGTTATTGTTTCACAACAAATGACCATTTTCACACTTGGTAGCTGGGCAACAACCCACATCCAAATGTGAACATATTTATTATTTGATAAATTTACTTGATTTTTTTAATAACATTAAGTTAAAAATCAAATAAATTCATTAATGACATTTTGTAACATCAGTAGAATCCTTATCCATTGATATAGTTACTATCATAACAATATGTGACTGCAGACATGAACAATCCTGCAATACTCAATTTTATAGTCACTATAGGAAGCCTGCTCCAGGAGTGGTGTAATAATAATAATACCTATTAGTAACAATAAGTTGAACAAAGCACAATATAATAACAGAAACAATGTAATAGTAACTGGCATATAATATATATACATGTTTATTAATATATGTCGCATCAAAATATAAATTTAATTATGCTTTCTGTATCCTATTGAACTAGTTTATCCAGGTTTTATGATTGCCAACATCCATCCCATGAATAATGTGGGAGCCGAATAATGGTCCTTGGTACATTTCTAAGCTTCTGTTTAAAAAAACATCATGACTTGTGCCAGTAATTAGCAATGCACCAAGCAGTAAGGTGTAATTACACTGATTGCAATCTATTAAATTGCAGTGACATTTCTTTTGTCTTCCATTCATTCATGTTATACAGACATAAAATGAAAAATATGTTCTATCCGTAAACGTTGTTAGTAGATAATACAAGATACAATAGTTATATTTTTGTTCTAAATATTTATCTCGGTACATACTGTAGTTCCAATTCAAAATGTAATGATAATACCTTCAAATGTAATAGTATATATTGCATGATGTACATTGTCTTCGATATTCAACTGTAATAAAATGGAAACTAGGCAATAGCAATATATGACACTGTAATGTAATTCACCATAGGCCTGTGCACTGGAGTTATGAAAATACAAATCAATAAATTACTATTGAAATATTAAAAATTCTATAGTAACAAATGTAACAGTACTTGTGTGTTACAATAGTGTGTGTTATGAAAGCTGCTCTCTACTGTAAGAATTCTATAGTAACAAATGTAACAGTACTTGTGTGTTACAATAGTGTGTGTTATGTAACAGTACTTGTGTGTTACAATAGTGTGTGTTATGAAAGCTGCATCTACTGTAAGAATTCTATAGTAACAAATGTAACAGTACTTGTGTGTTACAATAGTGTGTGTTATGAAAGCTGCATCTACTGTAAGAATTATATTTATTGAAAACATTACTTTTGAAAACTTAAACATAATATATTATTAACTCGATGAATACATACTGTAATCTACAGGGTGTTCAATGTGGTAACCATTCAATATTAATAATAATTAATCACATCTACCTGCAAGGTTTACCAATTGCAATGGTGATCAGGGTGATGTTAGGCATGGGTTAATTGCATGGGTTAATTATAGTAATAATAAGTATCCGACATGTCACATCCATGTTACCCAGTTCCTGCCATTTCCACCTAGCATGCTTTAATTACCAGTAGATCAGGTTCAGATAACTATTTTAACTGGAGGGAGAATGCAGTGGGCCAGCTGGAGGTGGCTGGTGTATTTGTTATTCATAGCTGGAAAGACCTACAAAGTGCAATGTCAACTGGTAATTAATTAGATTTGATCTTTGATCAGTTGACTAGGGCAAACACTACACTTAGTTCCTCAGTCAAGTGGAGGAGTCACAACAAAGGAGTCCAATTAGCTGGATTAGCAGACAGGTGCCAAACACTGTAATAAACTGTTTCTACAGAGAATACTGATGGGGGATAATTCTTCAGCAAGTCATTGATGACATAAGACTTTAGTGAGTCATGTGTCAGAGGAGGAGATTGCCAGCAACTGGTTCCAACTATGAGAGTGAGACAGACCACTTCCTAATTTTTTAATTTTTGTTTTAAATATCTAACTTATGCATGGTACTTTATGTGTACATACATTTGATGTTGATCAAAATGCATGGCACTTTCATAAAGTCCAAGTATTGTCATTTAAAAAACAACAAATGTTATGTATGAAAAATAATAATTAATTTATGCAAATTCAACGTTAAATACATTTGAAAATATAATTATTCTTCCATCTGCAAATTCACATTGCAATGTTCTACATCCAAGTATTGCTTCTTACGGTTTAAAAAACTATTATAACAGACTAACCTGACTCGGCAACGAGTATAATTAAAATAATTATTTCTTATTTGCATGTAAAAGTAAATAGATTAATTAAATGCATAACTAACAAATTAGCATCAATTAATTTGGTGACGTTTTTGTTTTATTGCCTTACATTCCTGTAACCATGATAATGATAAAAACAGTCACCTGAATCGATTTGATTACACTATCAAATTTTCCACAAAACTGAGTATATGTAGATTTATTATAGTAGTATCGTGCATAACTACAACATTTAGAATATAAGATACTTAGGAAGAGTTCCGTGATATGATTGGAACCAATGGGATACAATGACAATAAGTTGAATAACTTATTTTGACACTTGACACACACGAGACCGTCCAGTCCAGGCATTATACTAGACCTACAGAATAATAATAGTAGATATAACATGTAAGAATTACCTTGATTCGTTGCCGCTTTCGGTAAGCAGACCTCGTAAATTCACCACTCGTCGAAGGAACCTGGTACCCCAAAGAAGCCATGGGTGTAGTTGCTGAGCCGGCTGTAGTGACAGCGGCAGCGGAGCCTGCAGCGGCGACTGCGGCACTGGAACAACGCTTGCGAGACCCGCTTGCCTTCGACTCGGGCAAAGCGGCCGTCGATCCTGCCCGTGCCGACGCCTGTCTTCTGCGGATTGACGGCATCAATGCAGCTTCTACTGCCGGGAATATTGTTGGGACTGCATCGCTTTTCAACGATATTCGAGCACCAGGATATCCAAGGGTTGCCAACATCTCCGGATCGCGATCAAAACAGCTTTTCTCAAAATGAGCGGAGCAAAGCCGGCTGTGTTTCTTCAATAAAACTGGATCCGTAGGGAACCGAAAAAAATGGTGTGTTGCTGTATGTTTAGAAGAGTTTGCATTACAACCGAATGCCGCACAATGAACCATGATGATATTCGCATTACACAGCCACCTCTGCTGTCATATTGCTGAGAATGAATGTAAACAAGCGGTCGCTGTATCGGCAGAATCAACTCTGACGTCACATCTCGGCATCCCGAAAAGCGCGCCAAAAATATGCATATTCGAAAATGTCCGGATGTACAGCATAAAATGTGGAATTTTTAATTCTTCGATTTTTGGGGATTTTTTTGGCTTGGTGGACATGGAAATATATAGCAGGATCTAATTTAATATGAATTCAAGCAATAGATGTTTTTATTCCCTTTAAATTGTTCTCATGAAACCGGTCGTAAGTCACACCAGCTAGTTGCACTTAACTACGACCCGTATAGCGTCGTTAAGCGTACAATTACGCCGCTTCATGAAACCGGCCCCTGTACCATTACATACCAGGCACAATTATGAGGAAAATGCATATACTATGACATCTCTCAGAAAGGAAACAAAACTGTTGTGATTGAGTCATTTCCAACTAAATTTAAATACATTTCTATATTTTTTCGTAAGCAACCATCTTATTTGCATTCATTGCTTACTCCTGTAAGAAAACCTATCCAGCTTCGATCATCTAGTTCTGACCTACTTTTTGTTCCTAGAGTCAACACTAACATTGGAACTAGGGCTTTTTTTGTTGCTGCACCAACTCTTTGGAATATGCTCTATCTTAGTGTTAGATCAGTTGAAAATATTACAAAATTCCGTCGTCATTTAAAAACTTATCTTTACAACTTTGCTTATCCACCATAGCTCCCTAGCGCCTTGACCCATCTGTTGACAACTGGAATATTACTTATGGATTTTGAGATTGACCATCCTCACACGCCAGGGGTCGCTGCTGCTGATTACGTCAGTGCCAGCCAGCAGTAGCCCCTGGCTGATCGCTTTGCGAAACTCTGAATTAACCAACCGTGGTTCGTGTTACATGCAATGTTTAGGAAATAGAAGCAATTATTCGAATACACAATACCGCCCAGCTTGTCATGCTAATGGGCGAACGGGTCAATATATATATTGGGATTCCCAGAAGTCGTTTATCCGTCTTCAAATTGGGACGGGTATTTGCGCTGTTCTTACGGGTGAAGCAGTCGCGACTGGCGATGTCAATTACTAGTTTGACTCGGCTAGCTTCCGCACTTCACGTAGGGGATCAGCCAGGGCTAGTTTTGCATGGCAAACAGCCCTGGCTTGCGAGGATGAGATTGACCAATCCTTTTGTTTTGATGCGCCTCTGAGCTTGGTTTCCAAGGATTTAGGAGCAATAGAAGTTATCTTACTATTAGTTTTGTAAAGTTATTGTCCAGTAAATATATGCATTTAAAGAATGGTGTTGCCCTTTCACAGTGATACAGCTGCCTTTGTTTATTCCTAACAGTTAAATTCCTAAACTTAACCATTCCACACATGGGAAGTGGTATCTCAGTGGGTAGAACACTGGACTGTCACTCAAGAGAAATGAGTTTCAGCCTGCGGCCGTCATGGGCAATTTTGTTCATCCCCATTTTGCCAGTTGCTTTTGGATGATCGTTACGGTAATCTACTATGCTATACCATACCAAGCCATGAAATACCATAGAGTCTATCATGATTTCTAATAGTTTACCAAGGATTTTTATTGTGGTTTACCTGTTTCAAAATATAATGGTATACCATAGTATTTCATCAAGGTATACCATGGTTTACCTGTTTCAAAACATTATTGTATATCATGTTTTTGTTACCGTAGTATATTTTGATAGTGGACCACTGAAAGTCGTAAGTCCCTTTTATCTGGTGTCTATATGCCAGGTGAAATAAAATATCCCATAAATGTGTTAAATGTAGTGAACCCAGTAAAAATAGGGGGGGTGGAAACCCTTTGTTCAATATCTTTATACAGGGACTTTACACTGCTTTTAAAGTAAATACTTATATGTATACAACTTCACTCTATCTTTATTATTTATATATGAAAGACGTGGACAAATTATGCTTTGCAATTATGAGGAAAATGCATATACTATGACATCTCTCAGAAAGGAAACAAAACTGTTGTGATTGAGTCATTTCCAACTAAATTTAAATACATTTCTATATTTTTTCGCCATTTTAGCACGCTCATACACACAACATTCCATTTTCTACACATGCTACAAACAACCGTTTTAATGCATTTTCTATAAATTCACCGTTTTTTAATCAGTTACTTTCTATTGTAAAGTGTGCATTCTTTACAGGAGTTACTTGTCCAAAAACTTCACTGTCAAAGAAAACCATATTGCTGTACCTGGTTGACACATATTCCGTTGCTGTTCCTCATTTCCAAATTATTCAGGTAGATATAATCATCGCAAAACCAATTAGAATAGCATTTAAAGTGTTTTAAACATAATGCAATTAACGTGAGCTTTGACTGTTGGCATCTTTATGAAACTATGTATGTAGTGCATAATTGTATAGATCGTACGGTGCAAAATGTATGTCGGTGCAGCTTAGGGTTGCCACCTTCAACACGGAATATTAAGGGACGGACCTCGATCTTCCTTATTTTTTTAGTTTGGGTCTAGAGATGTTTGATGTTTCTGAGCAATTTTCCTGCAATTCTACGGATTTTAGCATGACCTTTTTTCGGAAGGCTATCGTTAAGAAGAAATGTTTCAGGCCTATTGACTTGGTAACCTGGCCAGAATAAGAGGTGAGAAGAATAGCGGTAGTTCTATTCTAGTTCAAATATGGGAGTATAGTCTACTGTACTCCAATCAGTTTAATACATGATACATTGTCTGAAGACAAACGGACCCATATTTAGTTTAAAGTGCGTTTCTTATCACCAGTCTTCCAATTAACCCTCTCCCCTGTCTCTCTCGCTCACTCTTTCAGTAGAGTAGTTCGCTAGTGACCTACTTTCTCTTCCATATGTACTTCTGGTTACTTATTGCAGGTCTCAGCAGTCGTTTGTTCTTCAAAATGCTGTGGTAAATGTCAGCACAGGTCTGGTCAATGTTCAGAGTGAGAAGGAGCTCACTCGTCATGAGCAACACCGGTTTCTGCTGTCGCTCCATTTGTTCATCTTTCTAGAAAAGATCCTCTCCACATATCCTGTGGATGTAGGGATGCTAAGGATGTAGGAAATCGCCGATAGCATACTGGGGAGATCAGCTGCCTGAAATACAGCCGTACACTTGGCAGCTGTGTCCTTGTCCTTCCACTGGTCATCTTCTCCATGAGCCTCTTCAGAGTGTTGTTTGCTGTGATGCATTCGTCGTACAGCTCACCCATGTTGATGTTCAATTTGTGGAGTAGGTTGAGCTTCTCAGTTACTTTCTGAAAGTCATTTAATGTGAGCCGGCCAGGATGGAGAGAGAGTGGCTGCAGACTGATGAGCCAGTTCTCCTCTGAGAAGTTGAACCACTTCTCTACATATCTCATGGCAGTGTTGCGGAAGTCGTTGAACTCTGGCGTGGCAGTGTTTTGTTCAGCTGCAGAGAGGCGCTGGAGTTTAACCTTGGTGAGATAGCCGTAGAACCCATCTTCCCTCCTCTGGGTCATCTTGTCTTTGAACGATATCGTGATGAGAAAAGGTCAACGCAGGTGGTGTCGTTTCTCTCTAGCTTCTTAATAACCTCTTCAAAAAGGGAGAGGATGTGGTTGCAGATGAGGAGGTACACTTCAACCACATCTGCATCCATGTTTAACTTTAACAGAACTTCGATTTGTATTGGGCACTCATCCCCTAGGCTGACAGAGTAGGATTACAGAGCAGACCAGCATTGCAGGAGTCGGGAGATTGCAGGGTTGAGTGACAGCCATCTGGTTGTGACACTGCGTAGAATTTCACGGAATTCAACATCACAGAATTCTTTGAGGGTGTCCCTTCTTTTGGCCGAGCATGAGAAGAAACTGTACACCTCCAATACAACATTCTCCACATCTACTGAAAGCCTATCCAGAGCATTCTTCACAGTGTTATGCACAATATGAACATGACAGTTTCCTCGCAGAAGATCTTTCTTTTCTGAGTTTTCTTCAGGTTTGTGTACACAGAGTTGTGGATCCCATAATTTACGTTAGTGTTACCAGCGCCTGGTGAGATAGCCGTACCTGATCCATTGACAATCCAAACTTCTCAAGGGGGCGCATTATACAGCTAACTATCCCTGCTGCAGATTCGTCTGTGTTCTCCACAAAGTCCAACATTGTGTTTGATATCCTACTCTCTGGCGTGAAGAACTGGACCGCAAGGGGAAACATCTATCTGTTTCCCTGGTTTGAGGCACCCGTCTGAAGAGAAAATGTGTGAGCTCTTTCCAGTTGAGAGGTTAAACTGTTAAGCACATCACCCACTGCCTTGGGTGCAAGCTTATCTTTAACCAATGCATTTGCTTTGGTTCTCCCACAAGCTATCTTTTTTGCAATCTTGGTGTCGTGAAACATCTTCAGGTTGAGTTTCTGGCCACAGTCAGCACTGCTGTAGCTGAAGTTGTGTTTCACAATATGATACACACAAGCCAACTCAGCAGCTGTCACCTAGAGGGGAGTTGAGGTGAGAGAATTTGTTATAAATCTGATATAACAACAGTATGATTTCTTAATTGAAATAGCATATACATTTATTTCAAAACATCCATGTTTTATACAACTTCTTAAAAATACCCTATTCAAGGGTTATATAAAATGCAATATAATCTACTTATAGTCCAAAATCATTGAGACGTGATGGAATATAATTAGCATGATTAGGTTTCTTTTAGCACTGATCAAGTGTATTGATAGCTTAACAACGAATCATATTGCATGAAGCATCGTTATCATAACATTATCGTAATCAGTGACAGAGATTGTAGTGAATTGGTCATTAATCCATAACTAATTATTTACAATTAGTTCCTTTTTTCAGGTAGGTGTAGCTAATGAACATCTATGTGTATATAAAGAAAATTGTATGCACTGAGTTAATATGACATGAATAGTCTAGCAGATGCAACGATGAGATCAAGAGACGAATTGCACAAGCCAAAACAGCTTTTCACAACATGACAAACAAAAATATATCAACTGAAGTGAGAAAACGTGTACTGCATAAAGCCCATATTGCTATACGGATGTGAATCCTGGACAATAACCAAAAGTTCACAAAAACCATAGAAGCCACTGAAATGTGGTTCTTAAGAAGAATGCTGCGAGTGCCGTGGACTGCAAAGCAAAGCAATGAAGTCATCCTCAGGACAGCCAAATCAAAAAGAAAAATCATCAACAAAATTAGAACACAACAAGCACGATTTATAGGCCATGTCGTGAGAAAGAAAAAGTTAGAACATACAGTAACAACAGGAAAGATATAGGGAAAAAGACCCAGAGGACGCCAGAGAATAAAAAATAATAGATAGTCTCTCAACATGGTGTGGAAGGAGCACAACAGAACTGGTACAAACTACAAACGACTGTGCGGTTTGACAGACATGGCACATAGAAGAAGAAGAGCCTAGGCTGACGTTACTGACTTACCCCTATGCTAGCTAGCTTCTATGTTCATTTTCCCTAACATATATTATAAACCAGTGACATGATCAGGTGTATCATATATACAGGAAGAACAGGAACTGAAATTGAATCAAACAAAAACCTTCTCATTACCATGTCAGCCTCGGGTGATGTCTGTGTTAAGAGAAATTGCGAGATTGCTCCCTGAGTCTCCTGCACTCTTACATTGCGGACATGTCATGAGTGTTTCCTGGTGCATGCTGTTTCACATCGCACATCCCACCATAGGCAATAGAAAAAACTCGGCGACATAGCGTACAGTAAGCTTTGAACTCGTTCTCACTGACGCGTACAAGCCAATGATGATCGGTGTCCCATCCTCGCCGGTATTCCTGTAGCCTCTTGCGCTTGGCAGGAGGACTTGAAGTGGACGAAGACGCCATGTTTAAATATCCCGCACCGGCATCTCCAAAACTAGGACAACGACAGCAGTGGACGGCATACTCACAGCGTCTCTGAAATTTGGGCAACAGCAGCGGGTGGCAGTTTATCTGCAGCAACAGCCAATGTCAGTGACGATGCTTCTGACGACACGTGCTGCTGTTTTCAAGCGCACATACCACCGACCTCTATTTATAACTGGATAGCGGACGCCTATATCTTATCACTGGGCTGGTTGGGGGGATCGGAAGTTAGACATGGCCATCTTGAGTGAGACCATTGATGACCAGTCCTACTGCTGCATTCATACAACTTGGCTATATCTCTGGTCGTCCTGTACGGATAACAAGAGAAAATGCCATGTTGTTGTGCATTCGGGTGTTCAAATCGAACATCTGGAGAGAAAAAAAACATGTCCACCTCAGGATCAAAATCCCCTTTGGACTTTTTAGCAAGGCTGCTGGCATGGGATTATACTAGTGTAGGAGGCAGTCTGACTTGAGCCACCTTACTTCTACAGAGGAAGACTGGCAGTTCTTGTTTTAACAGTTAGCACTGTCAGCCAGTGACAGGTATGTGACATGATCTCCAGACTACATCAAAGACATGTCCTGTCTAACTGGTGGGTTAACTGCTAATTAGCTCTTTATGGACATCCTGTTGGCTTAATTAAACAAACAGGTTTATGGCCTGAACTGATAGCCTACAATTACTGTTTGCTTAACAGGGTGTTTATGACTGGGGAAAATGCTACCTGTTGCCAAGTTAGGGTATCATAGATATGGTTATCAGAGAATGAGGATGTACTATATGCAGGGATGGTAAGGTACGTGGTATTCTATCAGAAAAAAAAAAAAAGTTGAACATTTAAATATTTCAGGAAAGTTTCATTTTATAACCAAATAAATTTATTTTCCTCAGTACATATTGAAAAAGTACTCAGATGTACTCGTAATGTACTCATAAAATCTGAATACAATGAGCACGAGTACGAGTCCATGACCCACAAGTTTTATGATTACGAGTACGAGTACTGCAAAATGTACTTGAGTACGTGAGTACCGAGTATTTCCGTCCCGAGTCTGGACCTGGCAGTGATGGTGTTGCTTTGTTATGTCACTAATGTTTTGATTTCTTTCCAGATACAATTAGGTGGTGATTAGGGTGAACGGACTATAGGAGGTGATGATATTGCTTTGTTATGTCACTAATGTTTTGATTTCTTTCCAGATACAATTAGGTGGTGATTAGGGTGAACGGACTATAGGAGGTGATGATATTGCTTTGTTATGTCACTAATGGTTTGGTTTCTTTCCAGACACAATTAGTTGGTGATGATGGTTGGAGTGAAGAGACTAGGTGGTGGTGGTGTTGCTTTGTTATGTCACTAATGGTTTGGTTTCTTTCCAGACACAATTAGTTGGTGATGATGGTTGGAGTGAAGAGACTAGGTGGTGGTGGTGTTGCTTTGTTATGTCACTAATGGTTTGGTTTCTTTCCAGACACAATTAGTTGGTGATGATGGTTGGAGTGAAGAGACTAGGTGGTGGTGGTGTTGCTTTGTTATGTCACTAATGGTTTGGTTTCTTTCCAGACACAATTAGTTGGTGATGATGGTTGGAGTGAAGAGACTAGGTGGTGGTGGTGTTGCTTTGTTATGTCACTAATGGTTTGGTTTCTTTCCAGACACAATTAGTTGGTGATGATGGTTGGAGTGAAGAGACTAGGTGGTGGTGGTGTTGCTTTGTTATGTCACTAATGGTTTGGTTTCTTTCCAGATACAATTAGGTGGTGATGATGGTTGGAGTGAAGAGACTAAGTGGTGGTGGTGTTGCTTTGTTATGAGACTAACGTCTTGATTTCCTTCCAGACACAGTTTTTGCACACGTAATACACAAATAAGCCATATTCTTTCACATTTTTGCAAAGTTTATAGAGTATTATTAATGTAGTTATACAACTTAGAAACATTCCTAAATGCTGTGTTACACCACCAGACATTTCAAACGTTTACTTCGGTAATAATAATTATTTTTGGCCAAGTTATTAATTCCTTTAGATTACAACTAATATCACGCTAAGCCAAACGTTTGTGGGTAATCTGTAAAATCTGACATTTTCTCATAAAATAACCCAGAATAAGTGAGCAAATTCCTTCAGTGTTATTTCATTTCTAACGATTGTCTACAAAGTAGACATATTTTTCATATTTTAAGATTATCTGCCCCAAAAGTGTGACAGAATGTGGCAGTATATACAATCTCGACATGCACCATATTGCATATTCACAACAGATATGGTAGAAGATTACTGTTACCTTCTCGTTGGTTTCTACCGTGGATCATGTATTATGTGGATATGTGCTAACAGTAACACATATTTTTTGTTTTCACTTACATGCTGGTGCGTAGTCAGGCGAGGGCATGGCATGGAGACATACATTAATGTGTAGCTGTTGTTAATCGTTACAGAGATTAATTGCCACTTCTGAGCTTGTTGAATTTAATTGACTCTGAAGAAGTACTAACATCTATTAGTGTCCTTTAAATAACTGATTACAAGAGTACGTATACATGGGAAACGTTTCATGATTTTGTTACCGAGACTGATCCGTCTACGCTGACAGTGTAGGCAGTGTAATTACCAGCCCTATCCATTAATGAATGGTCCTAGTCAAGATGGCCGCTAATGGGGTCGGGTTCATCAATAAAACTGGCTAGCCAGCTATCAAATTATAAATAGTGATCAGTGGCTCACACAGACACGTAGGCAGGCCGACACGCACTCACACACGCTGCACAGCGGTGCTTTTATCATACAAGTAGGAAAATACGGAACAAATCGCGTTCCGTAATTATTCAATATGGGACGCAATATTTATTTCTTAATTACGAGACGATTCCGTATTATAAGGGACGGGTGGCAACCCTAGTGCAGCTGAATGAGCAACGTGGAGTTGAGGTATGTTTTGGGCGATAATAAACTACTGTCATATTGTAGGATCCTGTCATAAGTAATAGTCTAGTCATTTTAGCATATGACCTGCCACAAATTGCAACAGAAAGTTTTTCAACGATTTTATATTCATAAATATATTCTGTGTAACATACTAAAAATAGAAATAAATCGTGGGTGGGAAACCCCCCCCAAAATGCGTAAAACCAAATGGCCACCGTGTATAATACAAATCGCCACAATTCGCAGCTTCATGAAATTCTTCATGTGACGATGTTCCAATTGTTTCATTATCTGAGTCTTGTTCTGTTACATCGTGTGGGCATTTTTGTTTTGAATGGCTAATGTAATAAATTAGTCAAGTTTCGTCTGCATATATATATATATGCGATGTGACTCGGCCGAACGACGCAAACCATTTCTGGTAGCTTATCTAGACGTTTTTTTTCAAATTTTGTATGCGTGGACGATTTTAATATTTACAAATTAGTAGCATGTATGTTCTTATAAAATATAACATCAACTTTTAATAACAGTTTATGACCAGTTTATCAACTTACCTCACCGGGAATAGGTACCTACACATAGCATAGCACGATTTGGCCGTGGATCCGGGGTCATCTTAACATTCAAAGGGATTATTTTGTGTTTCATTTATTTTCAAAATATTCATATTAAACTTCTATTACCCAACACCTGGCTGATTCAATGCACATGATATTGTTTCTAACAGATCAGCATATGTCAAATATGTAAGAAAACCAGGTAAGATGATCTGTACATCTAAACATCAAGTGCAGTTGTGATGATTGGTGGTGTATTATGACGATTTGGGATGTCTATATTTTATGCATTATTTGGAGTTTTGCCCTCATACGATTCATTTATATTTTTGATATGTCATAGTGGACACGTAACTGAGTATGTTCCATATAATATACTTTCTGTTACAATTAGTGGCAGTTTTAACCTTTTTTGGCCGTAAAATGACTGGACTATAACCCTGTAACCATAACTATGTTGATTGGTAATTGCTAGTTTGGTGGAGGAATTGGTTAATTTGTAATTTTACTTTACTTACTTAATTTGTTACTGTTCTTAGCTCACATTATTTTTAATGTTTAGTTACTATTATAGTAATACTATTGTTTACGGTGTTCCATGTATCGTGTTGTTGTAATGACATACCTGAGGTATAATACACACAGTTTGTACGGCGGATACGCAATACGTCACTGTTGTATGCTAATATCACATTGTTGTGTATGTATCTTATGCATATGTTTGTCGTACAGATTTCTAGGGTTTTCTTTTTTTTCTTTTTGGTGCTGGTGTACGAGGTTATTGTCACGGATTAGCGAGGTCTCCGTACACTAGATGGCTCAGTCTAGTAGGGTTCTTATATATCAAGGTCAACGCATATGATAAAGAACGGTTATCGTGAACAAGCAACAAAGAACGAGGAAAATTTAATAAACTTTATTACATGATATCTACCTTTTGGTAAATATCTCGATTAACTAAATAAACAGAATAAAGAAATCCCGTAACCAAATCTTAATAGAACATAATAAACAATAACACTGAATCTTTCGATTATCAAATTCCACTTCCTTTCTAAGGTGGATTATACCGCTATACGACCATACACTAGGCGCCAAGTGTTATCTAAGAATAACTCCCATAATATAAATACGCAGTATAAGCTAGTCCTCGCGGACTCTCATCACAGTAATATGTTATAACACACACATATAAATATATATGTGAATACTTCAAGGGTAATGGGTAATATAATACCTCACTTCAAAAAGATAACTACCAATCATAATACAGCAAATAATAGATACATTCAATCAGAAAATAGACATTGATACTGGGCTAGTCCCATCTCGAATATATACGAACGTTTGTTGAAGTCAACACGCCGAGCTCGGAACACAATTAGAACGGTGTATCTCGGGCGCACGAGTGATGATGCCGGGCACTTGACGATTGCCGTCGTACGCCGCGAATTCTCGAGTCGCGTCCGTTCAATGATCGCACGGTCGCAAACGATTGCGAAGTCAGTTGAATACGTTCAACTGAAAGACGAAGCCGGGCAGTAGACGCTTACCGCCGGCCGCTACGAATTCGAACGAGAGGTCTTGTTTTGTCGCAAACGATCGAGAAGTCGGATAAACGGGTTTGCGCGAATGACGACGCCTGGCAGTATACGTTTACCGCCGGCCGCTGCGAGTCGCATTCGGTCAAGCTTTCTAACGATGTCGCTGTGAGACCGATGTTCGAGGATGGCCCGTGCTGGGTGAGCGCGTCGCGATTATCGCTCATCGACGCAAATACGTTGGGGCCGACCGGAACGTTGTCTCAAAGTACTGCTGACGTGGCGGCTTGGTTTCTTCGAAGTTCGATCGAATAGTCACTCTGGACACTGAATATTACACACACTGAATATTACAAAAGCTTGGAAACATAACCCACGTTAACGATTCCCACCACGCTTTACGACTTTCCTTGCCATTCTCTTGGCAACAGGGCAACCTGTCTCGTTCAACCCTGGATCTGTCCCAGTCCTTCGCCAGCGCCCAGATGGCGAAATGCGTACAACAAACGTTTATATAAGCAGACCTAATGACACATCATATGACAGGTTTCCATCATTTCTATTGGCTAATGTAATATATAATTCAAACTAGGCATTGTGGAACACCCTCTCTACGATTACAGTGAAACCACCTGCTTGCCTAGAAACAGTAGCAACAGAATACCACGCTTCACTGAGCGCATCTGCAACCGAGTTGCCGTAATTACGTAACCAGGGCGGTTGGTCAACAATATGTCTATCTACTGGCTTAACATTCCTCATTTCCCAAATTAGACCTCAGGAAAGTAGATTAAACATTCAGAAATAGCAGAAATGCTACAGTTATTTAAGTAATTTGTTACTTTTTCATGATCTTTTCCTTGAGGGTTGTATTCTTCGTTGAGACTATGTCTCAACTGATAAAACAATGGGAGAAATGTAAGAACCTGTCATAAGTAACTCTGCAACCATAACTATGTTGATTTGCAATTGCTAGAATTGTTGGGTTCGGATTGTTGTTGTGCTAGTTTCTGACTGTTAACTGCCTGCCCAGTGTGGAGGTCATTAAACGGTCATAAATAAATAGCATAATGTGAACAGGGTATTGTTTGCTCGCATGTAGGTACTTAAAATGACATTAGTAAACAGATAAATCACCCCGGGGGTGGACACAGCGGATGGAACGAAGCTACAGTTACAGATAACTGGCTGTAGGATGTTTCAAATTACTTCTATTTTCCTGGCGGGATGGTCTTAGTCGTTACACAAATCATTATCTGACAGTGTATGGAATACGATTGTGTCTGGACACAGACAATGTTTCCCTGTTGGTAATTACTGCGTGTTCAATAAATTCGTAAGGTGCAGATATTCCTGGAACAGGAGAGCACATATTAGGAAGTGAATCTTTCACTTGCCAATGTGCAAGACATTGTTTGTTCAGTGGGCCCTTAAGGTGTGATTATGGAGTGTTGGATTGTTGTGTGGATTTGTATATATAGGGACTGAGGGTTTTGGAATGATTTGATAGGAGAGAGAGGGGAAGATAGATCGGCGGAGATGTATGAACTGATACTACAATAAAGCCTACGTGTAGGTCGAATCTGATCTTCTGTGTTAATTAATGTAAGTTCTTTGTTAGTCATGTTCTTGGGTTAACCTGAACGAAGTAGGGTGAATACCTGAACATGACTGCAAGGGCTTCTACAATATGCTGGCATCATAAAGACGTTTCGCACTCAAATAATCATGCAACTGTGCAGTGGCATATTGCGCATTTCGATTTATTAAGCAGACACACATTAATAAGAACTACCTGTTCCGACAGTTACAGAGAAATTATATTTGAGGATTTGTTCACCAGTTTCGGAGGAGGCTGGAAACAAAAAGCGGATCGCGGCGATTACCCTAGTCTAGAAAGGCTCACGACCACCCACGACCACGAAGTTGACGAACGACCACGCCCTACCATGTAATATAATGTGTTGGTAGATAGTTTGGCAGTTGATGGTATAGATATATATATATATATGGTTTGTGTGTGCATTATTAAAACTTTTGAGTCTGTATTTCACCCAGGAGATACACAATTTAGGCGTTTTATCCGATTTTCAGGACGAGCATTTAATCTTGGCACAGTAGCGCCATCTGGCGAATGGAACCGGCGAGTTACCACAAGGGATAATAAAAGTTGCGAATTTTGTTACTCCAATGTGAAGAACATATCTGAAATTTGGCGAGCTGCACACACCTACGTGACACCAACAGCCCGCTTGGTTACCAAGACTACATACATTTTGGTCGTGCGTGGTCTTGCGTGGTCGTACGCCGGAGGGTGAGCTATATTTGGCGGAGATAGATCGTTGAAATTGGTGGTGTATCAAAGTTCATAAGCAAGTGGAATTACTGATTGATAAGTATTATTCTTGCCTTAATATCATTCATAAAGTAGCAGTAAACATATATTGAGTAGCAGTTGTGCTTAAAGTTAGTTAGATAAAGTATTTTAGGACACTTTAGTCTAGTGAGTGATAATAGGGTACGTTAGCTTACGGCTACGATAAGTTTGTAAACAAGATTTAACAAACCTCGTTATGTGGTAGAATATATAGGTGATAAAGTAACAACCATAAACTACCTACATAAGATAATATCTGTGTAAGTCAGTACCTGCTAGACATTTTGATAAGGTAGCTTTGTTGTTAAAATTAAGCATTTGCGATAATCGGGCGAACTAAGTTTATGTAGCTAGTGTCTCTCTTATTCGCTAGGGCGCTGTATAACCTAAATAAATAAGGCAGTCTAGCGTACGCAATCTTACGTAAAGTGTAACATTTGTGCACAGAAAACAGTCTTCTTAAAGACTACATAGACAGTGAATAGTGTAAACACAGTTGACAAAACTATTTTAAATAGCTAATTAGATTATTATTATTAAATAAATTCTGATATGGCGCCTTGCAAGCGGCAAGTCAAGGCAAAGAGACACTTGGTGTGCGACGACTGCCACAGTTGGGTAGATTTTGCCTTATCCGGCTGTACGAAGTCATGGACAGAAACCAAGGAAGAGGGATTCACCTTTCAGTGCGTGGGGTGTTGGAAGGTGAAATGTCTGGAGAAAGAGGTAGCTAGGTTGGTAGATATTGTGAAGGGGATGGAGATGAGAATCAGCAAGGAGACAGATGGAATGGAGAGAGACGACAGGGATAAAGTTGGGAATACTGTGAAACTGAAGGAGCAGAGTAGTGGCAACAAGACCGAGGAAAGGAGACTGAGAGGAGGGAAGGTGATCGGAGGAGGGAGGATCGACGGCAGGAAATGTGACAGGTGTGAAGGTGGCAGGAGAGAAAGTGACCGTAGAGAAAGAGGTAGGAGGGAAAAAGAGATGAAATGCAATGGGAGGAAAGATGACAGGAAGAAAGGAAGTGAGAGGACATGTGACAGAAGAGAAGTCGGGAGGGACGATGACAGGAAGAAAGGTGACAAGAGAAACAGCGTCAGGAAAGAATGGAACGGACGAGATTGTGACAGGAGAGCAGAAGACAGGGGAACAAGATTACAACCAGACAGATGCAAACCGTAGAAAGAGCTACACTGAGGCAGTGATTGAGGGGGCAATGAGGAAAGAGAGGGTGTTTATGGGCGATTCGATTATGAGAAAGACAGATAAGACTCTAAGCGAGGGGGAGGACGTCGTTGTTTGTCTACTGGGGGCTAAGATAGAACATGTAACTGAAAGGGTAGAGAAGGTACTGGGGCATGGCAAGGGAGGGTCTATACTAGTACATGTAGGGACAAATAACGCAGAGAGGGAGGTAACAACTGGGATAGTTCAGAAGTACAGACAGTTAGTGAAGAAGTTAAAGAAGACAAGAGTAGAACAGATTATCCTCTCAGGAATTTTGCCAGTAATGGGAGGAAGGGGCCGACATATAGAAACTGCAAGAGGATGGCGATCAACGCACTAGTTGAGCAGATGTGTAAAGAAGAGGGGGTGGGATTCGTAGATTTATGGGGATACTTTGTTGGGAGGGAAGATATGTACATGAGAGATGGCCTACATCTAAGTGGAAAGGGGACAGCAGTTTTCTCAGAGAACTTGCTGCAATCTGTTGACAGTGGGACAGGCTGCATCTATTTAAACTAGATTCGCAGGGGGGATTCACAGAGAAGCCTGAAACTGGAGGCATGAATAAAGACAGCAGAAATAAATCGGCAAAGAACAGCCTGGAAAACTGTTCTGAATCAGGATATAAATGCATTTGTTTAAATGCAAGGAGCATAGTAAACAAAAGAAGTGAACTAAACATTATGGTAGAAGATGTTGACCCTCACATAATAGGTATAACCGAATCGTGGGCCACCACTGATATATCAGATGCCGAATTGGGACTAACAGGATATGTATGTTTAGGAAAGATAGAATAGGAAGAAAGGGAGGTGGAGTTATTTTATATATTAAAGAATCTATCCAGGCTTATGAAAAAATTAGAAAGAGAAGCAGATTGCGAAGAAGCTGTTTGGTGTAACATAGTTACAGGAAACTCAACGTTAACAGTTGGGTTAGTTTATCGAAGTCCAAACATAAGCATAGAAGAGAATGAAAAAATACAAAACGCTATAAGGGAAGTAAGCAAACGGAACTGTATTATTATGGGGGACTTTAACCATGGGCATATACAATGGAAATCTCTACAGAGTATGGGGAGTGAGGACCACAAGTTTTTAGTTTTAGTACAAGATAGTTTCCTTTCTCAACATGTGCTAGAACCAACCAGGGGAGAGAATGTGTTAGACTTAGTTTTGTCCTCACAGAAAGAATTAGTTGACAATGTCAAGATATGTGAGCCACTGGGGAGTAGTGATCACAACCAGATACATTTTACCATCAAAGTAAAATCAGAAAGGAATAGTAAAAATCAGTATAGGAGAAATTTCCACAAAGGAAGGTATAAGGACATGAGGAAATATTTAGCAAAGATAGACTGGAATAACACACTGAATAATAAGACAGCAACCGAATGCTGGAATATCTTAAATAGTGAAATTAAGTGCATAGTCGATAAATTTGTACCTTTCAAAAAACAAGGGAAACGGTCTAAAAAGAAACACTTATCGAAAGAAGCCATTAGAAAAATTAAGTATAAACAAATGATGTGGAAGTCATATAGATGTACTGGAAATGATGAAGACTACAACATTTATAAAGAAGCACTTAATCAAGCTACAGCTGAAATTAGAAATTCAAAGAGAAGCTATGAAAACAAATTAGCTAGTAATATAAAACATGACAGTAAGAGTTTTTATGCGTATATTCGAAGCAAACAGAAAGTTCAGGATAAGGTCGGTCCTCTAGAAGATAGTGCTGGAAATACAATATCAGAGGGATTCTTAATGGCAGAAGACCTGAATGAGTATTTTAGTTCAGTGTTTACCAGGGAAGATATTAGTTCACTGCCAGTACCAGAGGCTAAGTTCAAGGGGCAGATTCAGACTATTTAGGACAGTTAGTTGTAACCTCGGAAATGGTAGCTAAGAAAATAAGGGCTATGAAGGATAATAAATCACCTGGAGTGGACGGGATTCCGCCCAAACTACTATTGGAAATTGTAGAACAAATTAGCGTACCGCTTGCAACAGTTTTCAATTTGTCATTAGAAGAGGGAGTGGTTCCTTTAGAATGGAAAGAGGCAAACATTATACCGTTATTTAAAAAAGGTTCGAGAAACAAGTCAGAGAACTATAGACCAGTGAGTTTAACATCAGTGATTTGCAAATTATTAGAAAGACTAATTAAAGATCACATGGTGGATTTTCTTGTTAAACATAACTTGATAAACCCATCTCAACATGGGTTTTTAAAAGCGAGGTCATGCTTAACAAATATGTTATGTTTTTTGGAAGACATCACTAGGTGGGTAGATGAGGGATCACCAGTAGATATCATCTATTTAGATTTTCAAAAAGCTTTCGACAAAGTACCACATCAAAGATTACTCCTTAAGCTAAAGGCCCATGGCATAGGAAATGGTATAATAAACTGGATAGAAAAATGGCTGAATGACAGAAGACAACGTGTAGTAGTTGATGGGGAGGCTTCAAACTGGAAATCGGTATTGAGTGGGGTACCACAGGGATCAGTACTAGGACCTATATTATTCTTAATATATATCAACGATTTGGACGATGATATAACAAGCAAGGTGTTAAAATTTGCGGATGATACAAAAGTGTTTAGAAGGATTAAAAGTGATGGAGACAGACAGCATTTACAAGATGATCTTGATAGGTTGATCAAATGGTCTGAAAAGTGGCAAATGCTGTTCAATTTTGGGAAATGTAAATGCCTCCACACAGGTCATGGGAATGAAGAGGTAAAATATAAAATGGGGGGTACTGTTCTAAGTACTACTGTAAAAGAAAAGGACTTGGGGTTAACCATTAGTGCTGATATGAAGGTTTCAGAGCAGTGCGGAATTGCAGCGTCAAAGGGAAATCAAATCCTTGGATTAATTAGGCGAAATATAACGTATAAGAAAAAAGAATTAATAGTACCGCTGTACAAAACAATAGTGAGGCCTCATTTAGAATATTGTATACAAGCATGGAGGCCATATCGCAAGAAGGACATAGATATGCTAGAAAGAGTACAGAGGAGAGCGACTAAAATGATACCAAATCTGAGGGATCTTAGTTACGAAATACGCCTAAAAGAATGTGGTTTAACAACATTAGAGACCAGGAGATTGAGAGGAGATCACATAGAAGTGTTTAAAATATTGAATGGTTATGAAAATATTGATAGAAACATTTTTTTCTCAGTTAAGAAAAATAGAAGGACCAGAGGACATGAAGCTACATTAGTAAAGGAGCAGTGTAGATTAGATATAAGAAAGTTCTCATTCTCACAAAGGACTGTAAATGAATGGAACAGATTATCTCCTGATTGTGTTGGTGCTAGTAGCGTGAATATGTTTAAAAATAAAATAGACACACACCTTAAAAAGGCGGGATACATGTAGATAAAAAGTATTGGACTCTCGATAAGCCAAAAGGCTTCCTTGTCCACCTGCCATCCAGAGTAATTTTCTGGATGGCAATCTTGTTAAATCTTGTTAAATCTAGTCATACCGCTGCCTAGTCCGTCTCTTCTTCCTTTACAGCAAAGCTTACCATACTTTATTTTAACATCTGCAGCTGTATTGAAAACATAAATGAAATACATTTGTTTTTACTAATTTTGGTGGTAAATTATGTTTTATTGACAGACATATTTATTGACAATTGATCATTATGATTAATAATTAAATTAAATTAATTAATGTTTTTTCTTATTACCACTGATGACATTTTAATGATAGCCTAGGGTATATATGTCACTCTCCTGTTTAATTGTATCCATCCTATGCTATGGGTATAGCATAAATAATGGGCCATACAATATATCATAGGAAGGAAAGAACCTGGGAGAGAGGGTATAAATTGCAACACCAGTACAAAATATGATTGTTTTATGTTAACTGCTCAAATGTACATATTTTAGTGAACCACAGTTGTTACAAAACAATTTTGTATGTAGTTTGTAGAAAACGTATTCATATATAACATCCTTGCACATCTGGTTTCTTAGTCCCCCAGCTGAAATTGTAGTGCAGCAACATTCGCTGACGAAAACTGTGTGACAAATTGAAATATATTAAAAACAAAAACAGCTTCTTGAGAGATAATATTGATAAATAATTATATTAATATATCATTCATTTTCTACCTTTCCTAGTCCTACACGTTTCATATGAAGATTTTATACAACTTGCACTATACATAATGATCAGCCATTCAATGTAAAGTTACACAGCAAAGTCAAATTTTAAAATAAAAGTTGGCATTAAAACCCATTAATGTATGGAAAGAGGTATATATGGCTGTTATAAATCCAAAAGTTCATGAAGATTAGCCCACTTAGTAATCATGCATAGTTCTTTGAAGATTGCTGAACCCATTAGCGTCAAATGTTGTAAACATGTGTCAACCATAAACAATTCAGTTTTTCATGGACTGTTACGTCAGCCACTGCTCAACCAGCAGCCATTGATGGGCAACACCCTAAAAAGAGCATCATGCGAGTCACAAAAATGGACATATTCTTTCATTATTAAGAAAACTACTAATAGCTGGAAGTATTCCTTAATAACTGTTTATGTTCTAATGATGTAAGATCAGATAAGCACAGAATAATTGATCTCAGTTTTTAATCTTGGTTAAAAAGCTCCCTCAAATACATGTCACGCGAGTCACATTTTACGAGAAGATACCCGATGGGAATACAGATTTTTGTATGTGTGTACATAATGTCTATTTTGTCTGCCCAATATGTACAATGGTACCAGCTGAATAAATAATGTATTAAACTTTTTTCTGCCACCATCCCCATTTCTATGGTAACAAACAAAATGGCCGACATTTTATAAAATTAATGGTAAATTTAAAATCAGTGCCATTGTTTATTAAACCAAAATATGATAAAAATTCTTACAAAACCATGTTCACTATTCAATCTCTTACATAACTGATAGAAAGTATCAAATAAAAAGTTGTTTTGTTTCATTTTTAAATAATTTGTTGAAAGGTCCGAAAAATGACCAACTTTTTTGGCTTCAAATACCTCTTTAACTTTAAAATTTTTGATTATTTTGGTAATATTTTCTTCTAGTTTAGAGAAGAATAACCTGACTATGGCAATATAAATATTATTTAGTTACCATAATTAACAACGTGTTTTCAAGAAAACAACCATTACTGATTGAATAAAAATAGTTAATACTTGACATAATCTATTTTTGCATGAATAAAAGTGATTTAGATATTGACTATTGTTATAAAAGTGAAACTACATATTGTTTAAAGTTCAGTAATTATATATTATTATTGAAAGTTGTTTTCGCAGTGTGACGTGAGTCACGTGTTTCGTCACACGAGTCACGTTCATTAAGGCATGACTCACAGGCTGATCATGTGCTAAAAAGGATGTGACCAATCACAACAAATTCCTAATTATGACTGGAGACATATAACAAGTTGTTATTTCAAGAGAACACCACAAGTAAATACAATAGTTTCTCAGAAAATTACATGTATATCACCTGATGTGAAAAAAACGTTTTCGTGGCCTGTCATGCTCGTCAAATTACAATATCTCGTTAACGAACAATCCGTCAACAATTATTTTTTTCACCAAAACATAATCGGGTGATGGCTTTAAAAATTATATATATAAAACAAGTTATCTACAGGTATTATGGTATTGCTGGAACATTTAAACTGAGATTTTTTTGTGAAAACGTCAAGCGAGTCACTATGGAATAGCTGTGATAATGGATTGAAAATCTTCTAAAACTGTTGTTGAATGCAATTGTAATCACATTCCAGATTCCAACGACTCAACATGTACATTGTTTCACAGTACAATTTTGTAATAATGTTTTGTTATAGATTTGTTGGAATGTCTCTGAAAGCTAAGTGGTTACTTGGACTCTTGAAAAGACCACTGCTATGTTTTCTTCTCATTGGCATCTCGCTCATTGGATATTGGGTAAGTATCATACTCCAGTGCAAATATAAGTGCCGGTCCAAATTCACACATGTATGTGAAAAGACATGATGATATCTCATATGTGCAAAATCAGTTTAATGTCAGATCTGTGTACTATATTGTACTTTGACCAGTCATTCACGTAAATCCCTGTAGCAGTGGAAGATGTTGTAGCCAAGCATTTTGAAAACATGCACACGCGGACACGGACACACACACACACACACACACACACACACACACACACACACACACACACACACACACACACACACACACACACACACACACACACACACACATACACACACGGTTTATTGTCTTACATCAGTACATTGGGCAGACAACACCAGTGACGAATCCATCAGCTCACCTGAAGTCTCCCAAAGGGAACAAGGAAGGAACACCAACAGAGCCTGTTCCCACCACTGAACCAGCCACCCGGAGATGGGTCGTCGTTGTCGGCAGGAATGCATCTTGTGACGCGTTGGCTTTGACGTTTGCTGGTTGGATGGTGCTGATGGTTGATGGAAACACGGCACAATACAGGTCTTCTTTTTGTTCTTTTGTTCAATTTGTATATTTTGTTCAGGATGTTGCTGCCAAATGTCATTGCAAAACCGATTTCTTTCTCTTGCAATTCTTCCAGCTGCTGTCACCATTTTGCATCTGTATATATATATATATATATGTATGGCTAACTTGGAGGCACTGTAAGTGTAACTCCTCCGAGGTTTCAAGGAGGGTGAGACTCATCAATACCCTCCAGTGCACGTCACTTGCCGAAATAGTGGGGAGCTAAACATATCTCCAGCCCCCTCACGCAAACTATTGGGGGCTAAGCTACCCATTTCTGATGCCAGTTCTATACTTCCAGTAAAAAGGAGACACTAGTATGTCATTGTGATCTAGTAAAATAAATGCATGTTAATGTTTCTAGCATAATGCCTCAGTGATATTAATTATTTTTTGGCAAATGCTGTGGTTATTATATCTAGATTTAGTAGTTTTGTATTTATATGTAACTGGTTTTGTCAACTTACAGGTTACTAACGTTTTGCAAGTTTAATCATTATCAATCATTCGTGACAACAGAGGTAAGTCAATAGTATTTAACCAGAATGTATTATCTGCAGTTTGCCATTTTCTCTCTAAAGTTGCATAATTGATTCACTCATGCTACCATAACATTACTACTTTTTACTATTCCGATGATCATTTATTTATAAACTGGACTACATTGCCGGTTCAGTGAACTCTTATAACTAAGAACCCGTTTCGATCCTTCAAGTTAAAAGGCACTCCTTATTCATTGCATGATTACATTAACCTCTGGTAATACACACATATGGCATTAATACAGTGCATTATTGTTCCAGGCATTCTCGATGCGTGGTCCTGAACCAAGATGACATTGATAGGAGCAACAATGGATTGCTTCTTTCTAACATGCCGCAGTCTCGGCTCCTTGCTGCTTACCTGTACGCGATTCAGGTGAGTAACTACATTTGTTGCAGACACTATGCGTACTATACAGTTATATTGCTACTAATATTATTCTTTTGTTACATGTTCCATTCATAACCACTGTATCATGTTCTCTGTTACTATAAGAAAGTTATACCCTACATACAATCCCCATGTACTCCTTATTTCTGGTTGCATAGACTATATAGTTTGTATAATTGTTCTGCATCGTTTAATGTGAGTGTGACATGGGCCAGTATTCAATTATAATGTTTAATACGTTCTTAGTCCAGTACAAGGTATATGACAATGTGTTGTTTGTGGTGAACAAGAACAATGGAAAGACATAACAGATCAATTAAAACGATGTAAAGGATAAGTTTACTCAGTCAGGAAACTAAAGCATTTCCAGCATCCAGACTTAGCAACCCAGCAGAATGTCGAACACTATACAATTCTGTCTCTTTCGAATATGTTCGTAAATGTTTAGGCACTAAATAGTGACCATTTCTGTTCTATTTTGCAGCACGGTGCACGTGTTATATTTCCCATCGTGGCGTCAGGCGACACCAACACGCTGCAACCACCGAAACACGCGGCAACTCTCGGACCACAGACGGGGCTGGTTTCCACATCTGGCGGCATTATGTTTGATGTGGCAGCTCACTTTGGCTGCAACAGAACATCGCGTGGAAAACACTCCCCGTCTACATTACCGTACTCACTGTGCCACCACAAAGTCGCAGCCATTCAGACGACGGCAGCATGCTCAGGAGTGCAGACTACGAACTCTTCCATCAAAGGTCCTGTATGTGATACCCACGCCCCACCGGTAGCATTGAGAAATGGAACATTCGCACCAATTCATCTTGACGGCGCTCTCTTCACAAGCGACGCATTCTGGGCTTTGCCAGCAGCACATGTGACAGACCCTGCCGAAAGATCCATTATGAGCTTGGTTGTTCAGCGTTTACTGTGGCTAAGCGGAAATCAGATAGTTGTACGACGTTGCAGGACCGACTTCAGCAAGACAATGAACAGTCGGCTATTCTCCGCGGCAACTCGACTGAACAACTGGCAATGTCGAGCTACAACCGTGAAGCAATGCATTCTGGATCTAGTAGTAACACACAACTCGGGGCTGGTGACAGATTCAGTTGTATTGACTTACAGTCGTTGGTTGGATGCATTAGAAAAGGTCGGATACATATTTCCACAGTTCAGTCATTCGTTCAATGAAGGATGTGAAAAGGTGATGCTGCATGCAGTAGATCACTCTGTGTCCGTTGCACGTCGACACTTCGGTTCCGGTGTGTACTCCCCAGTTACTAATCTCCACTCATTGGCGAAACTCTACAATGACACATGTCACCGTCACGACGCAACGTTGCGTAACCATAAACGCATCACATTTGCACAACCGTGGACTCAGTTTGATGACGTGCTTCTCGTGGTCATTTTCAACAATCCGCACTATGAAGCTATTCCGTACTTAGAAATCCTGTATCGACCATTCTTCCCTAATATGTTATATTGTGGCCCAATTAGTATCGACAAGGGTCGTTATCCGGTTCTAAATAATTTTACGTTCTCTTTCATTTCCTATGGGGAGTCTCCCAATGGTCACGTTCCCGGAGCGTTCAATTACAAGTGTATGGTGATGGCGCTACAAATGGAGTACGCCGTCCACGGGTATCTAGCCGCGGCCGACGATTTGCTTCTCCTTGTGCACTCGTTGTCGCAACTAACGACGAGAGGGCTGTGGTTCAGGCCGAAGAACTCGATCCGAATCGGCGAGATCAGCAAGCTTCGCGAGTGTAAGCTAGGCATGTGTGACTTCTACACTCACTGGTCGTGGTGGAAAGACTACCAGAATGCAACAGTCGACGCTCTGAGGGAGATTGCGAACCGAAAACGCTCCTCGGTGGTGATGCATGCAGGTTACCATCGCTTGTTGACTACCAACGGAGCAGCAGACCGTCCAAATGGTGGCTTCTCCGACATCTACTACATTCCAAGCGAACTTTCTCGTGAATTCGTAGAGCTTGCCGATGTATTTCTACGTCACATGGTGTTCCTAGAAATTGCTGTGGCAACCATAATTAGGTGTTTGATAGCTCCAGCGGATGTGGAACAGCTGCGCGGCGTGGCAGTGTGGGAGGCAAGTCGGATGCAGCCATGGAAGCATTTTAAGACGCATTCCCTGGTTAGGAAGGCTTATTTGCATCCCATCAAGTGGGGAAAGCTGGCTGGTGGTTCAGCGGAATACACCCAGCTGTACTGCACCAAGGTTCTGCCATATCTACATGACCGCCGAACGAGGTCCATCGATTAAAATGTGTGTTCAGCGCATTCACCGTTCTTTCTTTAAAAAGGAGGCAGTCTATTCAATACACGGAATGATCCAGCTTCGTAATTTGTAACAGGAAGTCTGCTTAATTGGTCCTGTTGAAATCGTTGAACATCGAAGGGTAATTCGGTTAATTCAGCCCGTTTCGGCATTATTGCCTATGCAGCTTGTTTTAAAACTGAATGTTTTGTTTACATTTTGAACGGGTGAAAACTATCAAATTCCGAACATTGATACGAGTTTAGTAAACACGAGTTGACGGGCACTATGTCATGTATTTATTATAGTCTGAAGAAAATTATGTTAATTAATAAATGAAAAATTATCGAGGAACAGACTGCCTCAATTTAAGAGCAAATTGGAGACTTACTATTAGCAGAGCATACAACTAAGTTATTTATTGTACTCAGTTAAATAATGTTATCTATATATATATATATGTATATATATATATATATATTACCGGTATGTTTTAATGTGCCATTTGTTTTAATGTACAACAGTATACAATATCATTGTATAAATCCGGTGCTACAAACATTAATAAACACTTACTGAGACAAAGTCGCGGTTGTTGGTCGGAATGCTATACAATTATGGTCTAGCCATAAATATCACACGGCAGCATTCCAGTAGCGTAGTGTCAATCCTACATGTTATAACACGGAGTTAAATGTAAAGCGCTTTGAGCAGTTATAACGACTGGATACTGCGCTATATAAGAAAATACCTTTTTAGAATTTACGCTATGTGTATACACATTGCGGGTGAGCCCTCGGTTGATGCGCTGCAACCATTGTAACAACTTACTTTTGTATAACAACTTAAACCAAACACGTTTTTTTGTAGTCGAACGCGTTTGAACGATAATACATACCGAATTTCAGTTTAACTTCAATTTGACATACTGCAGTAATATATATGCCTACAGACTTCGTGTGATAACTTATGGCTATAGCTATAAAAACGTAGGTGGTAAAATTGGCATTTTATACATATTTCGTCTCTACGTGGCTACTACGAAAGCGACTAAGAATGGTCTTAGTGGCAGTTTCCCGACGCCAGGACCCCTTTTTAGCTTATCTACAGCAACATGACCGTTCATGATTAGGATATTAGACAGTGTCTGCAAGCATACCGATCTCGATTCTCTTCCCTATCCCTGACGCGCTGTGCGTACTACGTCGTTGCTTTTTGTGTTTATGCGATCGGTTATGTGTCGATCGGATAGGTAAATACGTAACCGGAAGGGGTGATCGGTAAGCGCACTCCCTATCCATTTTACGTTCACATTATGGATGTATCAAAGTAAACAATATGAGAGCATTGTACAACTGTTTTTGACTGAAAAAACTATTGAACTTGTCTCGCCTAAAAGCGAAGACCAAGGTGCACCTGGCCCTCGTAAGAGACTTTCTGTTTGCGGATGATGCAGCAGTCATCTCGCATACCGAGGACGAGCTACAAAACCTCATGAACCGCTTTGCAAAGGCATGCATGGATTTCGGACTGACAATCAGCTTGAGAAAGACTAACATCATGGGGCAGGATGTGATCACTCTCCCAGCCATCACCTTAAAAACAATTGTGAACTAGAGGTTGTCCACGTCTTCACCTACCTCGGGTCCACCGTTGCCGACAACCTCTCCTTAGAAGCAGAAATCAGCAGAAGGATTGGGAGAGCGGCCTTGCTTACAAAGAGAGTGTGGAATAACAAAATGCTGACAGAGCACACAAAGGTGATAGTGTACAACGCCTGCATGCTGAGTACACTTCTGTACGGCAGTGAGTCCTGGACGCTGTACTCCACTCAGGAGAATCGAATTAACCCATTTCACTTGCGCTGCCTGCGGCGCATCCTTGGGATCTCCTGGAAGGACCGAGTCCCCAATACAGAGATCCTCTCACGTGCCAAGCCTGTGATGGAAGATAGGAGACTTCCAAAAGACATTCTCTACGGAGAATTGACCACTGGAAAGAGAGCTGCAGGACGTCCCAACTGGCTTCAAGGACGTATGCAAGCGAAACGTTAAGGCACTAGACATAAATGTTGAAAATTTGGAGGATCTTGCTGGATACCGATCCACATGCAGGCAGGAACTACAGCTAGAAGGGTCTCAAAAGAGGAGAGGATACTCTCCGCAGGATGGCAGAAGAAAAACGCAACGGCAGAAAAAACATCCAGGCTGAGAACAGAGCCGAGAGCGCCTTCTGGTGCAGCATACGCAATAAAGACTGCCACTCAAGAATTGGCCTCTACAGCCACAACAGACGCTGCCCAGCCAACAACTGATCTTCGACACCAGGGCACAAATCCATAGTCTTACGAGACTGCAGGATGCTTACTACTACTTGTGTCGATCGGACAGGTAAATACGTAACCGGAAGGGGTGATCGGTAGACGCACTCCCTATCCATTTTACTTTCAAATTATGGATGAATCAAAGTAAACACTATGACAGCATAGTACATACAATTGTTTTTTATTGCTGTTGTGTTTAATGCATCAGAAAAAATATTTTTAAAGACCTGTCTCAGCAAGTAATACATAAATTTGTGGGAGCAAAAATCGTGCGTGCAATCGTTTTTGTTGTTTTCACAAAACCTGATCAAATTCTTCCCTGGGATATCTCTGTGCTAAATCTCTAACACATATTCTGTTAACTTTGTGCAAATAAACTGTTAGAAAAGTTGTATTGGGTGAAGTACTTACGAATATAGACAGGCAAATCCAAATCTCATAAAAGGCGCCTGCGTTTTAAACCGTGCATCCTATCTTCGCTATGATGTGCTTTTGTACATAATTCCAAAATGATTTAGATGCATTATGGTCTGTCCATTTGAGCTTGTGATTAGGACCACATATCCAGCTGAAAAGAGCATAAATGTACGATACGTTGGCGCGTGAAACACCGTGAGGCAGACACTCCCATTCTCGCGCGCCAGGGTCGCTGCTGCTGATTACGTCAGCCAGCCAGTATAACACCCCTTGGCTGATCGCTTTGCGAAACTCTGAATTAAAGCTAAGCCTATAAAGTCGCTCACTATATCAGTGGTTTGCAGCAGGTCAGGTGGTCATAATAAAACTTATTTCAACCAACCGTGGCTCGTGTTACATGCAATGTTTAGGAAGTAGAAGCAATTATTCGAGTACACAATATCGTTCAGGTGCTCGTGCTAATGGGCGAACGGGCCATTACATTGGGATTCCCAGAAGTCGTTTATCTGTCTTCAAATTGGGGCGGGCATATGCGCTGTTCTCACGGGTGACGCAGTTGCGACTGGCGAAGTCAATTATTAGTTTGACTCAGCTAACTTCCGCACTTCGTGTACGTAGCAGCTAGGTCTGCCAGGGCTAGTTTTACATGGCAAACCGCCCTGGCTTGCGAGGATGGACTCTCCTGATGGTTACGTATCTCCAACAATCGACACCGATTGCGCAGCGCGTTAGGGATAGGGAAGGGAATCGAGATCGGTATGCTTGCAGACACTCTCTATTGTCAATTCGTTATTCCGTACATTAAATCATGGTTGTATTTTTATGTTCACCAATTTAGCTAATAATACATGTATGTATTATCTTCTGTTTTTGTTAACACATTATTTCACAATTGGCTCGCCCTGCCCTGGTTCACTTCTGTCTTCTGATTTGTTTTATCACGTCTATGACTTTTATCTTCTGTCTTACCCAGCTGTTTGTTTTTCTCTCCCGATATGTGATATTTCACATACTTCTTTCCATCTGTGTTTGTGCGGGTGCTAGCTTGTTCTTTGCCTGGATGGTGAGTGCCCATGTTTCCGCGCCGTATGTCATCGCTGGAAGTACGCATGAGTTGAAGACTTGTGTCTTCAAGCAGGTTCCAAAGTTACCCTTGAAGATGTCCCGGTGTTTGGCGAAAGCTGTCCAGCCGGCGGTGATCCTTCTTTGAATCTCCTTGTCTTGGTTTTTGTCTCTGATACTGTATCGCTGTCCCTGATAGACGTAGCTTTCAACGTTCTCTATCTGCGTCGTGTTGTTATATATATTGGTGTGTCATTTTCTAGCATCACTTTTGTCTTCGAGATGTTCATCCTTAGACCTTGTTTTTCACTTTGATCAGCTAGCTCCTGCAGCATGTTTTGTAGTTCTTGCGATGTAGTAGCGCATATGACTATGTAGTCGGCGAAGCGAAGATGGCTGAGCTATTCTCCGTCTATCCCCAAGCCTCTGGTTTCCCAGGTCAGTCTTCGGAATATGCTTTCGAGTGTTGCCGTGAACAGCTTGGGCGATATGGTGTCACCCTGTCGTACTCCTCTCTTGATGTTGATCTTGTTGCTCTTTTTGTGTAGGTGGACTGTCACCGAGCTGTTAGTGAGGATGTCTTTCAGGATATCGATGTACACATCTTCTATCCTCTGTTCTTGAAGGGAGGTCAGTATTGCTTGAATTTGCACCGAGTCGAAAGCCTTCTCGTAGTTGACGAAAGCGATGCAGAGCGGGATATTATATTCTTGGCACTTCTCGTTCAGTTGGTTTACGACGTGTATGTGGTCTGTCGTTGAGTACCTGCTTCTGAATCCTGCTTGTTCTCGTGGTTGGTTTTCGTCGAGTGTCTTCTCTAGCCTATTCGTTAGTATCTTTGTGAGTAATTTTTAGATGTTTGATAACATACTTATCGGTTTGTAGTTCTATAAATCTTTCTTATTTCCCTTCTTGAAGATAATCACCATTTTTGCGTTTTTCCAAGCGGTGGGTATTCATCTTTCTGATAAGCATTTAGTATACAGCTTAGCCAGTGTCTTCGAGATGATATCTTCTCCTGCTTTTAATGTTTCGATGTTTACATGGTCGTTGCCTGATGTCTTCCCATTCTTCATATCTCTTAGCGCTGCTTCCACCGCCCATGGTGTTATCTCTGATACTTCTTTCGGGTCGGTGTGAATTATGGTACTCTGTTCACTGTCGTATAGCTCGGTGTAGACTTCCTCTATTCGTTCCAAGATCATATCTTGGTCTTGTATTTCTCTACCCTGCTTGTCTAGAAGTGCAATCAGTCTGTCTCGGCCTAGAGCCTGTGTTCTTCTTTGTTTGTTCAGGCTATTTGATGACATAATCGTTTCTCGTATGATCTCTTGTTCGTACTTTCTGATGTCCTCCTTCGCATTCTTTTTGATAGTCTTGCATGTTTCTGCGTACTCTACTTGTTTTTTACGGTGGTCGTTATCCACCATTTCTCGTCGTTTCTTCATTAGTGCTCGTGTCGGTGATGATATTCTCGTTGCTACATGCCTGTTGCTTGCTTTGGGTACACTTGTCGCACTTAGTTTGATCATCTCAGTGATTTTTTTGCTCATGGTGTCGATGTTGTCTAGTTTCTGTAGTGTCTCGAATCGATTTCGCAGTTCGACTTAGAATTCGATCTTTTTTGTTCCGATTTGTGTGGTGTCTACACTCGGTGGTCTCTTGTTTATCAGTTTCTTCCTTTCAGCCTTGACGTCCAGTTTGATGTTGCTCATTACCATTCTGTGGTCACTTCCGATGTTGACTTCGTTGATGACAGTTACATTAGTGACCATGTCTGGCCTGTTTGTCAGGGTGTAGTCAATTTCCTTTCTCCATTTGGGCTTTTCCATGTCCATCTCCTCCCTGCTTTCTTCTGGAACATGGTATTCATGATTTTGTACTTTCTTGATGTTGCCCATTCTACCAATGTGTCGCCTCTTTCGTTTCTCACACCTAGGCCAAATGTGCCTGTTGCCGTTTCCGAAATGTTTGTTCGCTTCCCTGCTTGCGCATTGAAGTCTCCCATCACTATCGTGTAGTGGGTTGGCTTTTCTAAGGTCTCATCCACGTCGTTGTAGAAGTTGTCTGTGTCTTCTTCTGAGTATGATGTTGTTGGTGCATAGGTGTCGATCTATACTTGTACTATCTTCAGTTTTTTTCTATATGGGTCAAATAAACACTTCCTATAGACGATTCCCGATTTTGGACAGTTTGTCCGCTCGTTGATTTCCAGTAACTAATGTCAATTGTAATTGTATAGGACGGTGTGTCTGTGTGCGTGTGTGTGTGTGTGTGTCTGTGTGTGTGTCTGTGTGCGTGTGTGTCTGTGTGCGTGTGTGTGTGTGTGTGTGGTTGTGTGTCTGTGTGTGTGTGTGTGTGTGTGTGTGTGGGTGTGTGTGTCTGTGTGTGTGTGTCTGTGTGCGTGCGTGCGTGCGTGGGTGTGTGTTTTTTTTAAACGACTCTATACATAACAGCATGCCATGCACACAACAAGCCCCGGTCTCCCCTATGCCAAACAAAGTGTCTATCGGCCAAAGCTCAGCTCAGCGACAACAACGATTTGGTCCACGTATTTTCAGCTAAGGCAGAAACAGTTAACACATTTTCATAGATACTTGTCTTACCTAAATATTATTTATATAGAATTATGTATATTTCAAACCACAGAGCCATAGCAACAACATAACAAACCAAAATACGATGTTAGTTACAGTCCTACATATTTTACAAATTTCGTCATCTGAGGCTAAGCCTGCATGGGAGCGTCATCATTCTTTGAGTACAGATACTAACAGACTTTCCAGCTTCTACAACACATGCATAAGGAAGATAGTGAAAGTGTACTGGCCACAGACTATTTCAACACCAGACTCCACTGTTGATAACTCGTGTTATGTCATTAAACAGCTTTATTCGAGCAGATACATACGCATGCCAAACCGTCGTACTGTTTAGTTCTAGTGTCGCGGGGAGAGTGAGTCAGTCCAAAGTGCCACTAGCTCGTCGGCTAGATGGCCGCATAAGTGGACGCATATCATGTTTCAAGTCTACACTAACGGTGTCCCTTCGAGTCTTTGCTGAATGGCGTTTTCACTACAAACCTAAAAGACGGTGGACATAAAACAATGTACACACCGATATTTTTAAGTGCAGTGAAAATATGGTCACAATACTTGCTTTACCCTCTGACTAAAACATCTCTCTACATTTATTTACAATTAACTACTTTAAGCAGGTTTCAAAGGAAACAGTAGATATTTGGATTCACAACATTAAGTATGTGTTTGGATTCAAAGCAATAGATATATGTTTGGATTACTAGGAAATTGGATTTTGAATTAAAAGGAATCAAATATGTAGTCTTATTTAGATTGAAGGCAATAAATGGAGTGCAGTGGTCGAGCAGTTAGAGTACTTGACTGTCGTTCCGAGGAACCGGGTTTTGAACCATGGTGCCGCCAGGCGATGGTTCGGTACTTGGCCGCTGTGTCAAAACTTGAGCAATTTTCGTTCATCCTACATTGACTGAGTCTTTCGGAAGAGACGCTATAAGCCGTTGGTCCCTTCCATCTGGTGTCTATGCCGGGGGTTAAGTAAAATATCCCACACAGAGAAATGGAAAAAAACTGTCGTGGTCTCACTGGGCTGACATCTCATTCTCTAAACTCCCAAAGCCAGAATAACAAAATGTGATTGTTGGCATTAATGGAAGAAGAAATAGGTATTGGGATTCAAGGCAATAGTTACCTGGATGAAATTCCTGACACTGTCCGTCGTTTCCGGGGAGGCAACTAGATGTTCTCTGCGTTATTCTTTGCCACGCCGAAACCGACGTCGCGACAGCTCTGGCGTCGGCATCGCTGCAGCTGTTGTTGCTGCTTTCGGTGCCTTATCGCGAGCCCACTTCTCTCGCATGTTGCGGGCACACCGCTTGTTGTTTCTCCTCCGATCCTTCCCGGTCATGGGCTTTTTCGTTGCCCGGCGTTACTACAGCAACATAAACAAGGAAGGTTATTTGACAATACTACATGTATTTTACATATTTAGATAAAAGTTATAAGGTCTTGGTGTCAATAAATTAGTTGTTCAGTATATCGTAATTATATACTATACACCAGGCTTGGGATCAATTACATTACAATGTAACATATTACGTACTTAGTTTCCTTCCTATTACTACCGGAGTAGTACATGCTGAATTCTATATATTACTATTACATTTGAAGGAATTATTAGTCTCTATTACTATTACATTTTTCATCAGAACTATTTAAAATATAATACACGGTATGCATAATTATGTACCACAAAATACAACTATCATATTTAGTATTATCTACTAACTACACTGTTTATAGATACAACATATTTTTCACTTTATATTTCAGTACTATAGGAATGAAAAACAAAAGCAATGTCACTATCATTTAACTTGTTTAATTATAATCAGTGTAATTAAACCAAACTGCTCCACTGCTGCTTGGTGGACAGTTGATTATTGGCTCAAGTACAAATACATCAGGATGTTTTCACACTTCTGTTGTTTACGTCTAGTAGATTTAACGAGATTGAACAAGATTGCCACCTAGAGAATTAACTCTAGATGGCAGGTGGGCAAGGAAGCCTTTTCGCTTATCGAGAGTCCAACCCTTTTTATCTTCTGAGGTACGTGTACATTTTATTTTTAAACGTATCCATGCTACTAGCACCCACACAATCAGAAGATAATATGTTCCAGTCATTTACAGTCCTTTATGAAAATGAGAACTTTCTTATATCTAATCTACACTGCTCCTTTATTAATTTAACTTCATATCCCCTAGTCCTTCTATCTTTCTTAATTGAGAAAACAATATTTCTATAAATATTTTCATAATCAATCAATATTTTTTTAAATTTCATCTGATCTCCTCTCAATCTCCTGGTCTCTAGTGTTGTCAAACCAAATTCTTTTAGGCGTATTTCATAAATAAGATCTCTCAGTTTTGGTATCATTTTAGTTGCTCTCCTCTGTACTCTTTCTAGTATATGTCTTTCTTGCTATATAGCCTCCACGCTTGTATACACTATTCTAAATGAGGCCTAACTATTGTTTTGTACAGTAGTATTATTTTATTTCGCCTAATTAATCCAATGATTTTATTTCCCTTGAAGCTGCAATTCCACACTGCTCTGAAACCTTCGTATCAGCACTAATTGTTAACCCCCAAGTCCTTTTCTTTTACAATAGTACTCAGTACAGTACCCCCATTGTACTCTGTACATCTTCGTTCACATGTCCTGTGTGGAGGCATTTATATTTCCCAAAATTGAACAACATCTGCCATTATTCAGACCATTTGATCAACCTGTCAAGATGATCTTGTAAATGCTGTCTATCTCCATCACGTTTAATCCTTCTAAACACTTTTGTATCATCCGCAAATTTCAACATCTTATTTGTTCAGGGATTGATCTGGAAAAAGACATGCATGTGCCCTTGGGCCCTATCAGATATAGAACTATGTGCCCTTTCGAAAATTTGATGTGCCCCGAATCAGTTGATTAAAATGTTATTAATTAATTTGCATGATAGTATAATACTTCTATAACCTGGTAAATGTCAACATTACATTTTTTAATATTAGGCATATAATCATGTTATTCTTTAACTTGTTTTGATTTCTATTCAGGACTGCCTACGCGACATATTTCTGGGTACAAAATATATAACCACCAATATCAGTGCTCAGAAATGTTCAGTTTTTTTTCTCCAAATCTGTAATGTTACAAAACTAGATTCAATCTAGGTAGGTGTGCCCCATTTTTCGTGGACTGGTGAATGGGCAGGAGGGGCAGCTAACCCACTGGGATTTCTTTGGGGACGGGGCAGACATTAAATGTGAGCGTGAATGTTTGTTTTTGTGGCAAGCGTCAATGGCGGGTGGAAATCTGAATTTTATGAGACGATTAATGTGTATTTTTGTTGACTGTGAAAGGTGTACGCAATTGGAGGGCAAACATATGGTTTTCTGCTCTCTCTTCCAGTAATAGGCGGCACAGCGGCAAACAATTTGGTTTGTTTGGTGGCACCTTTGAAATGTGCATAAAACACAAACACCTGGAGGGATTACAAAAAAAATAAAACTGGAGAGTGCTTGTAACATTAGTGCCTATAAAGTGTGTTGTTTTCAACATTTTTCTCCAAAATCACCATGCCTATTTGGGGTCAGGACACTGTTAGACTTCCTGCTTGGTTACAAAAAAGTGCAGTATATTTTTGGGAAATTATTTTTTATTATATTCACTTGCTCTGACATAAGTGCATTTGAGTAGTCAGATTTCTAGATGTGATTGTAGAAGGTGTTGGCAGTAAAATGGTGTCTTTTTAGCTGATTTTACTAAGCGGAAGGGTATTTGGCAGCAATTTGGCTAGTTGACAGTTTAGCCGGATTACTGCCTGCATCCATTTGTAAATATTGGCATTTTGTAAGAGCTAGAAATATTAGATTTTGACTAAATTCGATGTCAATGAGATGACGACAACGGTAGGTGAGAAGTTTAATACATTTTCTAGGTCACATTTTCTTACAATCAGACAAAACGTTAACATGGTCGCAAATGGGAAAACTATCAGTGTGCTGACCCCTTCAGTCAATTAGTTGCATCAATCGAGGATGTGGTGATATTACAGGATCTTAATACAATGCATAGATGGATGGATAGCTTAGAGCGACCAGGGCGATACATGACATTAGTCTTATGAATTAGCATAATATTGACAGATATTTAACTAATATGTCGGAGGATTATAAAAGTCCACATACTACCTTCTCGTCCAAAAAAAATTACTAAGTAAATGTGTTGTAAAAATATTAAATATCATTTCCCCACCAAATTGATTAGAAATGTTAGAAAAATTCCCACCTATATTGTTAATGCTGTTATCCCTCGCGAAATAATGTCCATTTGCGTTATGAATCCCTCGCATCCCGTGTCAAATTTACGCTGGGGCGCCTGCCCAATTGTCACTTGCTTGTGACGTAAGTGGTCTTTATGTCGCGGGGGACCTCGTTGCAATAGTTGGTGGGTCTAATTGACGCAGTTAAAAAATTAGGGTTAGTAGATAACCCCTAGGGTTTCTTTTTTCGCCTTAACGGTCCGATCGATATTAAATCAACGCCAATTAATGTAATTCGTTTCTATTATAAACATATTGCTTAATCAGTTGTTTGCATGTAATAGTTTTCTATTGGGACGGTTTTTCATTCAACTGATTTGCTTATTTTCCTTCCTTCCGTATAGTGATCACAGTCATTATTGACTATTCTATCACTGTGATTATTTTGTGGCAGCATCAACATCATGTTGACATTGTACTCAACTTCAGTGCTGCCGTCTTAAAACGTGAAACAGATTATACTTATGACCATGTAATGTTTTTTTATGTCGTGACAAAATCCGCAACAAACTCATTTCACAATCGCAACTTGATCTACCCAGAGCAGTAGACATCTGCCGGTGCATGCAAGAGGCTGAAGAACAATGCAAAATTCTGAATAAAACAGAAGCAGTGAACCGGGTCGACACCATATACACTACCAAGTCGACATTCGGTGGAAGAAAATCTGCTAGTCAGCGAAAATGCAAATTCTGCTGCAAAACGAACCCCATGAAGAAAGAATTCTGCCCTGCATGGGGCAAGACGTGTGATGCGTGTAGGGGTCGAAACCATTTCAGAGGCTTCGTGCAATGCCCTAAGACTGTCCACAGTGTACAAGATGGGTCAGACTCAGATAGCTCCGGTGCTAGCTTTGGCAATATCAGCTGCGTCACTGCCGATGTGCACGCACTCTCCTCACAAGATAGTCCCATTTTGTACAACATGCTGGTCGAAATAACAATTATTGTACGATTTCCGCAAATTATACGGCCCCGAGGGCCTTGAAGTTGACGGGAACTCAAGTGACGTGTACTTCACAAATGCGCTAATCAACAATTCAATTTAAAGCGATGTTAATTCACTCGAAAGTTCACCGACAACAATAATTAAAATGGAGACGGCACCAAGAAGTTACACCAGAAAGAAGTTCGGCCGCATCACTACCTGTTTTTGTCTGCGCGGCTAGTATACTTCCACCAGAGTATAAACAATTTTCAAGTATAAGAGTTTTGCCGTTGGGACAAAGTTCGGGGCGCAGACTGGAGCGAACCGGAGCGCCATTTGGGCCTCAAAATGCGCTAAGCCTAAGACGCAATAGTTTATAGCGTAACTAGGCCTGGATGATGTGGAATGATTTAATTATCGCATTAACGTGTCAAATTTACGCAAAACTACTTAATAACTGTAAAATCGAGGTGGGTCCGGATTCTACACAAGTGCTCCTAAATTTTCTAAGATTTGTCAGACACGTTTTTGTATGCGTCTTTTGGGCACATGCGGCAACAAAGTATGCGGTATTCCAGCGTACAACGCGTCATTGACGCGTTTCCGCACTCCAAGTTATATCATCGTCCAAATCATTAATATATATTAAGAATAATATAGGTCCCAGTACTGAACCCTGTGGTACCATACTCAAAGCCGATTTCCAATTTGAAGCCTCCCCATCAACTACTACCCGTTGTCTTCTGTCATTCAGCCATTTTTCTATCCAGTTAATTATACCATCTCTATGCCATGGGCATTTAGTCTAAGCAATAATATTTGATGTGACACTTTTTTTGAAAGTTTTCTGAAAATCTAAGTAGATAATATCTACTGGTGATCGCTCGTCTACACATTTAGTGATGTCTTCAAAACAATATAACATAATTGCATAGACGCGGGAACAGGGGGAAAAGGGGCAGCTGCCCCTGGAATTTATCTGGGGGCAGACATGTGCGTCTGCCCCCCCATTAAATGTGAACGTGAATGTTTGTTTTTGTGGCGAGCGTCAATGGCGGGTGGAAATGTACATTTTATGAGACGATGTGTATTTTTGTCGACTGTGAAAGTTGTGTGCAGTTAAAGGGTAGACTATTGTTTTCTCCCCCCCAATAATAAGCGGCGTGGTGATGAAACATTTTTTCCAAAGCATCCCCCCCCCGTCTTCGGATGTTATAATTTCAGCGTCTTCCGATGTCACAGTCGAGCCAACCGAGACAGCTTAGCCACAGCAAGGACGATGTGAAGATATGCGGCGGCGCGAAAATCTATGAAGCTTCGTTGCCCCCCCCCCCCCAGTGAATTTCGTTCCCGCGTCACTGCATAATTGTTAAGCGACATAAGAGTCCAACAACAAAACAAACAACGAAGGAAAATTTACCAATTTGCTCGCGCTGACTGGGACAATCTAAATGCTGATTTCATCACCCTGTCTAATGAAATAAAGACTCAATACACATTAGGTGAGTGCACAGAAACTCTTTGGACAATCTTCAAAAACGCGCTAGCGAAATCTATCAACAAACATATCCAATCAAAGCTCAGCTCCAGTCGGTGCAATCTCCCATGGCTAAACAGAAAGCTACAAAGACTACTAAAGCGAAAGAGAAGACTGTACAATAAAGCTAAGAAAACAAACAACTGGGAAAACTACAAATTCATACAAAAAACATGTAGACGAAGTTTGCATAAAGCAGAATGGGACTTTATTAATAACACCATCACCACAGATCTCCAAACAAAAAACACTCAAAGCCATTCTGGCGCTATATCAAAAGTAGAAAACAAGACAATACTGGAGTAGCTCCCCTAAAAAAGAATGGATCACTTTTGTGTAACAGTAACGAGAAGGCTGAGATCCTCTTGGACCAGTCCCAGAGTGTCTTCACGAAAGATCACAGATCCGCCCCCCCACACCTTGATCCCCACAACACCCCAATATATGTGACATTAAAATTGACACCATCGGAGTATGTAAATTACTCAAGTCCATTAAACGGCATAAAGCATGTGGCCCTGACCAGATCCCAATGCTGTCCTTAAGAACTGTGCCGACACCCTATCCCCTGCACTCCGAGACATCTTCCAGAGATACATAGAAACAGGCAACCTACCGTCAGACTGGCACACAGCAAATGTGTCACCTGTAAAAAAGGAAATAAGCACCTACCAAAAAACTACCGCCCCATCTCCCTGACATCTACATAATCTACCCCACATCATGACCTACCTAGAAGAGCACAACATCCTAACACACCTAAACCATGGCTTCAGAGCTGGCTTCTCCTGCGAAACACAACTCCTAACCACCACGCATGACCTATTCTCTTCTTTCGACTCTGGAACTCAAGTAGACATAGCAATATTGGACTTTAGCAAGGCTTTCGACAGAGTCCCCCACACAAAACTCCTCCATAAACTATCCCACTATGGTATAACCGGAACCACGTTCAAGTGGCTAGAAAATTTCCTCACTGACAGATCTATGAAAGGTGTGCTAGACGGCGAAACCTCGAGAGACGTACTCGTCAAATCAGGCGTCCCACAAGGCACTATACTTGCCCCCCTACTATTCCTCTGTCATATAAACGACCTACCAGCATCAGTAAAATCTAAAGTCCGCCTATTTGCAGATGACTGCCTACTATATAGAGAAATCAAAACATTCAACGATCACATTGCACTACAACACGACCTAAAACAACTCCAAACATGGGCAAAGGACTGGGGTTTGAACTTCAATACAAACAAATGCTACATCCTCAGTGTAAAACATAAAACTGACTATTTCTACACTTTAAATAACACCATCCTAGAACGTGTAAACCGCAATCCCTATCTTGGTATCTCTCTCTCCGGCGATCTTAAATGGCACTCCCACATCGCAACAGTAACTAAAAAAGCAAACTCTACACTTAGTTTCCTAAGGCGTAACATACGACACTGTCCTATAAACAACAAACGGACCGGATATATTGCCCTTGTGCGCGCTGCTTTAGAGTACGGAGCCATAGTGTGGGACCCATGCCATCAGGGGGACATAGATAAACTAGAACGTATACAACACTGTGCTGCTCGCTTCATTACCGGCGACTACCACTCCAGACATGAAGGATCGATCACAAACATATTAATAAACCTGAAACTTAATACCCTACAAAGCAGACGTCGAGATCTACGACTTAAATACATGTACAAAATAGCTGAGGGATCTATCCCAGCCATCCCCGCAGAAACATACTTTCGGCCGCAAAGAATAAATAAAAGACGCATCCAACACAAACATTTTCCTGATCACGTATCCTCAAACTTTGTACAACACCTAACAACCAATAACACCAGGTGCTATACAGTACCTGCATCCCACACCGACCAGTTCAAAAACTCATACTTTGTAAAGACAATAGTAGACTGGAATACATTAAACGAGTCGCAGGTCCAGGCTGAGACCATAAACGATTTCAGTCGCCTATCCTGCGGCCCAAACATTCAATAACACCATACGCACCCATCCCGTCGTAAACCATAACCAACAGTGGCTCCTTACGACGTAAATAATAATAATAATAATTATAATGATTTTACTTTTAAAAAACAAAGTTGAGATTGGTTTATCAAGTTATGTTTAACAAGAAAATCCACCATGTCATCGTTAATTAATCTTTCTAATAATTTGCCCTTGTTTTCTTAGCTACCATTTCCGGGGTTACCATTAATTGTCCTAAATAATCTGATTTCGCCCCCTTGAACTTAGCCTCTGGTAGTGACAGTGAACTAATATCTTCCCTGGTAAACACCGAACTAAAATACTCATTCAGATCTTCTGCCATTAAGAATCCCTCTGATATTATATTTCCAGCATTACCTTCTAAAGGACCGACCTTATCCTGAACTTTCTGTTTGCTCCGAACATATGCATCACAACTCTTGCTATCTTGTTTTATTTTTGTTCGTAATTTCTCTTTGAATTTATAATTTCAGTTTTAGCTTGGTTTAGTGTTTCTGTATAAATGTTGTAGTCTTAGTCATTTCCACTACGTCTATATGACTTCCATATCATTTGTTTGTACTAATTTTTCTAATGGCTTCTTTCGATAAGTATTTCTTTCTGGACGGTTTCCCTTGTTTTTTTAAAGGGAACATATTTATTGACAATGTACTCAATTTCACTCTTTAAGATATGTCTTATTCTTCAGTGTGTTGTTGTTCTTTGCTAAATATTTCTTCATTTCCTGATATCTTCTATTGTGGAAATTTCTCCTGAATTGCTTTTTATTATTTCTTTCTGATTTTACTTTGATGGTAAAATGTATCTGGATGTGATCACTACTTCCCAGTGGCTCACATAATTTGATATTGTCAACTAATTCATTCTGTGAGGACAAAACTATGACTAACACATTCTCACCCCTGGTTGGCTCTGCACATATTGAGAAAGGAAACTGTCTTCTACTAAAACAAAAAAATTGTGGTCCTCACGTCCCGTACTCAGCAGAGATTTCCATTGTATATGACCGTGGTTAAAATCTCCCATAATAACATAGTCCCGTTTGCTAACTTCCCTTATAGCGTTTTGTACTTTCTCATTATCTTCTATGCTTATGTTTGGACTTCGGTAAACTAACCCAACTGTTACCGTTGAGTTTCCTGTAACTATGTTACACCAAACAGCTTCTTCGCAATCTGCTTCTCTTTCTAATTTTATTTCATAAGCCTGGATAAATTCTTTAACATATAAAATAACCCCACCTCCCCTTCTTCCTATTCTATCTTTCCTAACCATTTCATTACATAGCCTGTTAGTCCCAATTCAGCATCTGATATATCAGTGGTGGCCCATGATTCGGTTATACCTATTATGTGAGGGTCAATATATTCTACCATAATGTTTAGTTAACTTCGTTTGTTTACTATGCTCCTTGCATTTAAACAAACGCATTTATATCCGGATTCAGAACTGTTATTCGCTGATTTGTTTCTGCTGTCTTTTTCTGTGCCTCCAGTTTCTGGCTTCTCTGTGAATCCCCCCTGCGAATCTAGTTTAAATAGATGCAGCCTGTCCCACTGTCAACAGATTGCAGCAGGTTCTCTGAGAAAACTGATGCCCCTTTTCCACTAAGATGGAGGACTTCTCTCGTGTACATATCTTCCCTCCCAACAAAGCATCCCCATAAATCTACGAATCCCACCCCCTCTTCTTTACACATTTGCTCAACTAGTGCATTGATCGTCATCCTCTTGCAGGTTCTATATGTTTGCCCCCTTCCTCCCATTTCTAGCAAAATTCCTGAGAGAATAATCTGTTCGACTCTTGTCTTTTTTAACTTCCTCACTAACTGTCTGGTCTTCTGTACTATACCAGTTGTTCCCTCCCTGTCTGCATTATTTGTTCCTACATATACTAGTGTAGATCCTCCCTTGCCATGCCCCAATACCTTCTCTCCCTTTCAGTCACATGTTCTATCCTACCCCCCAGTAAACAAGCAACGTCGCCCTTCGCTTAGTGTCTTGTCTGTCTTTCTCAGAATATAGTCGCCCATGAATACCATCTCTTTCCTCAATGCCCCCTCAATCACTGCCTCAGTTGTAATCTTGTTCCCTGTATTATGCTCTCCTGTCACGATTTCGTCCGTTCCTTTCTTTCCTGACGCTGTTTCTCTTGTCACATTTCCTCATGTCATCGTCCCTCCCAACTTCTCTTATGTCACATTTACTCTCACTTCCTTTCTTCCCGTCATCTTTCCTCCCATTATATTTCATTCTCTCCTTTGCCATCTCTTTTCTCTCCTCCTACCTCTTTCTCTACGGTCACTTTCTCCCCTGTCACCTTCACGCCTGTCACATTTCCTGCAGTCTATCTTCCAATTTCTTTCCCTCCGATCACCTTCCCTCCTCTCTGTCTCCTTTCCTCAGTGTCCTTCAGTCTCACATAATTCTCAACTCTCTCCTTGTCGTCTCTCTCCATTCCACCTGTCTCCTTGCTGATTCTCATCTCCATCCCCTTCACAATATCTACCAACCTAGCTACCTCCTTCTCCAGACATTCCACATTCCAACACCCCACGCACTGAAAGGTGAATCCCTCTTCCTTGGTCTTTGCCCATGACTTCCCATAGCCGGGTAGGGCAAAATCCATCCAACTGTGGCAGTCGTCGCACACCAATTTTGAAAACGCTTATCGACGATGACATGTTTCGTGCATGAGTGACGTGGTGCGCCGCATCTGAAGTGAGTCACCGCCGTTGTTGCTAACCAGACTCGTCTCGCAGACACTCGTCAGTAGCAAAGAAACAGTTTCGACGGAACAGGATTGAGTGCTCAGAGACGATGATTGCTGTAGAGACAACTCCGAATGTGGTGGCATTGCCTGCCCCGCAGCCGCCAAAGATCCTGTCGAACTACGCGAGCAGGTTGTCGCACGTTCTCGGGGGGGGGGTTACAGATCGGCGTGGGGAGTAGTGGTAAGCGGTTCGCCATCCCCGGAAGTGACCTAAGATCAAAGGCTTTTGAGTTTTTTATAAGTAGAATTCCTACGTTTTTTACCAGTATGAGTGAGCAACGTCAAAAAGTGATTGATGGGGGTCATGAGAAAGAGGGTGTCGCCATCTACTGAATAAAGAGGAAATAAATAGGGTGAATGACGAGCTCTAGTGACTAATCAGGTACTAATTAGGGTAATTAAATAATTAATTAAGTACTAATTAGTAACAAATGAGTAGCGCAATTATCGGTGGAGAACGTTAGCAATGACAAAAAATAGTAAATAGAGACCAATTAGTATTCATTACGTGCACGGGAGGTGGGAAAGATTTTAGAGTGAAGTGACACCCCTGGTGATCAGCGAGTTTAAAATAATGACGCGCGGGAAGGTTCTAGAACCTTCTAGAACCTTCTAGAAGCTTCTAGACCGGCGCGGTGATGGGGGTGGGTATCATCGAGGTTTAGATTACCCCGGCGTGCTGGAGATCAGGAGGTCAATTGCGTGGCCTGGTTTTCACGACTCACTGGCGAACGGCGTATCGTATGTCAGTCTGTAGGAGTTTTATGTGCATTGGTTTGACGGAAGGCCGGATAAATGTTTTTCGGGGCGCGCGCTTGTAATAAGGTTCTGGCACCGATGTGGATATTGCCTGTCAGTGCTGGCTGCGGCACGGAAGGCCGGATAAATGTTTTTCGTGGCGCGCGCTTGTAATAAGGCTCTGGCGCTGATGTGGATATTGCCTGTCAGTGCTGGCTGCGGCACAGCTGATGGATACGCGTGCAATTGCGGTGCAATATCGGAGCTGTCAGATTGGCCTGTGTGTGTGCGCGTATTAATATAGGTGGAATTATTCGTGTGTTATTGCAGTTGGCGGTCGGCGCTGTCAGATTGGCCTGTGTGTGCGCGTATTTAGCTTGTGGCGTTGGTGTTCGCTGGCTTTATCGTGTGTGAGTTGGAAACACAGTTGGTGGGCGCTGATACGCGTGCAATATCGTTATAGCAGCTGGGGGCCGGCGCTGTCAGATTGGCCTGTGCGCGTGTATTAAGCTTGTGGCTTGGGCGTTCGCTGGTGTTGCAATGACGAATAGGTGGAAAATATAGGCGGAATTATTCGTGTGTGATTTGGAATGCTGGTGGAGTGGGTCAAATGTGCAGGTTCGTGTGTGAGTTGGAATGTGAAAGGAAACACGGAAACAATAAACGGTGAGAAATAAATTGTATTGGTACAATAAAATTTCATTTATTAAGAGGGGGGTCATGGCGGAGGGCCAAAGCCGTGTCGACCCGGGGGTTGTGGCGGAAAGGCTAAATGCACGGAAAGATGTGCTGGGATGGGTGGGGCAAATGAGGGGGGGGAGAATTTCAGGGGGTGGAAAAATATCCGCAAATGAGAATGGTTGTTCGAAAGTGTCTGGGAAGGGGTTGCCGGCCGCAATAACTTCTAAATCAGTGTAGCCGGGGTAGAAGTCATCGTCGAAGTTTTCTTCGAACTCTTCGAGTGATTCGTCACTGTCGTCTTGTTCGGGTGGTGGCCGTCGTTGCGGCTCAACGGCCAAGAGGGGCTGGTGACGGCATCGTGATGAGGTGAACGTGATCGGGCGGGGGGAAGGTCCAACATTGTGCAGTATAGTTCCCCGTCCGATATCATAGCGTTGATGTATCAGGCTACGATCGATCACGTAGATGTGTCTGCAGGGGAATGAGGAAAAGTTTAATTAGTGACTACTGGCGCGCGGGGTTCATCTGTGGAGAAGGAAACAGTGTTAAGGGCTGTGATGCGGTCGGCGACGTCCAAGGTACAAGGTCCCAGGTCGATCGGCGCGCGACCCTCTATCTATCATAAGCAGATCGGCTGGGGTTAAATTTATTCTATGAGATCTATGAATAAAGCCGTTTCGGTGCGAGGGCCTCGCAAGGGTTTGTCCGCGCCCTATATGTAGGGTATCGAAGCCGGCGATGTTTCGTCTGCAAGTATGAAAAAAAGTATTAAAGTAACGGTGCGTCTCTTTTTAGGTTAGGGCCTGTAAAAAAACATTAAGTCGGTAGCGGGGCGAACGGAAAAAGCCGCTATAGGCTTTATCGAAAGTAGGCGTCTGCAAATAAAGGTAAATTAAAAAAAGCGCTATTATCGTTAAACGTACCTTGCGCCGGGGCGGCTTTGGGGTGGGGGTAGGCGCATAGAGGGGGGCGATGGATTAGCACTACCTCCGGCGGCTTGGGGAGGTGCAATCACGTCGACTTGGGGAGGCGTATTCACGTCGACCTGGGGCGTTCCGCTTCCGGCGTTTTGGGGAGGCGGATCGCTGTAAAAATAGTTAGTTAGTGAACGTTATAAAAGAAATAGTTAGTGAACGTTATAAAAGAAAGTGAGTGAGTGAGGAAAGTCAGTGTTAGGTGAGTTAGCAAAACGTACCTGTTTTGTGCCTGATGAGAATGGGCCGCATAATTATCAACTTGTTCGATTGGCTCCATAGTGAGAAATGAATTGCGCAGTTGTTGAGCCACTGTTTTGCGCGCGGCACCTAGACACGTACGCCATAGCTTTACATAAGGGGCTGACGTCACTGTTTATATAAAGCGCTTATGTAACTGTTTGTAAGTCTTTAAAACGACCGTTAAATGTGAAATGTGAGCAAACTAAGCGGACTATAATAGTCAGTGGGGGCTAGAGAATCTTATGGTAACTTTATATTAGGAAATAAAAGTGGCGTTCTGTTAGTGCACTAGACTGACCGAGAGATTTTTTTCAGTTTTAGTAACCTTGTAAGAGTCGGCTGCTTTGCGGCTCGCGTGCGTTTGTGCACGGGGGCCTCGTGCGGGCCGTGTGCAAAACACTTATATAGGGACCGGGCGGAGAACGACTAAATATTGTCGCTGTCGTGTTGCTACCGTTGCCGTTTTGTGTGTTGCAGAGCGTTGTTGATCATGTCCCCGCCTGTCGCGCACGGAGAGGTGCCGCCAAAGAGAGGCAGCAAGCTGAGGGAGGCACCAACGGTGGCGTCTGGTGGCAAAGCGAAGCCGGTGTCGGAGGCCAGTGCGAAGGTGCTTCCGACGGCCGACGGGGGGCCTACTTTCGAGGCCGTGGTGAGTGCGTCCGAAGTGTCTTTGAAAGAGTTCGTGCTGGCGTGCGATGGCACGTATAAGATTGTTACCCCCCTAACAATCGTTGGGGTGGCTTGGAAAAGCAAATGCACGTACATGGGCTGTGGCATTTGCAAGCGCAAAGTGAGAGGCCTAGAAAGTGGTGGTCGGGTGTGCGCTGTACACGGCATACAGGCAACGGCGAAGACGTATTTTTCGGTGCGCGTTTTGGTGGAAGACGAAAAGGACGCCGACACGGAGGCCAGCATTTGGATCACCCTGTTCGACGAAGCTATTTCGGCGATAGGCGATTACAATGCCGACCATGTGTCAGCCCTGTTGCCCGACCAGTTGCGCAGTAGCTTTGTGGCGAGCCTGGTTGGCACCGTCTTGGAGTTGACCGTGCACAAGGTCGTGTGGGGTGGCATACTGGATACGTATACGGTGCGTGAGGCGCGGGTCGTGACGAAGAAGGGGAGCGAGACCGTTTGAATGACTAACGTTTGGCTAGTGTTCTGTAGACCTAATTGCTGCTTTGGTTATTCTTCTGTAGGACGCTGTAATTGCTGCTGCGTTGCGCGGCCTTATCGACGCCTCTGACGAGTGCGCACCCCCTGCCGAGAAGTGCGCTAAGAAGGAAACGACGCCACGCCTTGCCGACGACCCTCCACCGCTGGGGAGAGCCGAAGAAGCGCTATCGTGCTGGCCTGCAGCGGACGGCACGCAGCCCATGCCACCGCACGACCTGGTGAGCGACGCCGGGACGCCCACGTACGTTGCATTAACCCCGGTGGTGGTGGTGGTGGGTCCAGACGAGGCAGCCGCTGTGCCAATAGCCCCGGCGGCGACCGTGCTATCGTCACCACTGCCGCTGGCCGTGCTGTCAGTCTCGTCAGAAGATTTCATACCGTGGGCCCGTAACAATCGCCCTGTGGTCGTGGGTACACTTCAGGCCGACTCGGAGTGGAGCGTTCTGCATTCGTACGCCGGTCGTCAGCGATGCATGATGTCCACGTTTGCTGAGCTAGTCGGTGAGCGCGTGATGGACACAGCGCGCCAAGAATGTGGTGAGTGCCCCCCTGAGGAGGGGTGCCCCTTCGTGCACATGTGCGGCTACAGGGGGAGGAAGCCGAGCCGGCGGTACAACATTCTGTACGAAAACGTGGCGGCCCTGAATGTGTGCTTTTTTTCAGCGTCACTCGACAGCTTTCTACAGCAGTCGTTGTTGCTTCCTGCTATTCGTATACTCTCGGTACTGGAGGATCGTTGCGTGCGTGGCGATCGCGCCTCGGAGGGCGCGCTCCTGCGCCAGGTAGCCGACTGGCTCATGTGGACGGATTGGACGGCACCGTTCGACCGTGCTCTGTTGGAGGTCGCCGTACAGTATTACCTGATGAAAAGGGCATGCCTCGACGTCTGAACGCTATGAACAGTGCATTTCGCTATGGCATTAAGCCTTATTAGTAGGTACGCCGCTGATGAACATTAGCAGGAAATTGAATGATGGCATAAGCCCACCCGCCGAACACTTAGTAGTGATGAACATTTTGCTATAGGCCGTTGTTAGAGCCTTATTACTCTGCTGTGGCATAAAGCCTCTTTACTGTTTACAGTCTGAACATTGCATTTCGCTATGGTATAAAGCCTTATTAGTGCAGGAAATTGAATGATGGCATAAGCGCCCCGCCGCACATTTTGCTATAGGCCGTTGTTAGAGCCTTATTATTTACTCTGCTGTGGCATAAAGCCTCTTTACTGTTTACAGTATTACCTGTTGAAAAGGGGGCGTCTGAACATTGCATTTCGCTATGGTATAAAGCCTTATTAGTAGGTACGCCGCTGATGAACATTAGCAGGAAATTGAATGGTCGCTGTGCAGTATTACCAGCGGCCTATAGTGTGGCGCTCCTAAAGCGTTATTATTTACTCCGCTGTGGCATAAGCGCCCCGCCGAACACTTAGTAGCGATGAACATTTTGCTATAGGCCGTTGTTAGAGCCTTATTATTATTATTTACTCTGCTGTGGCATAAAGCCTTACTGTCGTGATGTAGTACGAGACTGCTTAATAAAACGTATGAAAATCAATTCCCGCCTTCTGTTGTTACCATCCAAAAAAAAAACCGCACGTCATTCAATGCCTGTCCAATGGCGGCTGCCGCCCACAAAACACTCCGGGCGCCACTGACGGCCGAAATTTCTACTACAAAAAACACTTTGCCGTGGGGGGCAGCCGCTGACGGCCGAAATTTCTACTACAAACCGTCGTATTCGGGCGCCCCTGACGGGCGAAATTGCTACTACAAAACGTAAATAAAAACTTAGGCGAAATTTCTACTACAAAAATTTCTACTACAAAAACGTTGCCGCTGACAGCCGAAATTTCTACTACAAAACTTTGCCGTCGTATTCGGGCGTCAAAACGTAAACAAAAACGTGGCCGCCACTGACAGTATCCCTCGACGCTGCCCACCTGTCGGTGTCGCCACCTGACGCAAAACGTGAACAAAAAAACTTTGGCCGCTGGGTGCCACTGCCAAACGCATCCCGCGGCGCTGCCACCTGTCTGTGTCGCCACCTGACGGAGCAGAGAACGCCGCTTAGAAAAGCCCCTAGCGGGGGTTTAGGGTGGACTTATAAAGGGCGTCTACGCGCCCCTCCGTCGTAGTTAATAGAGTGCCGCCTAGACCGACGATGCACGTGTGTCCGAAATGCGATCGATCGTTCGTCCGTCTTTTTAATTTGTCGCAGCATCTAAAAACATGCGGCAGCGATGTATGCCCGAAATGCAATCAAGAGTTCGCGCGGCCCCCCCAATATGTTGCGGCATCTGCGAATGTGCGGAGACGCCGCTGAGGGGCCCCCAAATCGGCCGTTCGAGGGGGGCGCCGACGACGACCTACAGAGCGTCGTGCGCGACTACTGGGCGAGCATCCGTACGTCTGTAGCGCGCGGACCCGTTCAATCTAGGTATAATTTCCATTTGGCCGGACACGGGGCGACGAGCGCCCAACTACGACTGATGTTCGAGGAGCAGACTCGGGCCTTTAAAATAAACTTATCGTACGGGTTTATTCTGCGGCACAGGGAGACGGGTCGACTACGTTACTACCATTCTTCGTGTAACTGTTGCGGCCGCTATCTCGAGTCGCCCGTCCTCGTTTCCGACGCCGCGTCATTCGAACGCTTCCTCGAGGCCACCCGTCAGCCCGACGTTCTGCAGTACGTGATTGCGCAGCGCCCCGACTCGGGGTGGATCGCCGAGTTGGTAACGAACGTTACGTATTTTCTCAACGCCATCATCCACCATCCTATCGGATGCGCCCGTCAGCAGCCCCTCCCCGCCTATCTGCGCCACAACGCGGGCCTCGTCAGCCTAGTGAACGATCGCCGCGGGCATCCGTATGCCGACAACTTGTGCCTCTTCCGCTGTCTGGCGCTGCATCGGGGCGCCGACTTTCGCGCTGACGATTTGACGGCCGCCGCCTTAAGGCTCTACGCCGACTACGGCGACCAACCCTACTGCGCGTTCGCCGGCGTCCCGCTGAACGAACTCGGCCGGGTGGAGGCGGCCTTCGAAACGAATGTGACCGTGTATCGGCTGTCGGCGGCGGAGGACGCCACCGCCGAAGTGGTCCGCCGCTCCCTCCATCGCTACCCGGCCACCATGAGCGTCAATCTATTCGGAACGCACTATTCCTTCATAGCCGACGTGTCGCTGTTCTGTCGTTCGTATCGATGCGGCAAGTGCGGCGATTCGCTGTGGCGCACCGCCAGTCGGCTGCGGTGTCACGAGGCGACGTGCGAGGGCGGCGTTCGCCACGTCTTTCCCGGCGGCGTCTACCATCCGACGCCGTCCGTGTTTCAGCAGCTGGAGGACGAGGGCGTCTACGTGGACGAACGCCTGCGCTACTATCCGTACAGGGCGACGTATGATTTTGAGTGCTACTTCGACGATCACGATCTGCCGGAGGACAGCGCCAAATGCCGGTGGATAGCGCGACACGAGCTACTCAGCGTGAGCGTCGCCTCGAACGTCCCCGGACACGAGTCGGCGCGCTGCTTCGTGACGTCCGGCGATTCGGGCGACCTCGCGAAGCGCCTGATCGACGCCCTGGAGGCCATGAGCGAGGCGGCGTGCGCGGCACTGCGGCCGTCGTTCGACGCGACCTTCGAGGCGATCGACGCGCTCGACGCCGAATGGCGGGCGCACGCAACGGTGGCGGAGCTCGATAAGAGCCCGTACACGGCGCTCGGCGACCGTCTGTGGCAGCACCTGCGCCGCCTCCCCGTCCTCGGCTTCAATTCGGGAAAGTACGACTTGAACGTCGTTAAGAAATATCTGACGCCCCTGTTCATGACCGACGCCGCGCAGGACATCTCGTCGGCGTTCACGATCAAGCGTCAGAACAACTTCATGTGCCTGACGACGGCGACGCTCAAGTTCCTGGACATCACCAACTACCTGGCCCCCGGCGTCAGCTACGACCGGTTTCTGAAGGCCTACGGCTGCGAGGCGACGAAGGGGCACTTCCCCTACGAGTACCTCGACGACCCGCGTAAACTGGCCGAGACCCGGCTGCCACCGCGCGAGGCCTTCTACAGCCGCCTGAAGCGCGAAGGCATCTCGGCCGCCGAATACGAGGGTTGCGCGCGGGTATGGCGCGACGAGGGGATGACGACGCTGCGGGACTACCTCGTGTGGTATAACAATAGGGACGTGGTGCCGTTCCTGGAGGCCCTTGACAAGCAGTTCGCCTTCTATCGGCAGCGCCGCATCGACATGTTCAAGGACGCCATCAGCGTGCCGGGCCTGACGCTGCTGTATCTCTTCAACGATCTACCGTCGTCGCTCCACTTCACGCTCTTCAACGAGTCGAACAAGGACCTGCACCGGCTCCTACAGTCGCAGATCGTCGGTGGCCCCTCGATCATTTTCGCGCGCTATCACGAGGCCGGCGTGACCGCCCTTCGGCGCGAGGAGTACGGCGAGTCGGCGCGCCCCTGTCGCTCTATTGTGGGCTTCGACGCAAACGGCCTCTATCTATGGGCGATCACGCAGGAGATGCCGACGGGGTGGTACACGCGCCGGCGCGCGGACAACGCCTTTCGACCGGAGCGCGTACACCGCTACGGCCGCCTGGCCGTCGAGTGGCTGACGTGGGAGGCGGGACGGACGGGGGCCCACATACGTCACCAGCTCAACGGGCGCGAGAAGCGCGTCGGCAAGTACCGGGTCGACGGCTGGTGTGGCGCGACGCGGACGGCGTACCAGTTCCAAGGGTGCTTCTTCCACGGCTGTCCGTGCACGGGGAGGGGGACGAACGCGGTGAACGGTAAGCCGATGAGCCAACTGTACGCCGAGACGGCCGCCGTCACGGCCTACCTTCGCCGCTTCGTCGCCGTCGTCGAGATGTGGGAGTGCCAGTGGCGCGCGACGCGACCGCCGCCGCCGCCGCCACCGCGGAGCTGGACCGGCGACGGCGCCGTGACGCGGTCGACGATCCTGAAGGCCGTGCTCGACGGCACGCTGTTCGGCCTCGTCGAGTGCGACATCGCCGTGCCGACGGCGCTGCGCGACACCTTCGCCGAGATGCAGCCGATCTTCAAGAACGCCTACATCGAGCGCGACGATCTCAGCCCGTTCATGCGTCGCTACGCCGAAACGCACGACCTCCTCGTCCGGCCTCAGCGCACGCTCGTGGGGAGCTTCTTCGGCGTCAAGATTCTACTCGCGACGCCGCTACTGCGGTGGTATCTGCGGCACGGACTCGTCGTCGAGCGCGTCTACCAGATCGTCGAGTACGAGCCGGTCGCGTGCTTTCGCCGCTTCGGCGACACGGTCTCCGCCGCGCGACGCGCGGGCGACGACGACCCCGACAAGGCCATCATCGCCGACACGTTTAAACTGCTCGGCAACAGTTCATACGGGAAAACGATCACGCGCGTCGACCTGCACCGCAACATCAAGTTCTGCACGGCCGCCGGCGCCTCGACGCTGATCAATAATCGTCGCTTCCGTCAGCTCGACGTCGTCGTCCCCGACGGCCTCTACGAGGTGGCGCTGAACAAGCGAACCGTCCGGTACGCGCTGCCCAACCAGATCGGCTACTTCGTCTATCAGTACGCCAAACTGCGCATGCTGGAGTTTTATTACGACTTTATCGCCGCCTACATTCCGCGCCCCCTGTTCCAGTACTGCGCGATGGACACGGACTCGGCGTATTTGAGCCTCGCGGGGCGCCAACTCGACGAGCTCGTGGCGGCGGCCAAGCGCGAACACTACTTTCGACACCGCGGCGAGTGGTTCCCGTCGGAACACTGCGACGCGCACGCGGAGGCGTACTTGCGGTGCCGGCTCGCCGGCCGAGCGTGGGACGCGCCCGCCGAGTGTTGCGCGCGTCGGCGCCGGTACGACAAGCGAACGCCGGGACTCTTCAAAGAGGAATGGTCCGGCCGCGGAATCGTCGCGCTCTGCAGCAAGACGTACTACTGTTTCGGCGGCGACGACGGCGACAAGTACAGTACGAAGGGGCTGAGCAAGCGTCAGAACGACGTCGACAAGGACGCCTTCCTCGACGTGCTGCGCCACCAAAGGAGCGGCGGCGGCCGGAACCGCGGCTTCCAAGTGAAGGAGTCGTCCGTGCTGACGTACGTTCAGGAGCGCGCGGCGCTGAGCTACTTCTACGCCAAACGGCGCGTGCTCGACGACGGCGTCACCACGGCACCGATACTCGTATAACGAGGGACCTCCCTCCCTCCCTCCCTAGGGGTAGGGACCCCTACCTAGGGGTAGGGACCCTACCTAGGGACTATGTATGTATGTATGTATGTATGCGAATAAAAATGCGAACACTCGGTACAGTTTTCATCGTTTTATTCGGTAATAGCAAGCGATAATACAACCTCACTACTTCGGTCTTGCCTGCCTAGCGCGGCGCGGAGCCCGCGACCGGCGGGTCCGACAAAGTCGGTTCGGATTCTCGGTCGTCTAATAATAACAACAAGCGATAATAGGCAGCGTTCAATGAGGCTTTAGCCAGTCGAATACGAGACAGTCGTTGGCCACCCTATCGGGGCCGAACAGGCACTGGAAGCCGCTTAGCGGCATTCCGCGGCACCGTAAGAGCAGGTAGGTGACGCAATATTGTCCGCACACGTTAGATACGCCGCTCTGCAGTCGCTTGTCGTTGTGCGTCCACGAGTCGCAGTTGCGGTCAGGAAGGCGCGGAAGTCGGCGTGCAGCGGCGGACGGCCGTACGAATCGAAGTACTCGCCTCGCCGGTCGGCGCCCACGTAGACGGCCACCCAGTGCTCTCCCGGTTCGTCGCCGTCGTCGGTGTTGCACACGAACGCCGTCGGGTAGGCGGTGAGCCGCCGCCCCGGCAGCTCGTCTTTGGGCACGACGCCGACGACGATGTTTTTAGTGTACGCGTCGATCGCCAGGCGACGCATCAGCTGAAACGTGTCCATCTCAGAAGTCGTACACGACGTTCCGGTTCTTGTCGATTTCGAGCACCGTCTCGAACTCCCCGTACACGACGACGTTCACCGTCCGGGCGAGCGCGTGCACAAAGTGGATCTCGGCGCGCAGGTTCCCCGTACGCACGACGTTGAAGTGTTCGCCGTCGCAGCAGTCGGGCGACAGGTCGAAGCCGAATATGGTGTAGCCGCTGCCGAACTCGCCGCGCGTCACATCGAACCCCTCGTCCTCGTACGCCTTCCCCGTCGCGGCGAACAGGTTCATATAGCTTCGGATGTAGCGCCGATGCGCGAAGTCCGGCTGCAGCGGCTTGCTCGGCACCTGGCGTCCGTCGACGTAGAGGGCGAAGAAGTTTATGTCGTTGTGCTTCGCGTTGAACGGGTTTTTATCGTAGGCCCCGTTGTAGGCGTCGTTGTCGATCAGGCACATGAACACGCGTCGCGGGAGCGTCCCCAGATAGACGTTCTCGTGCGTGTGCGACGCGGTACCCTGCGGTATCGAGAACACCTTGCAGTCGACGCGGCGCATCGGATACTTGGCCGTCCCGTGCGTCAGCGCCTTGATGTGACCGAGCTGGACGGCCGGATTCAACTTGATCTTGCGCGCCTGCAGGTAGGCCTCCAGCAGAACGATTTTGAACCCCGGATCGACGACGTCGCCCATGAGCGCGAAGGCGTCCTTGCTGCGCACCAGTCGCATCTTCAGGTCGACGCCGTTCACCAGGCACCGGTTCTGCATGAGCACGTCGACGTGCAGGCGCCCTATCATGTCGAACTCGCGGCTTTCGTGTACGAAATCGTGCCGATGCGCGAACCCGCCGTTGTTGTTGTTGGTCGCCTCCATGCGCCCGGCGGTGTCCTTGCACCACAGGTCGGCCTCGAGCTGCGACTTTTTGGCGTCGGGCCCGTAACTGAGCAGGGTCTCGAGGTAGGCCCGAAACGGGTACGTATTCGACGACGGCGTCACGAGCGTGCCGTTCAGCGTCACGTCGACCTGACTGAACATCGAATGCAGGAAATTGTTGACGGGCGCCACGACGCTGTCGTTCGCGAGCGCGGTACCGTCCCCCTTCACCACCTTGGCGCGCACGTACAGTCTAACGGACGACAGGTCCAGATAGTCGTCTCCGGATCCCGGAATGAGAAACTCGATAGGGCCGCCAGCGTCGAGGGCCGTCAGCGGCTGGTGATCGATCCACTGGCCGCTCTCGATGCTCGTCTGCGTCGTCGGCACGCTGAACAGGTCCAGTTCGGACTTTACGCCCTCGCACGACTGCCGATGCACGAACGCCATCCTACTACGTCTGCTTCGTTCGACGGCGCCTCCGCTTACTGTCAGGCGCCGCCTTGCCGGTCGGCCTTATGTACCCCGCCGAGGTAAAGCTCTTTACGACTACCACCGATGCACTACTACTACTACGCGGGAAATACGTCGTCGCTCGGCCCCTTTCGACGGCGCCTCTTCTTGCTGGCCGGCTTGCCGGGCGGCTTTATGCGTCGTCGTCGCTTTTTCGCCGGCGGGGGCCTATTCAGCAGGCCGTCGAGAAGGTCGGCGCCCGCCTCCCTCGCGCGCCTCTTTACCGCCTGTTTCAGATTGCCGCCGGCGACGACGTCCTGCGCCACGCGCACGCCCGTCTTGAGCGCGCGCTTGCCCAGCGCCATGGCCCCTCTCTTGATAAGCGGCATGGCGCTTCGAAACAGGCTGCCGAAGAGATTACCCAGTCCGTGACCCCGCTGCGCTCGGGCGCCTACGAACACCGGCAGGCCACCGCCGGCCTGCCGCGTGTAGTAGTCCTCGTACACGTTTCGCGTCATCGTCAGAACAGTTTCGACTTGCGGCGTCGGACGTGAAGCGTCGTCACGACTTTTCCGTTCTCGAATGGTATCGACTGACCGAGGTCGTCTCTTATATCTATCTCGATCGAATCGAATTGGCGCCGCAGGAGCGGCGCGTATTGGACGCGGTCGAAGATGTTCGATACGATGCTGCCGTTCAGCCCGTGGACGGGGACGGCTCGGATGAGGGGGGCGAATACGTCGCCGACGATGCGCGTCTCCACGATGTCCGCGTACACGAACAGGGTGTCGACGCCGCCGCTCAGGTCCACCGGGTGGGGCGCCTCGCACTCGAACATGTACCCCGGGGGCAGGTCGCCGCCGTCCGCGGGCGTCCCGTAACTCGCGATATAGTCCGACTCGAAGCCTAGTATCCGGCTCAGGCGCCCGTCCCGCGGCATGTTAATTTCGACGCCCGGCGATAGAAGCAACGTCATCCGATTAGTGATGGCGCTGTACACTATTCGCACCTTGACCGTGTCGGTGCTCAGTTTCGCCAACGCCTCGTTGATTTTGCGCATCAGCTTTTTGGCGTTGCTGTAAAAGCCGTGCGGAATGTTGGCCTGACGGGCAATTTTTCCCCCGTCCTCGGTGGTGAAAAAGCCCACCTCCCCCCTCTCGCACGCCACGAAGAAGTAGGCGTCCACCGGCCTCACATTGTACCAGCTATGCGTGTACTGTAGCGACACCAGGCCGCATTCCCACTCCCCCGACAGGTCGACGCGCTGCGGCAGATTCGTCGTGTAGTGCGTCAACGTGTTTTCGGGGTGCGCCTTCATAGACGCGTTGCTCGGCAACGTGACGTAAAAGTCAGACGACGACGCCATCGCGCCTCCTCATAGACGGACTCGGCAGTAGGTAGCCGAGGCAACTACTCAGCAGCGCCGTCCACAGGTTGGAGTCGGCCGTGCCGCGCGTTAGATTGTATATACTGACGACGATCACCGTGTACAGGACGACGATCTGGCACAGGAAGACGATCTCGGCCTTAGGGCATTCGTTGCCGCAGAGACGCCAAGGAACGCTCGTGACGGAGGAGGCGTCGACGGCATCGGGCGCACCCACAGAGACGCATGAGGCGTCGACGGGTGTAGCGACAAATGCGCCTGAGTCGACGGCGGTGGGCGGCTTCTGCATTGGCTGCTGCTGCTGCTGTCGTCTCGTCCGCACACATCGCGCTACTGCCGTCCGACGCTACGGCGCCGTTCCTTTACCCGCGCAGGCACACCATAGAGCGAGTTCGTCGACGGGCGTGGGGGCGACGGCGGTGTTGGTGGCGCGGCTCTCTTCTCCTCGGCAGTCTACTAATACAGCACGGTCCCCTTACAAAAAAAAACGAAAAGCCGTTGCACAGCCCCGCCTCGTGCAGTCGCCAGCACCCCGCGTGGCGCATCCAACGCGTCGTCATCCCTTATAGGTCACGCAGATAAATCATAGAGCGAGTTCGCCGACGTTGCGGGCGACGTCGATAGCATCGGTCGCAGCGACAACGGTAGCGGCGCCGGACGTCGGAAGAAAGTCTCCAGCGCTCTGCGTATTCCGTCCAACAGCGCGTCGTCATCAGCCCTTATAGTCCACGAGCTCCTTGGCGTCGATCCAGCTATTGAACGAGGCCGGATAGCCGAACCATTTGACGAGCACCTCTTCGCCCTTACCGCGTCGTCGACGACGTCTCTGTAGAACGGCTTCCACCCGATATAGTTTGTCCTTCTCAACGATCACTTTTTGTAGCTCCAGCCCGTAGAAGGTGCCGTCCAGTATCGTGCCGGCGTCGTCCATCAGTCGGTAAACAGGAGGGTCGGTCGGGTGCGAATCTACGACGGTGAAAAGCTCTTCGCTCCAGTTAGGCATGTACCCCTTCTTGAAGACGCCCTTCGCCTTGCTGATGCGTACGCGATCCCCCGCTCGCAGTTTCGGCTTGCTTTTTTGACACCCTCCTCCACCGCCATACAGACGCTGCCACACGCTCTCCTGATTCGACGCGTCGACGCTCGCCGGCGTCCTACCGATGCTTCGATGGTAGGCGTTGTTGTACGACCGCACGAAGTCCTGCAACGGCTCCACGAACCTCAGCGTCTGATGCTTCGTAAAGTACCGCCACATGCGCGTCTTCAGCGTACGATTGAATCGCTCCACGACGCTCGCCTTCGTCTCCTCGTTGTGCGTCACGAAATGGTGGACGCCGCGCGCCCTCAAAAGCGCCTGAAGGGGCCTGTTCAGAAACTCCGTCCCCTTGTCGGTCTGCAGGACGTGCGGCGGCGACGACGACAGCAGCCCCTCGAAGGCCGCGACGAGCGCCGGACCGGATTTGCGCTTCAACGGAACGCACCACGCCCGCTTCGAGAAGACGTCGATGACCGTCAATAAGAACGCTATGCCGTCGTTGTGGTTTTTCAGTTTAGCCACGTCGACGAGATCGGCTTGCCACTGCTGGTTTCGACCGCCCACGATAACGCGACGTCGCTTAAATCGGCGCCTAACCGGCTTGTGAAGCGTATAGGCGTCCTGTGCCGCCAGCCACCGCCCGACGACCGGCTTGGGCAACGCGGCCGACCGGCGCAACGCGTCGACGCCGCCATAACTGCCTGCCCGTTTCGGGTCGAAGTAGGCGCGCTTCAGTAGGCCGTCGCGTTGTTGGCGCTCTCGTTGCGCACCACGAGTCCGCCGGGGCACCACCGCCATGGAGCGCGCGGCGCCGACGATACGGCGAACAAGAGGGCGGCTACGATGACCGCCGCAATTACGACGGCTACGACGACGACGAGTACTGATCTTCGGGCGGCGGGCATCCTCTACGGGGGGCGGGCTAAAAGCTGGACCACGGCATACGCTCGACGGACCGATCGCGCCCCTTTCGCTTCTGCTCGCGCTCGACGGACCGAGTGCGCCCCTTTCGCTTCTGCTCGCGCTGTATATACGCCCGACGCTGGGGGTTGCCGACGAATTCCATAGGGACGTTCAGGCGCCTTATATGGTCGCCGAACGCTTCCCAGCCAACCGGCGCGGGGGTCCTCTTACGCGTTCGCATGAGATCGTTCACGAGATCTACCATATTGCTTCCGGCGATAGGCGTACCGTCGTACACGAGCTCCGCACGATCGTTCCAGCGAATCAGCGGGTCGGCCTTCAGTCGCGTCAACAGGAGGCGGGCCTTTTCTTTCAGCACTTTCGGTACGCTCTTCACGACCTCGCTCTCCATCTCCCCCGGTAATTGATCAGACGTAGGTGACGGCGGCGCCGGCGGCTGATCGGACGACGACTCGTTCTTCACTACGGACACGCGCATCGGCTGCTGCGCGCGAGACGCCTCCATGGCGTTGTAACGACTCAGCAGTTGATTGTACGCCACCACCTTTTCGCCTTCGGATAAATCTGCACGCTCGAGAACGGCTTTCATATCGCCGTCCAGGCTACTCATCACACGCGACGTGGTCGTAGTCGGTTGCGATAGTAACGGAAGTAGTCGCTCCACCAACCGGGGGTCTACCAGCGCCATCTTCTTCGCGTGCTGCATCAACCGAAAGCCTGCCTGAGGAGGGGCAGAAAGGTGCTCGCCAACGGCGCCAGCAGCGCCGTCAGAAACGCGCCCGAACCCGTCTGCAGGACGGCCCTCTTCCGTTTGATGGCTACTTTTTTCGACGCTAACTTGCGCAAATTGTTCCTGTACTTTAACAGCACTTTTCGGTTTTTCGGCGTCAATTTCACGTTCCCTCGCAGAATGTTATACGCGCAGTCGGCCAGACTGCAGATGAGGTCGGCGTCCGCGTGAGTGATTACCGCCTTTCTCAGATTCGTATTCCCCTTGTAGCGGCGCAACAGCTGCAGGGCAAGGATGTGCCTCTTCACGCGCTCTGTCATCCTGCCGAATGACGGCGGCCGCGGCGCCTCCCGCCTTTTTTATAGTCTCGTCGGCACATAGACGTACTGAACGGGGTCGTCGGGAAAAATTTCCGTACGCAGGCGCATGGTTTCCGGCGTTTCCTGTTTGAGATCCACCAGGAGGTAACCGTAGGCGGCCGACGTGGCATCTTTGTACGCCTCCACCATGTAGTTGACCCTACCCGGGTACATCTGCTTCGCCAGGTGGCCTACTTGTCCAGCGTCCCGGGGACTCTTGAAGAGGACCATATACTGCGCGTTTAAACTGATTGTGCGATTTTCTTTCCCTTTCGGAAAGAGATTCTGCAAAAGCTGTACGACGGACGCGTTGCAGTGGTGACTTTTTTTAGTAAACAAAGTCGTGACGCTACTATCAGTCTCCGACATCAGGTCATCGAGCACTAGAAGCGTCCTCGTTTTGGTGTCCAGCAGCGACGGATCCGGCAAACCGTCTACAAATTCTACGCCGGCCATAGAGTCGTAAGCGGTCTGCCACTGGCCGTAACACCACAGAATTTTCTCCGGTGGCGGCGAAATCATACACGAAGCAAACTTTAACAGGCGTACAACGAAGGTAGTCTTCCCGCACCCCGTAGGGCCGGACACTATACACGTAAAAGGGTGCTTCCACTTTCCGTCCATAGCAACATCTGGTGCGCCGACAACGTCACGGTCGCCTATATGCACCACCATCGTCGCTTTTCAGTCACTAGGGAAAGATTAATCACTAGATGTCAGCACACGACATAACCATTACATAACCATTAGCTAGTGCTACCCTCTAGTGAATACGCTACCATTACATAACCTTTTAGTCATTGCTAGTGCTTCCCTCTAGTGAAGGCACTATTCATTTGTTACTAATTAGTACCTGATTAGCCACTAGAGGTCGATAATCACCCTATCTATTTCCTCAGTATTCAGTAGATGGCGACACCCTCTTTCTCATGACCCCCATCAATCACTTTTGACGTTTACTAAATCATACTGCTAAAAAACGTAGGAATTCTACTTATAAAAAACGAAAAAGCCTTTGATCTAAGGTCACTTCCGGGGATGGCGAACCGCTTACCACTACTGCGCTGGTAGCCTGATTTGAGCGGGCCTATTTATTGACACCGCGTTATTCGTACTTGTATTTCGGCGCAACGCTGCTTTTATGTGCTACTACGGAACCCAGATTAAGTCATTAAACATCACTGCATTTGTATCGAAGATCGTCTCACGGAATATGTGTCAGTTTTTTCCAGACATGGAAGTATTGGGGACCGAGGAGTAAATCAAGAAACATAAATTATGAAAAGTTTATATTTTAATTTATATAAGGCATAAATAACATGTTTGCATTCTGAACAGATATTATGTCATTAATTAATAAATAGAAACAAATAGGCTTCAAAACTGTTGGTTAATGTTAAACTGAGAAATACCTTAACCATCCCTGGTTCAACGTGTCTGCAGGCACACAAAATAGTGTTTATATTTGCGATCAGGGATATCCAGATGGAAACAATAATTATTTAACAAATAAAATGTTGAATAGGTACATATTTCATGTTATAAAGTAAACTATTTTAGTCCCTAGTCTAGTTTTTGCGAAGAGGCTGCCTGCCTGGCACCCGTTTTTGTTTGGCTAAATTCAATCCCAGTAGACTTCCGTGACAATATTTAGAAGTACAATCACATAATCTTTTGTGCACAATAACTAGATGTGTAACCGTATACGTACAGTCAGCGTCATCAGCCATCATCCCATGCTCAGAACACAAAAAGAAATGTGTTTAATACAAATAAATAAAAATGGCTGCCTAAGTCTCGTTTTCGGACTACGCATGCTCATTGCGGCACCTTTAGAATGTATATCATCGCATCGCATCGCGCATCGCCCATCGCATCGCGCATCGTCCATCGCATCGCACATCGCATCACGCATCGTCCATCGCGCATCGCATCGCGCATCGTCCATCGCATCGCATCGCTCATCGCATCGCGCATCGCGTCATCGCCCTATGGCGCTGCAGGTTGCCACACAAAAACGCGATGGCCCTTCTCGGCCATCATACGAATTTCTTAGCGCCATTTTTACATAAAAATGACGTCAAAAGATCGTAAGTTACGATTTTTTTGCAAGTGCTATTCTCGAAACATTTACGATACGAACATTCGCAAATATGGCGTATAATTCATTGTAAAGTTACGCCAACGCAAGAGGTTGCGTAACTTTTGTGATATTACGTTCAGATGGAGATTTCTCAGTTATTAGCTTTTACAACACATATTAGTAAATTGAGTGTGATTCAATGACACTGATGTGTGTTTGTCAATTTTTATTGACCGCTGTAATTGCATAAATACCGTCTTTGAAAGCGGCCCCGCGCCTACACTGCTACTGCTAGCCAATGCAAATTTCCACAATAAAAAGTAAACAAGCGGGACCTGGGCCCGTATTCTCGAACGACTTACGAATTTCTTAGCGCCATTTTTACATAAAAATTACGTCAAAAGAGCGTAAGTACGATTTTTTCGCAAGTGCTATTCTCGAAACATTTACGATAGGAACATTCGCAAATATGGCGTACATTTCATCGCAAAGTTACGCCAACGCAAGAGGTCGCGTAACTTTTTCGTAACTTTTGTGATATCGCTTTCAGATGGAGATTTATCAGTTATTTGCTATTACAACGTCGCAAAAACACAATAGTAAATTGTGTGTGATTCAATGACTCTAATGTGTGTTTGTCAATTTTTATTGACCGCTGAAATTGCATAAATACCGTCTTTGAAAGCGGCGCCGCGCCTACACTGCTAGCCACCGCAACATTCCACAATTACAATTTGTGTAGACACGTTTAACTACACTTGAAACCACAATTTCTATTTCAGAAGACCACAATATTGCAGACAGTAATTCGATGGCATGAAAATCTATATATTAATGTAAACAGATGTGTAAAAAGGAAACTATTTCTTATATAAACATATTTCATTTATTATTTATCATGGCAATGGCATGGCACACATATTTTGCCAAATGTATATAATGTTTCATATGTACATTATGTTAATGTTCCACCACATCTACATAAAATTAATAGGTAAGTAAGCTAGGCTGCCACTTTTAGATATATATGCTGCTTGAGAAATGCTATATTAAGTGCACCAATATTATGACAACCCGTGATAGATTGCATCATTTATTCAAGCATTGACAATTCCATCCAAAACAAATATGTAACTAATGTAATGTAAATTATAATTATGTATATAAAACTAAATATATATATAGATACTACGATGATATGTTTGCATACAACTACTTTTGTGTCTACAAAATAACATAACACTTATAAATATAATGTGTGAGTACACCTGTATTGTTGAAATAAGTTTGATCTTGAAACAGTGCATATATACTAAACCTCAAATATAACAATATATAAAATATTACTGTAAATATTTGGCACATCCTATTTTCCAGGTGCCAATAATCCAATTTCTTTTCTCACCAAACCGACTTACCAACAGAAGACGTAACATTTATCTTGACCTTGTAGTTGTTTTTACAAAATGTAACAACTGAATCAGTATAAAGAAGATTGCTAACATACTGCTTTTATCAGTAGATCTTAGTATGCAAGGTCATTGATTTTTATATAGTCTCCAAAGCGATTGATATGCATCATAGAAATCCTTTATACACTGTATAATTTATTTTGAAAAATAAATACCACTGTTAACAATTTATGCAAACAATGGATATTAATGAAAAGTATTATAATAATTCCAGATGTCATAGGAAAACAAGAAACTTGTCGGTATAATGAGGTGTTCGTACATGAATTAGTATTGAAGGTATTTGATGTATAATTGATGTAATGTGAATTTATGGTGGTCTTCCTGGTGTTCGTATATGTTTGAGTTTCAATGTATCCTTGAGACATTACAAAGAGAAGAAATGTGCCACATCCATGCAGAGCATTGCAGAACACGATGTTAATACAATCAAATGTTGATGTCACTGCAGCACCAATACATGGAGCAGCACAGGCTACGCATGATTCGTAGATTGTTTAGCCACTTTAGATTTTTCTTTTCTGCAGCTACATTGTCTTCTTGGTGCTGCACCATGTCCAGTTGTATCTTTTGCATCTTTTAATTTCAAGATGCAGCAGTCATTCCAGTCCATCAACTTTCTTTCTGAAATCACATGTAGCATATCATAAATATGATATTTTTCATTTTTAAATATAACCTTATTAGACACACCATATTTACTGTGCTACTGGTGATATCTAAAACATATATAATAAATATAGACATATTATACATAGTTTTACTCTTTAGTGTTCATACAATACACTGGCAAAGTAGATACCACCCAGTATTTATAAAATGTTATAACATGTAAACAAAACTAGGCTGTTCCAGACAACAACACCACTAATAGAGTACACTATTGTGTATATTGTGTATATTTCATCATAACCTTAACCACATATTGTAACTTACCTTTCATTCCCACTGGTTTTCAGTCTTTGGGTGTGGTATCATGGTTATTTGGTAGATGATGTTGGATGTGTGCTGTAAGTACAGAAAATGTCATTGTAGTTGTTTTGTAGCAGTAGTGTGTATTGCATTGATTTGTTATGTCATTATGCACTGGGTACATGAAATACTGGTCTTTGATAATCTTTATTCCTCACTATCTTAGCCCTATACATAGACACATCATCTAACATAGTCAATATTCAGGGGCGGATAGTCTATAGGGGCACACATTTGAACAATAGTAGTGGGAGTGCAAGTATGACTGTCAACAAATTTTATCCTATGATGCTTTGTGCTTAAATATGCATTGGCACAAAATAGTAAATCCACAAAGAGCTTATACAATTAACGAAAAATCTCCACTTTAATTTCAATAGTATTTAGACTTAATACGCCAATGTAGCACGTAATTAGTTAACAAATACACGCCCTAGGCCATGTACTAGGGGCCTGCTAAATGAATATTTAATACAACTACACAGCCTCAAGTCACTACTATGTTAAATCATCTACTCACTATATTACAAGTTATAACAAACCACAAATCCTCATCTGGAACTGGAAGACACATATGCCTCCTTGGTCACGCCCCTTGTTTCCGGTTACGTCTTACGAAGTTACAAGTTTGAAGTTTGAGTTTGATTGACTTAGTCAAGTTAGTGACAGACTAGCGTCATGCCATGCCCATGGTCATGGAATGTGCGCTAGTAGAGCGATAGAAACACCGAGTGATCAAACAAACAAGTCTCACCTTCACCGGCGCCTAATTTGAATAGTAATCGACATCATACACATACGCAGGTGGTGTCTTCTAACTGTATGTAACAGTGTAGTGAGGATACGTAGACGAAGCGTCAAATTCCTAATTCTGTAATGTAAACATTGACTGGCTTGGCTTGACCTTGGCGTTAATATTCTTCCTCTTGCTTGCGTTTTGTGTCTGTCATTTCCGTTCAAATGCTTCGCTGGCGTTAAGCCATTAATTATTACCTATGCACTATCCATCAACATATCTCAATGGCAGTGCTACATTATGTTTTGCATATTAGCTATATTGATTAGTCACCACGTTCCCTAGGTTTGAACAGTTGTGTACGTTCGTATTCTTTTTCATGCACAGCCAGGAACACATGAGTAGCGTTAAAACAGCAAAACATCAGTGATTGTATCCGTTGCAACGCAAGCAAACCCTCGCGAGATTTTCGTACGCAAGTTCCGAATTTCTTAGCTGCGAAAATTCGTAAGCGTTTCGAGAATACCAACTTGCGAAATTTCGCAGCTAAGAAATAATCCGCCATATTTACGCAACTTCTTACGTACGAAATCTGTTTCTTCGAGAATACGGGCCCAGTGTATTAAAATTACAAGGTACATTAACCTATCCGTTACCATATCCGCATTCGTGGCGCACATGTTCGTGTTTATGTTTGTGACAGCTCCTGCAATTTAGCCCCGCCCACCTCAGCGTAGCAGGAGCACGGTTGGCGAGTCTTTTCGGGCGTCACACTAAAAATTATAATTATTATATACAGTTACTGGAACCTTCAGTAAAGATACCGATCCTGCTAGCGTTTGTATGTAGTGTATATAAACAGGGCTCACACACCAGAGTTAGCAAACAAGTTCCAGTGCATAACAACTGTTCAACTAAACGTTGCATTACGACTAATTAAGTAGCCGTAACTTCGTAAGTGCGTAACATTTGCAAGGTAGTCTATTAGGTAAACATGGCTGGATTTTTACCCCGTTCGAAAATCCTTTTAGGAGGCAGTTGGATCCGTGGTCTGATCCATGGGAAAGTGATTTCGGGTATGACGACATCCCGCCATCACTGTTTCGTGGATGGTACATGCACCCACGCACACTCGGCACTGCACCCCAGAATATGGGAATGTCACAGGCGAGTTACCAGAATTTATAAAACAAGAATGTTTCAAGATGAGCAATGAACTGACGAAGACATACTTTTCAGTTTTAAGCTAGTAAGCATGTACTACTCAGTGGCATTGTATAGGATAAATGTAGGCCCTACACTTATTTAATGTGTATTAACACATTGTTACTGATATCATCGCTTCTCTGACTATGTCTATCGTACCGTATGCATTGGTTAAAAATAGCAGTTGAATTTGATGGTGCCTATCATGATAATATGACGGACATAATTTGATAGCAAGATCAATCATTGCATTCTTGCTGGATGCTGCCTGGTCGTTTTACCTAGGCCTCCTTTATCATCTAGTATACCTCGGTAATGCAAATAAATGATTCATAATTAATGAATCGTGAATGGTGTCTCTTTATCTCTCCCAATATAGGTTTTCCCACCTTGGCTTAAGTATCACTTTATAATTAAAACGATTCTTTGTAAGCTAATATACATTCGAGATATACTGTATCAAAACGTTATAATTTCCCATAAGTACTTTATCTGCTATTTATGTCCTGCATGTTTTGGCATATTTTGGGTGTCATCTGTGTAAAAAGCATAATTGTGTTTACGCGAATCATTTTGCGCTTGCTGCCACGTGGATGGTTAATTATCAGCCTGAGAATAATGAATTTTTATGCACGTGCAGTGAACCTCGCAAAGACCGTTGACGTCACACATACAATCAACATGTCAGATTCCGAGGTGAGTTGATTCAATCAATGGCATTGTAAATAAGCAATTTGTAGACATATATATTGACAGCTAATTTGATAAGTGTAAGAAACGTATGCATTGTTTATTTATCCTGCTACTCAATGCCGTTAACCGAGCAACGTTTCGATTAAGTAGAATTATAACGTCCGGCGACGGCAACAGTCGGTGTCAGCTGGGAAATATCAGTAAATGCAACCATAGCAAGAAGATTAACCTGGTCGTGAATGTTATTTGTTGTCTAAATCTGGGACTTGGGGCATATTTCGGATTGGGTCTGTGACTCTGTGTCTCTACGGGTCTTGCCTTTCCAGTCAGTCGTTTTTGAAAAGTCCCCGTTTCCCCACTTATTTGAACCGAAACATGAAAATGTGAGATTCGTACGTTCACAGACTGTTTCTAATGCTGATGTCATGGGAATGTGATTCTTGTGGCTGATATTAATTCCAGACGTCTTTACCCAGCATGATTCGGTCCATATGATAATGCTGTAACGTTTGTAAAACTTACACTTGCTTGTGAATATGTGATTGGCGCCATACATGTCAGGATAGCAATTCAAGTACATGACATAAATTACACATCTGTTTACATGGTGGTGGTGGTGGTAGTGGTGGTGGTGGTGGTGGTGGAGGTGGAGGTGGTGGTGGTGGTGATGGTGGTGATGGTGGTGATAATGACGATTGTTATGGTGATGGTGGTGGTGGTGGTGGTGGTGGTGATGACGTAATACAACATTTTATTTCCCAGGATGTCAGCTAACGGTATTCTGACCGTCGCGGCGCCAAAGAAAGCTATTGCAGCACCCGAGGAGAGACAGATTGCTATTCAGATGGCGGGCAGTGGAGATTGGAAGCAGTGACACATTTACAAGCATCACGTTCACCATGTGCAAGAAATGGATATGTTAAGTGCAGTTCTACCACACTGACTGTATTCAACGCAAAGCGTGCCATTCCCATACACTGGCTGTACGCAAAGCTATAATTAATGCAACATTATGCAGTCGGCTTCAGTGTCTCCGGCTGGCCATGTTATTCTAAAAACTACAATGCAAAGCCTACACCACATTTGGTGTTGGTCTGTTATTGGCCATACGTTCGGGAAATGAGTCGAGCAACGGACTGTTTATTTCATGTCGAATCATGTTGATGTTGTTTTGTTACTCTGTTACAGTATACTAGCCAAGCTATCAAACGTTTTTTACATATATGTAGGGCCTAAGATGGATAATTGAGTTCTTATATAATCATGTACCGTATGGCCTAGTACACTCTGTGTAATGTATTCTTGTCTATTTCTTGTATCGTGTTATGTGGAATTCTTTCTCTTAATATACATGGACCGCAATGTTGAGTCTGAATTTAAAATGTTGATTTATTTGTAATTGACATTTTTGTTTGTTCTTTTTATAGTAAAACACATTTCGCACACATATAGCAGTCATAAATTAAGCTAAGTGTTTGCCATCTCCGACATTACCCCGTACGCTCCTCGACTGGGGAAATCTCCAACACTACTCCCGTCGACTCGACTGGGGAAATCTCCAACACTACTCCCGTCGACTCGACTGGGGAAATCTCCAACACTACTCCCGTCGACTCGACAGGGGAAATCTCCAACACTACTCCCGTCGACTCGACTGCATATGGGGAAATCTCTAGCACTACCGTCGACTCGACTGGGGAAATCTCCAACACTATTCCCGTCGACTCAACTTGGAAATCTCCGACGCTACTCCCGTCGACTCGACTGGATTAATCTCCAACACTAATCCGTCGACTCAACTGGGAAAATCTCCAACACTACTCCGTCGACTCGACCGGGAAAATCTCCAATACTACGCTGCTGTTGAAATTGTTTCACCATGTCGCCATAACTTCACCTTATCGTAACGTCACATTCCACGGGTTTCGCGCGGCACGGTCACGGAGGCACGCCAAATTCCAAAAGTCTAGGGGGCACGCCTCCAGGCCCCCTGGATCCGTTCGTAACATATTTCCGTGCACAATAATGTCCTGCTTGGAGGTTTATTTTTAACACGCAGAACCTCGAAATGGAGAAGTGTCATAGAAGAGTAATTCTGTATCACCATTTAAGATTTACACAACCAACTTGCGTTTACGCGAGACGAGACGTAACTTACGCGATGGCGTAGGCCTTATTTTTATATAAATATTTACTCAAAGCAATTATATACCAAGCAGAGTCACTCAGCGATCCGCCATTGTGAATTTGAACTGTATACAATATACGTTCACACATGAATAACAGGGGGCGCTGCGCCAGTGACTATGCTTGGTTATTTAATTGCTTTGATTTAGTACAGGACAAAAAAACAAATAATATCACGTGGGTTGCGATTCCCCAGCAGATTCGCGAACAATCTAAACTATCCGTTTATCTATTGTCGATGTGCAAATAAGATTACGTAAACATAGCTATTTAATTAAAACATGATGTCACATTACACATTTTCACTGGTCAAAATGGGAACACGAACCATAGGCGTAAGAACTAGGGGGGGGGGTTTGTGGGGCTGGATATCGGATTAACCTGCCAATATTTAGGAAGGGCGTGTTAGGGTTAGAGGTGTTTGAGAGCCTGAATGCGTTTTTATCTGGGAGCCGCAAGGGGGGAGCCTAGAAGTGGGTTATTTTAGGAGCCTCAAAGGGGTGCAATTGAAAGTTTTTGGAGATCCTGAAGGTGGGGTTTGGGGGACGCCCCAAAGGTGTGCAATATACAGTAGGAGGTTTTAGGAGAACTTGAAGGTGGGTTTTGGATGAAGGTTTTCTAATCGCGCTAACGTGCGTGCGTGCGTTTGTGTGAGTGCGGGCGCGCAGGTGTGGGTATGTTCCTCTTTAACTGTTTGCATCTCTCTGACGCAACATTTTCAGAGAATAATGTACGACCCATCGAAAGATAAGATAAGAAGAACACTTACATAGCGCCATAAATCTAGATAAATCCACTCGGGGGCGCTTAGAATACATAATTATATATATATGCAGAACATTAATAAGTTACGCCAAATTAATGATGTTAAATTAGTTAAAATAAATGATAATATATAAACAAATAAAAAATAAGACAAAGATGGTCATTAAAGTTAAAGGTATAATGATAATAAAAAAGTAAAGACATTATATGACATGTACAATTAACATTAAAACATTTACAAGTTAATAATAATAATTAAAAAAAATTATTAAACTGACTGGTGGTGCCTATTCTGCGTAAGCAACCCGGAAAAGATGCGTTTTTTGAAAGTCTTTTGAAAGTCACAAGGCAATAGGTTGTCTTCATCTCGGTTGGAAGTGAATTCCTCAGTCGTGGAGACTGGAGCAGATACCAAGACAGTTCTGTCCCCGTATCGGCTGCGAGATGGTGGCACGTACAAGTAATTGTTTGTAGTTGAACGCAACACTCAAGTAGAGTTTTGTTCATGGAGTAGGTCGGTGATGTAAACTGGAATGCACTGAAATGCTCCTTGTGCCAGAATGTGTTTCACAGGAGGTCAGCAAACTTTAAAAAAATACTTTCATGTCAAGGTAAAGATTCTTTTTATTTATATTGTGACATGTGTATATACATTTTTCCATACAGTAGTGTTAGCGATGATGAATTTAAATTTAATAACTCTGATATGAATGTCTATGCCAATACATACAGTATCTATGATCAATGCTCGGTTTTCAGCTTTAAATCTTTTAGCATGTCTGATTACAACTTTGGGGATTTTGAATGTGACATTGACCCAAACAACAATTTCTTTAACACTCTTTCTACACGCTGTGACTATTATACTGTTAAAAAAATTGCCAAGAATGAAAACATTCAGAAAGGCTTGTCTTTCATTCATTTCAATGTTCGGAGTCTCAAGGCAAATTTGAATAAAATTACAGATTGTATAACTGACCTTAACACCCCTTTTGACATTATTGCTATAAAGGAAACATGGTTAGATTCTGAAGATTGCTCTGATATATTGTTGAATGGGCATGCTGTTATTTACATAAATAGAAAAAATAAGAAAGGTGGCGCAGTGGCTATTTATATGATAGTGGCTATTACAGACTATAGTGGCTATTTAATAATTGGCTACTTGAATCAATAATCAAGACAGTTAGGAACACTAACAAAACAATATTTATATGTGGTGATTTCTTTTAAAATGTAATACCAACAATGGTACAACACATTTTGTGGATAGATGTTTAGTCTCGGTATATATCCCTTAATTGACAAACCGAGCCGAATTACAGATTACAATGTAACTTTAATTGATAATACTTTCACAAATGAATTAAATAGTAATAATACCAGCGGGTTACTTATAAATGATAGTAGTGATCATTTACATGTATTTCGTGTTTGTTATTATTCACATATAACTAGAATCACTGACAAAAATACAGATGTATCAGAAAACTGAGTGATGATTGTATAGAATCCTTTAACAGTGATCTTTCTGCAGTAAACTGGGATACGGTTTTAAATGAAACCGATGCAGATATAGCTTACAATAATTGTCTAATTAAGAAAATGTGCACAAATACACCTATCTCGAAGAGCAAACCCTGGTTCACTAGAAGTTTGCGCAATGCTTGTAAAAAGAAACATAATTTGTACAAAAGGTTTTTGCGGTATAGAAAAAAATGTATAAATGTAAATATACAACTTACAAAAATAAACTGACTTCTATTCTTAGATTTTGTAAAAAAGAGTGTTACAATAAATTATTAGTCAGAGAAAAATATAATGTAAAAGGTACGTGGAGAATTTTAAATTCAATTATAAAGAAACGACAATTACAGTCATGTTACCCAAACTCTTTCATTAGCAATGGTAGATTGACCAGAACTACAACAGATATTGTTAATGGTTTCAATGATTTTTTCGTAAATGTTGGACCAAATCTTGCAAAAAACACAAGAGTACCAAATGTAAATAAAAGTGTGCTTGATTTTTTTTTACAAAATACGAACACCAACACCATGTTCTTAGCTGGGGTAGAAGAACAGGAAGTGATGAATATTGTTAACGGTTGCAAAAACAAAAAAGTCTACAGGTTATGACAATGTTGATATGATAATTATTAAAAAGGTAATTTCCAATGTTGTAATACCATTTACTCATATATGTAACAACAAATTTAGTAGTGGTATATTTCCCAGTGAAATAAAAATTGCCAAAGCAATTCCTATATTTAAGGGTGGGGAAAAGAATGTTTTACTAACTTCCGCAATTTAAAAAAAATAGACAAATTAGTTAATGCTGGGCTAGATAAATTTATAGAAAGGTATGCCATTTTAAACAGCAGTCAATATGGGTTTAGGACAAATATGTCAACTTCAGTGGCCCTGTTAGAACTAACTGAAAATATTACTACTGCCTAAGACCAAAAGAAATGCACAACTGGTGTATTTGTTTATTTAAAAAAAACATTTGATACAATTGATCACAATTTATTACTCAGAAAATTAGAGGCTTATCATTACCAGAAATACCGAGCTTTCGTAGACGCTAGGTTCGTGCCATTCGCCCGCGTTAAATGACAGATCTAATTGTTTTTGTCGCAGCGCAACGCACTAATTGTTCTTTTGTGGCAACCTGTAGCCAATTAAAGCATCGCCTGTACATCGTACGATCGGCACACGCGTAAAAGACACATTTAAGTCATATATTCATCGCACGCGCTTACAATAAGTTTTAATAAGAATTCACTACTACATCAGACATGAGTAATATAATCCTTACTATTGCTTTGATATATCGGAATTAGTGGAATATGTTATGTTTATGGTATTTAGATTTTTTCTTGAATCCAAAATGAATTAGTTGATAATATAGTAAAACGTTCTATTTCACAGCCATGTACTATCCACACTTGTCTCTACATGTCTAGTGAAAACAGCAGAGTAAATTACATAGTAACACCAATAAAGATATTTCTTTTTCTTAATTTAGGATTTTTTTAGTTATGTGCTTTGAAGAGGACACATTTCTTTTTTAAGATTATTAATAAATGTCATAGTCAAATGTGGACAGAAAACTAATGTATATTATGAACATCAATTTAATTTGAATGTGAATATCTTTTTTTACAAATTTGCAATAATTAAACACACAGTAAAAACTACTTAACTATTTAAAATGAATTCCCATGATTTTACAAACGTGATGCTGTATAGTAGTCATTTTGTAGAGGAAATTTAAGCTCCAATGTTGTAACATAAGTGAGAGGAGAAATACTTATTAACTCAGTCTTTGAAGCACCCGACCATTTAGAGGAATGTCGTATATATGTTACCCAGGATCAGTTACCGGTTAATAGTCATTATAATACATACTTATTAGCAAGACTTGTCATTTTGTGCGTGTAAAGACCGTAGGAACCAAACACATCAACGGTAGGGACGTCTGGGTCTGCAATAAATGATAATGAGAGGCAACAGCGAGTATTATTTTACTCTAATCTGTCTGACTGTTGACAGATATTTCAAATATTTCGTGTGGAGAAATACAAATTGCGTATAATGTTTAGGGCTATTAAACGACAGTATCCCTAGTATTTGATTACCCTTTGAAGCAGCAAACCGTATTTATTCTAGTAAAAGAACAGCAAGTAAATACATAGAAGCCGGACGAGTTGTATATCGGGGTCTGAGCCGGAACTTCAGCATCCGGCAAAGACAATTATCTTGTGTTATCAGACACATACTGGTTTTGTATCATGTGTACAGTTTCGCAAATAAATTGTGCTACATCTTAAAAGGTTTCTCATTTTATTTCAGGAATATAATGTGTCTGAAGTTATATAATCGGTTACTGCTATTTAGAGCCTACACTACCAACATAGGGCTAATCATTCAAGCTGGTTAACCCAACCATTTCTCCGACCTAGACTTTATTTTTATAGTATATATGCCACAGATACCTACAGATTGAATGCCGGGTCGGCAAATGACTAGTCTGTGGCAGCATGTCATGTATAGTCTTTCGAACCTGCCATTTCCTAGATATCCGATCTTTTGCTGCCACTTTACATTGCAAACAAAAAATTATCCGATTTCGATAAGATTTTTACAGTACATGCTGAAGATACCTACGGATCAGATGTGGGGTCGGCAAGTGATCGGTCTGCGCAAACATTTCATATATAGACTTTTGAACGTGCTATTTCCTTAAGATAGTCGACCTTTTGCTGCCATTTTACATTGCAAACATAGGCAAATCATTCACGCATACGATGTTAACAAACATATTTTCTCCGGTTTTTATGATTTTTTCACAGTATATGCCGAAGATATCCGCAGATCAGATGTGGGGTCGGCAAATGTGGTGGGGTGCTCTGTTCTTTCCCATTTTAAGGCCGGGATACACTGACACGTTTCGTCCGACCCGATCCGACCAGACCAGACCACCCAAAACTCACCCCGACTGCAGTGTATACGGGGTCATGTTCTAGTTAGACTTCCTGCTTGGTTCCAGACGAAGAAAAGTGTAATGTATTTTTGAGAAATGTTTTTTTTAGAAAATTCACATAATGTGATATAAGTATATTTGAGTATGCATGTTTTCATGTGTGATTGTAGAAGGTGTTGACTGTAAAATGGTAGATTTCTTGATGATTTGAATAACCGGAAGGATATTTGGCAGCAATTTGCCTGTGTGACCTGTTTGCGGAGTATTGCTTGCCGGCATTTGTAAATATTGACGGGTGTCTCACATACAAGCATTTTACGAGAGCTTGAAGTACGCAATTTTTTTTAATCTATCAGCATGTCAATGAGATGATGCTAACAGCAGGTGAGAAGTTTAAGACATTTTATAGGTCACGTTTTCTTATAATCAGACAAAACGTTAACATGGTCGCCTATGGGAAAACCAACTCTGTATTGACCCCATGCGCTACACCGACTTACACAGACTGCGCTATTATACTTGAAATTGCGTGGCATCATAATCACGTAAACGTAAAAACTGTCGAATACGTCAGAGCGACACCGACTAGCCATGTTGTAGTCACGTTTGCAAGTTTACGTGATTATGACCAATTAAGGAGCCTCTATTTGATCAAAGCAATGATATTGTATACGTTACCAGTTCAAATTCAAAATGACGGATCGCTGAGTGACTCTGCTTGGTAATTTAAATGCTTTGATTTTATATACGGTCTTTGATTATGACGTCACACCGGCTCGAGTATAGCGCAGTCGGTGTGCTCTGCAGTCGGGGTGAGTGTTGTGTGGTCTCTTGTATGCCGGTCTTTAGGGTTCGCAACGTACGTGAACAGAACGTAAATCGATTGTTCCTAACAATAGCAAATTGTTTAATCCGAGAACCGCCGATCAGTTAGTGAAGTTTTATATGTAAGCCAATTGTTTCATAGTTACCTCATAACAAACTTAATTTTCGAATACTTCATGAAACCGTCTTTTACGTCTATATGTGTGTGTGTGTGTGTGCGTGCGTGCGTGCGTGCGTGCATGTGTGTCTAGATAAATCTAACCAAAGGATGGGCATTTTGCTAGTATTTGCTGTTATAGGTAATACATTTCAATGCTTTCAAATCTAAGTTTTGGACACAAGGGTGGATTTACATAAAATGTGATTGGAATAGTAGTTCGTTTTCGTTATTTCAAAGTCAACATTTTGCTACTTCTTTGGCCTCAGACAGAGCCGCATTTACGGTAGGGGAGGGCAAACTGGGCAGTTTCCGTAACATTGTTTTGTGGAGTTGATATAGACGTAAACTGCAAGCGTACGAGAACATTTCACTGTAGTATAAATTGTATTCAATCAATCCAAGATTGCGATCTTTTTCAAATATCAAATAGAAGTATATGTATCTATAATTTATTCACACTCTTTCAATACAGAATCACAAGTCTAGAAGCTGTGGTACAATACGCATGATACAACAATCTAACTAAATATACACTAGTCTTTACAGCGATCGTGTGAAAGAAAAGTAACCATCTTCAATAACCACAGTTTTAAAACGATGATTAAACTAATTTGTAAACGCCAAGCGTCTTTGTAATAACCTGTAGTATAATTATTGTTGAAAATCATTAGTACACTACGGTATATTGCCTGAATATAGGTTTACAAAGTATAACATAATCGTTTTGTGAAATCTGATAGGCTTAGAATGATAACACTGTGATGGTAATCGTTCACTGTTCCACGTCTCTGTTGCCAGTCAGCTCAATGGGAATCTCTCTCTCCTCGGGTGCTGCAATAGCTTTCTTGTTGGCCGCAACAGATAGAACGCCATCTGACGAAAGGCTTGACTTCACTGACGCATAATCCACATCCTGGAGAGAAATGGGGTTGCATTCATGCACAACTATAATAACATTGCTGCATTAAGGCTGATAATAATGATAATTTAACGATAAGAATGATGATGATGATGATGATAATAATACCATTAATAATATATATTTTGCGTATGACATTTTTAAAATTAAGCTTTATCGCACTCATAATTATTTCAGAAAATTTACATAAAAATGTGTTAAATTAATTAATAATGTGTACTCATTCTATTACCTTGATAATGCTAACCATGTAATTCCAAAGTAAGTGCTCATGGAATTGTGCGTATTTATACAAAATATAGTCGTAATTTTAAACAGCCCGTTATCTATAAGTATTTAAAATCTTCTTCAAATTTGCAATAATAAAACTGATGCGATGGTATTATGGACAAGCCAGAAATTGTGCCACACCTTTGGGAGTATATAGGTACGTTTGAAGTACCGTTGGATCAAGCCGTGGTAGTCCTCCCGTTCCTCGTGTTTGCCTTCAATCGTCACCTGGTTGTCAACAACCTTAACGCTGATCTCCTCCGGCTTGAAGTGGGTCACGTCCAGGTTCACTTTGAACTCTTTGTCGTCGTTGCTAACCTGCTAACACGAAATGCAAGACATGACTGTTATTTAAATACGTTATGGCTATGGTTCAAAGTAAAACGTTCCAGATGGTGCGCCATTTTCATGGATGGTTTACACAGGTGTCCAATCATACGTCGTCCTCTGTAAGATTGAATACACGTCAAATTGGTCACCTCATAGTTTATTAGCCTTGTCAACCCATATCAAATCAAACATTTTCAGTAGCAGAAACAACGATTTCTCGTTCGAGAACCATGTCAACAAGAGCACGCAACATAGGTGATAGCGAGGCGTGCCAACCGGTTGTCGCAGAAATTCATGGTAGACTTCTATGACAAGAACACTGCATCGGGTGAAGATACATAAACTTGTATTCTTTCATTTGCTTCGCAAAAAAACTATAATTTCTCTGGTGTTTTGTTGCATTGAACAATTTCGGATAATTCATCAAACGCCAACATCCACCCCTGTCGCACACAACGCAGTTGGTCAATTCCCTTAATCCAAAGTCATGTCAGCTACTGATCTCGATACTGACACGCTCGAGTGAAATTTAAATATACAACTTGTATTTGTACTCTGATCGAGAGGAGCAAATACAAGCAGACGTGAAATAATGAGCTTTTGATTGGGACTGTAAGCACGGCACGACAACGACCGATCGTTTCCGTGAGAAGGCATCGAATCGTCGCTTTTCAAGCTCGACATTTGGTCGATCGTTTATTCGCCGGCTCGTGAAAGCTTGTCTGGTTTATATATATCAGTCCACGTCGCTACATGACGAACCCGAAGTTCTCCATATTAGTCGAATGTGCTGCTAATGCGTTATAACCCATGGAGAGTGTGCTAGCGAGTGTGACTGCACGTTACACTGACGGTACAAGAGAGTATATCGAATTCTGATAAGGATCTGACATGCACACTGGACATTTAAAACAGACCCAAAAACCCACGATTAGCATTCCATAGTGTGTGTACGTACATGCCTATTTAATGGCTTTTTAAACTAACTAATTTTGCTTTATTTCTATTCTTATCAACCCCCACAGCTGCGCATCGACGAAATCGTAGTCTTAGTGTCGTCTGCGCAAATAATTCCTGATGACGTCATTGCAATGGTTTGTGAAATATTAATGATCTAATTAAGTAATCAAGGTGGGAGGAGGAGATTAAACTCCTTTCACTGCGTGGGGCGGATCTTCTTTCCAGCAGCGGTGGTGTTGACGTTCTGAAGTGTACTACGAAAAAAAGTGTACATGCGTGTTGTTGAACATTTCCACGAAACAATTACGATATTTTCTTGTAAACATCCCATTAAAAATTACTCCGAAGTACCAACTGGGATTGTGTTCACCCACATTAAAAACAACAACTCGATATTGGGGTGAGGGGTGGCTAAGTCCCGTCTTAACATTGGGAGTTGAGCCCCCCATCCCCGGCCCCCACACCGGTTCCGACGTTTATGCTTATCGTGTGCACACATCGTGTTTATAGGTTGCATGCGCTCGTGCTCCTCCCACGTTTCTCTTCCCAGCCCATTTTGTTCGCGCGTTTTGCCCTCAAACAATTCTTCAGGATTTAACTTTACCTTGACATTGTGTTACTTTAACGATACAAACGTCTAACTTACCTCCGACAGTCCCGTTTCCTGTGGCAGCGTTCCTCGGCGCCGTGGCCTCGTGTACCAGCCACGGAAAAGTGTTGGCGGGAACAGTTCCTCGTCGTCGACTCCAACGCCAAAATTCTGCTCAAACAGGCGCAACGGAGCATGAAAATCAACTCCCCAGGGGTCGGATCCCAGATCCCAGAAGCTCCTTCTTCGTGTATTTTCAAACGGGATCATGTAACGAGACATGGTATAATTCGTTTTATATCGGCGCTATACAGCTACAGCCAAGAAAATGGTTAAGGCGGACTGATGATTGTCAACAGGTTTTAACGCGCACTGCAATATTCTGTGGGAACTCGTGTCTAGCTCGTCCTTTATATGAGCATTATTGTACATGTACATAAATAAGCCGTTTTTCATTATGCAGAAGATTCCAGCTGGTCACAGAAGCGAGGAGATACGCGAATGAACGTTCCAGGTGCCTGGATTATTTATAATGTTCAATGGGCGGAGCCTGCATTGCCGCGTTAGGTTCAGTGGGCGGAGTCTACACTGCGGATACGGTTCGGTCAAAGCCACCGCAGTAAGCTCTGTCACCTGTCGGAACATAAGGGGTCAGGACACTATTGGACTTCCTGCTTGGTTACAGACGAAAAAGTGCAATTTATTTTTGAGAAATATTTTTTTAACAAAATTCACCTGCTCTGACATAAGTGCATTTGAGTAGTCAGATTTCCCGGTGTGATTGTAGAAGCTGTTGACAGTAAAATGGTGCATTGGTAGCTGATTGTACTAAGCGGAAGGGTATTTGGCAGCAATTTGGCTAGTTGATCGTTTAGCCGGATTACTGCCTGCATCCATTCGTAAATATTGACGGGTGTCACACATACAGGCATTTTACGAGAGCTAGAAATAATAGATTTTGACTAAACTCGACCAACATGTCAATGAGATGATAATAACAGCAGGTGAGAAGTTTAAGAAACTTTATAGGTCACGTTTTCTTATAATCACACAACACGTTAACATGGTCGCCAATGGGAAAACTAACAGTGTGCTGAGCCCAGAGAAATAATTATCGAGCCCAGAGAAATAATTATCGAGCATTCGTGCCCTAGTCTCGATTATCCAGCCGCCGTGAGGTGGCAGCATTGTCCCATCACAGCGGCCTAGATTATTAAGCTCCAGCCAATGTTACCGGTGTACCGGTCTGGAAGGAGGTTCCGGTCTGAGAATAAGTTCCGGTTCCGTTTTGCGTATTGCGCATGCTCGCGCAAGCGCAGTACATCAAATGGCACTCGCGGTGAGCAACGTGACCTCATCTGACCGATCAACTTTGACCCCGTGCCAGAAGTATGTGTCGACTGAGTTACATCGCGGTGAGCAACGCGACCTCAGGTGACCTTTGACCCTTGCTCGACGCTCGCGGCGACTGAGTTACATAATTAATAATTTTTCGCTTGCTGTAGCGACCGTTACTCCACTGACCTACTTGCCCCCCCCCTACGGTGTTTGGAGTCATGTTCTAGTTAAACTTCCTGTCCGTTGCACACGAAGAAAAATGCAGTGTATTTTTGAGAAATAATTTTTTTTACAAAATTCACATGCTCTGAGGTAAGTGCATTTGAGTAGGGAGATGTTCATGTGTGATTGTAGAAGGTGTTGACTGTAAAATGATGGATTTCTAGATGATTTGAATAAGCAGAAGGATATTTGGCAGAGTAATTCTTGCCGGCATTTGTAAATATTGACGGGTGTCACACATACAGGCATTTTACGAGAGCTGGAAGTATGCAATTTTTGTTAAAATCTATCAGCATGTTAATGAGAAGATGATAACAGCAGGTGAGAAGTTTAAGACATTTTGCAGGTCACATGTTCTTATAATCAGACAAAACGTTAACATGGTCGCCTATGGGAAAACCAACAGTGGGCTGACCCCGTTTCATACATGCCAAATTGACAGAGATATGTGTCATTTATAAATTGTTACCCCCAGGATCCCCACGACGAATTAAAAAAATATATAAATCTACGAACCACTCCAAATGGGCCTGCTAGATTACACACACAATTTCAGCTTTATACATGCCAAACTGACAGAGATTTGTGTCATTTGTGTTTACCGCAAAACCCGCTGTGCGTATAAACAGCGCTGAAAACTGCAGCTCTGTGTGACGAAGTCATAAGATACACAACGCTCTGAGACAATGACATCAAAATAAAACACATTTTTGTGAAATAATTACAAGTTATACTAATTATGAGGGTTTGTTATGTATACTAACAATTACAAAAGTAACCGTATCATTAATGTCAACTATAATATAATTGGGTCACGCATAGTTTCGGCAAACACCGTGTTTAAGCTGGCCAAAAATAGGCGCTAACCTTTGACATGTACAGTGTGTATGCAAAACGGAACCGGAACTTACTCTTAGACTGGAACCTCCTTCCAGACCGTAGAGCTTCGGGCCGAAAGTAGGCGCTAACCTTTGACATGTACAATCGCATGCGCAATACGCAAAACGGAACCGGAACTTACTCTTAGACCGGAACCTCCTTGCAGACCGTACAGCTGCGGGCCGAAAGTAGGCGCTGACCTTTGATATGTACAATCGCATGCGCAATACGCAAAACGGAACCGGAACTTACTCTCAGACCGGAACCTCCTTCCAGACCAGTACACCGGTAGGGGGGCTTTACCCCATATTCGGGTAGAGACGATGATTGGCTGTCAGGCCAACTATGAAATAACAAATTAAATAAGGATACACTTTTATTAGACAATACTATACTACAACAAATATTCAACATTAGACTTATATTGAAACATGTCACACACAAAATAAACCGACATTAAACTTTTTCCGTAGTTTGAAGCCTTTTAATCACATGCATATTCACTAGGTGGCAGCTGTCATGGCATAACATTCAGAAATTCTTCCTTTTGAAGATAATATGTTGAATATTTTCTTTCAGAGTATGTTCTCTCGTGAGAGGAAGAGACGAGAAAAGGCGAATAAAAAAGATGCCGTTAGTTTCATACCACAGGCTCTATCAATAACAGGAAGTGAAACTAACATACGCCGGTCTTCACGACTTAAGAAACAAATAGGCTAAACACCTGTCATGGCAGCACCACCATTGCCCCGCTTGGCTGGAGAAGTGTCCTTGAATCATGAAGTGTTAGGAGTGCAAGAGCAACATTCACCAGAAGAAAATAGCAACGTTCCACAAGATGAGCATTCACATATGTCAGCAACCAACAAGTTAACAGTGAAGCTTCCATTTCAACTACCACACATTGTTAAGAAATGAAAGTCCCTGGCTGCTAGGAAATTGAGGATGGTCACCAATGCAAATCAGCGACTTCAGCAAAAAGTATCGCATCTAGAAAAGAAGCTTCAGCGCTCAAAGACACACAACTTGTCTGAGAAGAAACCGCGTTCCCGTTTTCAACAAGTTGCCAGCCCTGACTGTCGGAAACAGGGAGTGGTGACACCAGCCTGTTCGTCATCAGCTACATGTAGGTCAGAACATGAAAGTACGACGCCCTCTACAAAAGAGACTGATTTCGAACCTTCAGCGATCTCCACACCACAGTCAGCATCATGTATTGCGACTCCTATCAGGATGGCGGAAGAAACCATGCGATCGGATGGTATAATCCCATCTAAAAACAAGGAAGTAGAGATCCCTAGCGTCATTTGAGTCTCTGTTGTGTGAGGTCAACGATATTTCGCTAAGAAATGACAGAAGCTTATTCGAGGATGTTTTCGATGGAACACATTTTCTTCGACATCGACCCACAAGAAGGACACGGTATCCGAAGATAAAGTTCCCACAGACGACGTCCACGACGACGTTGTTAACGACCCACCTCATGTTCAGTATAGTGTAGGCCAATTCATTGCTGCTGTGTACAATGACGACTCAGAACTCAGAACTCAGAATCAGTTTATTTGACCTATAAATACGATATATACACAATGAATAACATGCAATGAATAACATGAGTACTAGATAAGGTCGGGAGACTCCCATTAAGATATACAATATCGCTAGCACAGGAGCCACCCCATAAATATAATCAACATCAAAATTTACATGTCACAAATCAGAATAGCATATACCTTGTTTTACAGTTGATAATTCTCAGTGTATCAACATAATTACATAATACAAGGACTGATTAAATGTACTCTTGTACAAATTGACGTACACATGGATACTTAGGAATACATTTCAATACGTATTACGAATTACATATAAAGCAAGACTGTTACATCGACAAAATCATCGGCACAACAGAAGAAGACTGTGTCCCAGTCTCCTTTGTGGAGAAACATGGTCAAAAGATCATATCGCACAAATGGGGACAACGTGATCTTTTGGCTGTAGAGTACGACGACATCCTGACAACCGTATGCGAACCAACAAATTCACGACAGGGGTATGCCCGACTGTCAAAAGAAGATGAGAGGAAGGTAGAAGTCGCGTTCCAGAAGTATATTCAATCACCATGATCTCAGCAACAAGTATCTGCGCATGACACATTAATCGACCTGTTCGTGACCAATACAATTGTTCCGTGCCCACGCTGAACGTGTCACTCTCCAGTGACCGCCTTAAGAACATTGAATGAACCACCCAGTGTCCACCAACACCAATAATGGTGTCCACCGACACTCCGTCTCTTCTAGTTTAAATTTGTTTTTTGTATAACGTTAATCATCTGATCTTCTTTTATTTCCTATTGCTGCAATTTAGGAAAGCCCACGTTAATAAAAAAGTATTTTAAAGCCAGATGTGCTTGTTTTTTTACTGTGTTTACGAAATATCTCCCAGCGTTAGATTTAACAAGATTTAACAAGATTGCCATCCAGAGAATTAACTCTAGATGGCAGGTGGACAAGGAAGCCCTTTGGCTTATCGAGAGTCCAACCCTGTTATCTACATATATCCAGCCCTTCTGAGGTATGTGTCGATTTTATTTTTAAACATATTCACACTACTAGCACCCACACAATCATCAGATAATCTGTTCCATTCATTCACAGTCCTTTGTGAAAATGAGAACTTTCTCACGTCTAATCTACACTGCTCCTTTACTAATGAAACTTCATGTCCTCTAGTCTTTCTATCTTTCTTAACTGAAACAAATATATTTCTATCAATATTTTCATAACCATTCAATATTTTAAACACTTCTATCTGATCTCCTCTCAGTCTCCTGGTCTCTAGTGTTGTTAACCTTTGACCTTTTAGGCGTTTTTCATAACTAAGATCCCTCAGTTTTGGTATCATTTTAGTCGCTCTCCTCTGTACTCTTTCTAGCATATCTATGTCCTTCTTGCGGTATGGCCTCCACGCTGTTATACAATATTCTAAATGAGGCCTAACTATTGTTTTGTACAGCGGTATTATTAGTACTTTTTCTTTATATGCTATATTTCGCCTAATCAATCCAAGGATTTGATTTCCCTTTGAAGCTGCAATTCCACACTGCTCTGAAACCTTCATGTCAGCAGTAATTGTCAGCCCTAAGTCTTTTTCTTTTACAGTAGTACTTAGTACAGTTCCCCCATTGTATATTCTACATATTCGTTCCCATGTCCTGTGTGAAGGCATTTACATTTCCCAAAATTGAACAACATTTGCCACTTTTCAGACCATTTGATCAACCTGTCTAGATCATCTTGTAAATGCTGTCTATCCCCATCACTTTTAATCCTTCTAAACACTTTTGTATCATCTGCAAATGTCAACACCTTGCTAGCTATATCATCGTCCAAATCGTTTATATATATTAAGAATAATATAGGTCCCAGTACTGATCCCTGTGGAACCCCACTCAAAACTGATTTCCAGTTTGAAGCCTCCCCATCAACAACTACCCGTTGTCTTCTGTCAATCAGCCATTTTTCTATCCAGTTAATTATACCATTTCCTATGCCATGGGCCTTTAGTTTAAGCAGTAATCTCTGATGTGGCACTTTGTCGAAAGCTTTTTGAAAATCTAAGTAGATGATATCTACTGGTGATCCATCATCTACCCACTTAGTGATATCTTCCAAAAAACATAACATATTTGTTAAGCATGACCTCGCTTTTAGAAACCCATGTTGAGATGGGTTTATCAAGTTATGTTTAACAAGAAAATCCACCATGTGATCTTTAATTAGTCTGTCTAATAATTTACAAATCACCGATGTTAAACTAACTGGTCTATAATTATTTGACTTGTTTCTCGAACCTTTTTTAAATAACGGTATAATGTTTGCTTCTTTCCATTCTAAAGGAACCACTCCCTCTTCTAATGACAAGTTGAAAACTGTTGCAAGCGGTATGCTAATTTGTTCTACAATTTCCACTAGTAGTTTGGGTGGAATATCATCCACTCCAGGTGATTTATTTTCCTTCATAGCCCTAATTTTCTTAGCTACCATTTCTGGGGTTACAATTAACTGTCTTAAATAGTCTGATTCTGCCCCCTTGAACTTAGCCTCTGGTACTGGCAGTGAACTAGTGTCTTCTCTGGTAAACACTGAACTAAAATACTCATTTAGGTCTTCTGCCATTAAGAATCCTTCTGATATTATATTTCCAGCACTATCTTCTAGAGGACCGACCTTATCCTGAACTTTCTGTTTGCTTCGAACATACATAAAAACTCTTGCTGTCATGTTTTATATTACAAGCTAATTTATGTTCATAGCTTCTCTTTGAATTTCTAATTTCAGCTGTAGCTTGGTTTAGTGCTTCTTTATAAATGTTGTAGTCTTCGTCATTTCCAGTACGTCTATATGACTTCCACATCATTTGTTTATACTTAATTTTTCTAATGGCTTCTTTCAATAAGTATTTCTTTCTGGTCCGTTTCCCTTGTTTTTTGAAGGGAACAAATTTATCTACGATGCACTCTATTTCATTCTTTAAGATATTCCAGCATTCTGTTGCTGTCTTATTCTTCAGTGTATTATTCCAGTCTATCTTTGCTAAATATTTCCTCATTTCCTTATATCTTCCTTTGTGGAAATTTCTCCTGAACTGCTTTTTATTATTTCTTTCTGATTTTACTTTGATGGTAAAATGTATCTGGCTGTGATCACTACTTCCCAGAGGCTCACATAATTTAACATTGTCAACTAATTCATTCTGTGAGGACAAAACTAAGTCTAACACATTCTCTCCCCTGGTTGGTTCTAGCACATGTTGAGAAAGGAAACTATCTTGTACTAAAACTAAAAACTTGTGGTCCTCACTACCCATACTCTGTAGAGATTTCCATTTTATATGCCCATGGTTAAAATCCCCCATAATAACACAGTCCAGTTTGCTCACTTCCCTTATAGCGTTTTGTATTTTTTCATTCTCTTCTATGCTTATGTTTGGACTTCGATAAACTAATCCAACCGTTAACGTTGAGTTTCCTGTAACTATGTTACACCAAACAGCTTCTTCGCAATCTGCTTCTCTGTCTAATTTTATTTCATAAGCCTGGATAGATTCTTTAATATATAAAATAACTCCACCTCCCCTTCTTCCTATTCTATCTTTCCTAAACATTACATATCCTGTCAGTCCCAATTCGGCATCTGATATATCGGTGGTTGCCCATGATTCGGTTATACCTATTATGTGAGGGTCAATATCTTCTACCATAATGTTTAGTTCATTTCTTTTGTTTACTATACTCCTTGCATTTAAACAAACACATTTATACCCAGCTTCAGAACAGTTTTCCAGACTGTTCTTTGCTGAATTATTTTTGCTGCCTTTATCTATGCCTCCAGTTTCAGGCTTCTCTGCGAGTCCCCCCTGCGAATTTAGTTTAAATAGATGCAACCTGTCCCACTGTCAACAGATCGCAGCAGATTCTCTGAGAATACTGCTGCCCCCTTTCCACTTAGATGGAGGCCATCTCTCATGTACATATCTTCTCTCCCAACAAAGTACCCCCATAAATCTAGGAATCCCACGCCCTCTTCCTCACACATCTGCTCAACTAGTGCGTTGATCGCCATCCTCTTACAGTTTCTGTATCTTGCCCCCCTTCCTCCCATTACTGGCAAAATTCCTGAGAGAATAACCTGTTCCACTCTTGTCTTCTTTAGCTTCCTCACTAGATGTCTGTACTTCTGAACTATACCAGTTGTTCCCTCCTTGTCTGCATTGTTTGTCCCAACGTGTACTAGTATAGACCCTCCCTTGCCATGCCCCAATACCTTCTCTACCCTTTCGGTCACATGCTCTATCCTAGCCCCCGGTAGACATACAACAACGTCCTTCCCCTCGCATACAGTCTGGTCTCAGAATTGAATCGCCCATAAACACTCTCTTGTCTGTTGCCTCAGAATTGAATCGCCCATAAACACTCTCTCTTTTCTCCTTGCCCCCTCAATCACTGCCTCGGAGTAGCTCCTCCGGTTTGCATATGTCTGGTTGTTGTCTTTTCCTCTTGCCGTCTTCTCTCCTGTCACATTCTCTTCCATTCCCTTCTTTCCTGTCACGTTTTCTCTTGTCCCATTTCCTCCTGTCATCTTCTCTTCTAGCACATTTACTCTCACTTCCTTTCGTCCCTTCATCTTTCCTCCCATCACATTTTCTTCTCTCCTCTCCTGTCCCTTTTCCCTGGCTACCTCCTTCACTACGGTCACTTTCTCCCCTATCACCTTCACGCCTGTCATGTTTTCTGCTTTTTTGCTGAACACTGTCTTCTTCCATCAGTCTTCTGTCTCACAGTCTTACCAACTGCCTCTGTGGTATCTACCTCTTCACCACCTGTATCGCTGTCGTGTCTCTCCTCGTTCTCTACAGTCTGACTACCTGCTGATCTATCCCCACTGGCCCGTTTTCTTTTCCTCTGCCGAACACTTTTCCTCCGTCCCTCTGTTTTCTCAATGTCTTGTTCCTTCACACCGGTCACCTTCCTTCCTCTCAGTCTCCTTTCTTCAGTCTCCGTGTCACAACTCTGCTCCTTCCGTGTTGTAGAATTCTCAACTCTCTCCGCGCCATCCCTCTCTGCTCCATCTATTTCTATGTTGAGTCTCGCCTCCATCTCCTTCACTATATCCGTCAACTTACACACCTCCTTCATCAGACATTCCACCCTCAAACACCCCATACACCGAAATGTGAATCCGTCATCTTTGGTCTCTGCCCATGATTTTGGACAGCCAGACAACGCAAAATCCACCCAGCTCTGGCAGTCGTTGCAAACTAGGTGTCGTTTTGCCCTGAGTTGCCGCTTGCAAGGTGCCATATCAGAATTTATTTATGTTCAAAGTAGTTTTTATGTAGTCTTTGAAAAGACTTTTCTGTGTACAATTTACACCAGATTGTTTAAGTTATAGTTAGTTATATTTGTTAACACACAGTGACACACCGTGCCTTACCTAGTTACGATGTCGATGACAATGTATTCAAGTTAGGCTTAGATACAAGGTAGTCTTTACAAAGACTGTTTCCTGTGTACTATTATACACTTTAAAAGATTGTTCTTTCAGGTTTTAATTACTAATCTAACTACACCGATTATCTCAAATAACGCTATTCTATTGTCGTTCACGGTACGCTAACTTCGCCAGTGACCTACTTTGTAAACAACGTTCCGATTACATTAACGTCCCCAATTATCGCTCGCAAATCGCCTACTTTTAATCTACCCTAGATTACTCCCTCTAGCTAACTTTTAACAAAAAATATTGCTTAATATATATCTATAATTACGTTATGTATGCTATACGCTCAATAATATCACTTATCTTGATCAAATATCCTTATATTTTCGCAAGTTTGCTGCACCAAATTCAAATCAATTCACCAACGGAAGTCCCCAAAATTTGTTGATAATTTAATATCAACTAGCGGTTAATAAGAACACATGAAGGCTAAATGAACCTTCTAAAATTAAGCACATGGAATACATCCATTTGTATTCAAATTTGACAAGGTTCCATGGTGAATATATTTATATATTGGAAAGAAAAGTTACATCAAAACCTGCATGCACCGTTTGTTTATGATATCGGTGTCCACCGACACCAAGGGAGAGGTTTCGCTATGCCTATCTTACCAATAGTGCAGGTTGCCAGGTGGTGTCAAAAGATTTCAGGTGGCAAGTAAGCATATTAGAGATATCATATATAAATTAGTTTAAAATATTGTTCAATCAGTTCTGAAATAAAATCACGATTGGCATCAAGTTATTTTTTGTTTTGTGTTTCAGAGACTTTGTCATTAATATATTTGTCATTGTTGGAAAGAAAGATAGTGTTATAATAATTTGTTTGTGGGTCATATCAATAGATTATTATGTTTAAAATAATATCAACTGGTATCGACTTGGTAGCACTATATAACACTAGTTGGTATGTATTTTCTGCTGAGAGCCACGCTGGTGTCGGTGGACACACCTACACAAAGAGCATGTTGTTGCCATAGCCAAAGTAATTTAGATTGTAGATATATTTTTGAAATTTTCTAGGTCATTACAGGCACGCATATGTACGCCGAATAAAGGGCAGACATAAATTCTTGCCTTCTATATTATTGACGGTGTGGTGGGTGATGATGAAACATTTTCCCGATAAATATAATCACCTCTATGATGGCCGAGAAGGGCCATCGCGTTTTTGTGTGGCAACCTGCAGAGCCATGGGGCGATGACGCGGTGCGATGGGCGATGAGCGATAGGATGGGCGATGCGATGGACGATGCGCGATGCGATGCGCGATGCGATGGACGATGCGCGATGCGATACGCGATGCGATACGCGATGCGCGATGCGATGGTATACATTATAAAGGTGCCGCAATGAGCATGCGTACGCCGAAAACGAGACTTAGGCAGCCATTTTTATTTATTTGTATTAAGCACATTTCTTTTTGTGTTCAGAGCATGTGATGATGGCTGATGACGCTGACTGTACGTATACGGTTACACATCTAGTTATTGTACACAACAGATTATGTGATTGTACTTCTAAATATTGTCTCGGACATCTACTAGGATTTAATTTAGCCAAACAAAAACGGGCGCCTCTTCGCAAAAACTAGACTAGGGACTGAAATATGTTACTTTATAACATGAAATATGTAGCTATTCAACATTTTATTTGTTAAATAATTATTGTTTCCATCTGGGTATCCCTGATCGCAAATATAAACACTACTTTGTGTGCCTGCAGACACGATGAACCAGGGATGGTTAAGGTATTTCTCAGTTTAACATTAACCAACAGTTTTGAAGCCTATTTGTTTATATTTATTAATTAATGACATAATATCTGTTCAGAATGCAAACATGTTATTTATGCCTTATATAAATTAAAATATAAACTTTTCATAATTTATGCTTCTTGATTTACTCCTCGGTCTCCAATACTTCCATGTCTGGAAAAAACTGACACATATTCCGTGAGACGATCTTCGATACAAATGCAGTGATGTTTAATGGCTTTAATGGGTTCCGTGATGTTTAATGGGTTCCGTAGTAGCACATAAAAGCAGCGTTGCGCCAAAATACAAGTACGAATAACGCGGTGTCAATAAATAGGCCCGCTCAAATCAGGCTACCAGCGCTATTGTAATAAACAGCCGAAATTGACAGGAAGTTAACTTGTAGTAGGTCTACTAGGAGGTGCACGGTGCGCGCGGTCCGTCTACAATTCGATTCACTTAGGGGGTCATCTCAGAACGTCGATGTCCTATATCAGACGAAATTACTTTCATCTTGTCTCAGCCCCCCCCCCCCACCCACCTCAGACGAATTTTTTTTATATTAATATGATGATACCAGTATAATTAAGAGTGTCGGTCGATGTCCGACGCCAGATGAAACTGTCTCAGACCCCCGTCCCCAAAACAAAAATAATTTCGCTTGATATCGGACATCGATGTTCCGAGATGATCCCTTAGCAAAAATGAAACTACACTATAGGAACAACGATTCGCTACATCGTTTGTGCATTTGATATGTAGGTTTGGTAAAATAATTAGGGACAATACTATTTTAGTTTACGATTTAGATATTTTATTATAAACTAAAGACACTAAAGTTTAGTAGGGTCTAATATATATATATATATATTGTTATTATATTTATGTAAGGCATAATGAACATGATATGTACACCTATAAATATATCATGTCATTAATGAATAAATATTCAAGAAATGTATACTTCAAAGTCCACGGTTAATCTTCAACTAAAAAAATGCCATCAACATCCCTGTTTTTCATGTGTGGATGTACATAAATTATTGTTTATATTTTCGATCAAGGATATTCAGATGAAACCATTCAAAAATGAAATGGGGAGTGGTAAAAGAGGTACACACCTCATGCTATGAAGTAATTCATTTTTGGTCTCCGGTTTTGGTGAGAGAACCTAGATTACATTCTTTAAAGTGATTGCCCGCATGCCCCATTTATCTTAGTCTAAACTCAATCGCATTAGGCTTTTATCTTAATATTTAGAAGTACAATCACATAATCTGTTGTGTACAATAACTAGATGTGTAACCGTATACGCACACTCAAAGTCATCAACCATGGACACATGCGTTGAACATAAAAGGCATCCAGTGTTGCCTAAGGTCACGAATTTGTTCAAGCCCAGACAACAAAGCCAAACCCAAAACACTGGCGTCGGAACATGGTGGATATTTGGTGGGTTGAGGCTCTCCAAAACCTCGATTTGCACTCCCCCTCTTAAGGCTCGCCAAAACAGCCACATTAAGGCTCTCCAACATCACAATTTGCACACCCATTGAGGCTCGCCAAAATAACTCCATCTTCAGGCTCTTCAAAAACCTCGATTTGCACCCCCTCCCAAATATCTACATTGAGGCTCTCCACAAACATGAATTTGAACTCCTCATATATTCATGTCTGTCAGGAGTGAAACTGGCCTCGATTTCGATGCTCGATGTCTGATTTTTTTTAAATTTCTCTATGCTGGTCCTGCACAGCTCTCTCCACAGTTCCAGGTGTAAATTAAAATTTTGATATACTCGTTTGTGCTGAATCATATAGAAAACGACACTGCTCTCTAGTCTAACAAATTCAGTTTTGTTACAGCCTGTAACATAGCTGTTAATGTGTATCAGAATGGGACGAGGAAAGGCGAATGTGTTTTTGGAGGACAATCGTTCAGATGGGACCACCTTGATGATATGTTGCAAGACGTTGTTTTCTATGGAAGTTCCCATAGAAACCAGGAGTATACACCTAAACAATAAAAATATTGAATGAGTATTGGTTTACATTATTTATTCATTGTAAATACGGAGAAATTACATTATCACATAAGTATGTACGGTATCAGCGGTATGCATGGTCATAGTAATTAGCATCACACGTTTTGCTTTCGTAAACACACACGCACACACACACACACACACACACACACACACACACACACACACACACACACACACACACACACACATATACAACAATTACAGTGAAATTACAATTACAGTGAAAACATTATGTATATCAGAAGTATCTTTCTTAGAAAACTGAACGATGAAATATTACGAGTCTCAAGGAATCATTTCAATCGACGATTATATTAACATACAATAAGTAATATATTGTACACACTTCTGAAACACCGTGCTTCTTTGTGCATATTCGTTAAATTTGTTTGCACCGCACGTTTTAAGAGAAATCATTAACACAGAGTATAGTTGGCACTTATCAAAAAACGAACGAGCGTAAGACGGACAAGCGATACGGTCATCCGAGGAAAACCAGACCTGCTGTATCTCTTGCCAGAGATTTATGGTAACGTAGCATTTAAATTAATGTACATTAATGCTATGCAATTTGCACACATACGTATAAGGCATTTCAAGTTTACCGTGCATATTTGACGTACATATTTAATAATTGTATTCATCCCAAAGATCCCTAGCGGAGCGATAGGAACCTTTTTTCTGAATCACAGTAGTACCATTAAGCAAACCGATGTATGTACATCATTACAGTATGTAAAATAAAGTGAATATAGTCTATGTTATTAAAACATGCAACATACGAGTGAGAGTACATTATGAACAATTAGTATACGGTGAGAAAATTATATTTACAAATGAACAGTAAAGTAGAAAATTAGCTTCATCTTATTAAACATAGGATACTATAATATTTTTTGGCAAACAACCACTTTTTAGTTTTAGACAAGGCTATTGTTCTACAGACAGCATCGATTTAAGGAATGTTTTTAAACCCAAACATTGATAATATAGTTGTTGTCTTCCCTAAGTTTGATTGAAACATTTGTACTGTTATACAATGTATGTTATAACAATTTACTAGCTTGTGTACAACGCTATATCTACTGTAAACTACAAAGTCGAAGTCGACAAGGAAGACATCAGACACATGAAGAGGATGTGCAGGAAACCCCGTGATTGAGGCTGTAGCGGCGTAACCACTGAGCTAGTCTTCCAGGGACTTGCACCACGCGTCACTGCTGAAACGCAATACATGTCATAAGTGGCGAACTTTAACTCGTAAACGTGACACACATAACAATACAGACATTTTCATGCGGTATTTCAAATCCGCGTTGACAATACGATTTTTAAAATAATCATACATTTAACATGAGCTTTCTTAGCAATTGTTTGTGATCGTTTCAGTCCGTTTAATTACAAATTGGTCGTCTAAAGAAAATGTGTTGGCCGTTGCACATGGTAGAATGAGAAACCAATTGTCCTTCCGGTATTTAACGGCAAATCGTTAACCAATAATTATAGGACACGCCATGTGGATCTACTGCATGTACCGATTTCTAAAACCAACGTATTATATAAAACCATTAGACGTCGAGGTGTTAAGCTATGGAACTATATAACAACAACAGTGGATTTTATATATGCACTTGCAACGTCTAAATGTCAAGAAATTTTTGTGAGTAAATAATGTTAGTGACTTATATAACTAACATTCATTGTTGCATTCAATAGTATTGCTGTGATTTGTGTTGCTGATTTCTTTTCTTCAATTGCACAATCTGTTTCTTCTTCTTCTTCTTTTTATTAAATTAGTTTACGTGCACCATGAAATTACACCACTTCGTGCCGCCTGCTATATTGTACAGCATCGTAAATCGCTGCGATTGACAGGCAGTTACACTGTAGCATATTTACGGTTTGGTAAACTGTGCCTCAGCTATTCGATTCACTTAACTAAAAAGAAACAATTAAACTGTAGACAAAAAAAAACATGTGACGCAAATGACGACTAAATTCAGTTTTTTCGATGATTTAATGTACCTGCTTCTTGTTAAACCGACTTCGAATATTGTAGCTATTTATAATAATTGAAACATAAACTTGGACACAAACGAACGGTCTCGTTTTCGACGTACGCATGCTCATTACGGCATCTTTATAATTTATACCATCGCATCGCGCATCGCGTATCGCATCGCCCATCGCATCGCGTCATCGCCCCGTGGCGCTGCAGGTTGTCACACAAAAACGCGATGGCCCTTCTCGGCCATCATACATTACGGCATCTTTATAATTTATACCATCGCATCGCCCATCGCGTATCGCATCGCCCATCGCATCGCGCATCGTCCATCGCATCGCGTCATCGCCCCATGGCGCTGCAGGTTGCCACACAAAAACGCGATGGCCCTTCTCGGCCATCATATATATCAGTTGATGCCTCGCGCAGTGGGTAGCCTGCGTAGAGGCTGTAAACAGGTAGAACCAAATGGACAGTTGTGAGGTTTGTAGCATAAGGAGACAAGAGAGAATAAAGTCATGTCATCAACCAGCTCCTCGTCGTTCACAGCTTCCTCAGGAAACGAGTCCTCTGGAAGGAATTCGTCATGTAACCCAGAGAAGGAAGATACATTCGAAAGTATCGGTTCTTTCGGCAGCAGCTTACTGCGCGACAACGCATCTGCAACAGTATTTCTCTTGCCCTTCATGTAGTGGAGTTGGTCTACAATTTATGCTATTTTGAGCAAATGGCGTCTTGGGACTGGAAGAGCCATATCTTCCTTTTTGGTCAAGGCACCAACGAGAGGCTGGTGGCCCGTCCTAACAATGTTCGGCTGCCCTTCTAGGTAGGAGCGGAATTTGTCTACTGCATAGGACACCGCGAGTAATTCTCTGTCAATAGCCGAGTAGTTGCGTTATGCTTTGTTCAGCTGCTTACTCCAGAAGCTTAACGGCTTCCACATTCCCCGTTGGAAGTGTACCAGGACGGCCCCAACCGCGACATTAGATGCATCACACCAAATTTCTGTACATGCCTTTGGAAGTGAATGTACCAGAAGGGTTGCAGAGACTGCGCAAGTCTTTGACGTGATCCTCTTTGTTATTGCTAACCACGATCACATCGTCCATGTATACAAAATTCGCGAACGGAAAATCACTGAGAAGTTGGTGGACGTTTCGCTGGAAACACTGCGCCGCGTTCTTCAGACCAAATGGCATTCGGAGGAACTTGAAGAGGCCACGTGTCGTGATGATGGCCGTTTTGTCCTGTGATGCTTCGTGATAATTAATTAGAGGTTAATTAGTGCTAATTAGGTCAATGTCAAATGTAATTAACTGACCACTGAGTACCTGGCTATATACAGTGGTAATTGCATCATGGCTGAATACTTCCCCGGAGAGAGTACCTGGCTGTAGACAGGGGTGAGTAGCAAGAGGCCAGCACTGTAGTTAAAATTAAAGGTCATGGGGTCATTACCACAGACCCCCACCACTAGGCGCTCCGTTTGGATTATGACATGAGCCAGCCCTTTGATCTCATAATCCAATGGATACTGAGATGAACTTACATACTACTATCGTTTGAACGGGTCTATCAGGAAGCGTTTTCCGTCTCCCTCTTGGAAGAAATCCATTCCCAAAATGGGATGGATCACGTCTGCCACAATCATGTCATAAGAGCATGTTCGGTCCATAAGTGTGAAGGTAGACTTGCACCGGCCGAATGTGCGGATGCGTTGCCCGTTCGCAGACGACAGGATATGTTCAGTGGGTTTGGAATTACATTTTTCTTCCGGGGTCGGCGGAAGAACGGAGACCGCTGAACCGCAGTCTATCAAATATCCGGCCGTGAAGAGGAGTCGTTTCGTTTGTTTTTTAGGCGAGCCAGATACGACGCCGATTACTGACCGCCCCTTTCGTTTCCCGCCTCAGTATGTCGGGCCTTTGTAAGGTTCGCATGTTATCACGTCAGGGTCACCACTTCTAGCGTATTCTAATTACTAGCTGTGGAAAACTAGTGAAATTCTCATACCTCATTTTTTAGAAAAATCCACCTAAACCTGACACCCCTCAATTTCGCCCCAATCTGGTGACGGATTTTGAAATATTGGTGCGCGCTACAAAATAGCCACTGTGCGAATACGCGAGCGACTAGCGTATGTTTATTGCTACCTCGTGAAAGATCTAATGTAGTAGTACATTCACTGGACTGACATGTGCCATGCCAAAGGGCTCGAAAAAAATATCACACATCACACCAAAGCGGTATTGTCAAGGGCAATCTTTCGGTCGGTAATGGCGCACGAATCCTTAATGTGGTCTTACCCCAACACGTGTTGACAACTGAGGTCATGTTCTAGTTAGATTTCCTGTCCGTTGCACGAAGAAAAATGCAGTGTATTTTTGAGAAATTATTTAAAAAAAAATTCACATGCTGTGACATAAGTGCATTTGAGTAGGGAGATTTTCATGTGTGATTGTAGAAGGTGTTGACTGTAAAATGGTGAATTTCTAGATGATTTGAATAAGCGGAAGGATATTTGGCAGCAGTTTGCCTGTGTGACCTGTTTGCAGAGTAATTCTTGCCGGCATTTGTAAATATTGACGGGTGTCACACATACAGGCATTTTACGAGAGCTGGAAGTATGCAATATTTTTGTTAAAATCTATCGGCATGTCAATGAGGTGATGATAAAAGCAGGTGAGAAGTTTCAGACATTTTATAGGTCACGTTTTCTTATAATCAGACAAAACATTAACATGGTCGCCTATGGGAAAACCAACAGTGTGCTGACCCCAACTAGACTTTATTCTCTCGTCTCCTTATGCTACAAACCTCACAACTGTCCATTTGGTTCTACATGTTTACATTCTCTACAAGGCGCGTCCCCTGGGTGCCGGATGGGGGAAGCCCTTAGTATGAGGGATTGCACAGAAGGTTCCGTGGACCAAACTTACTATAGGAGAAGGACAACTCTGATTTTAAACCCGGGCAGACCCAGCTCGTTAACCTCGTCAGGTAGTCGGTCTATGAGAAGGATAACTCCGATTTCAAACCCGGACAGGCCCAGCTCGTTAACCTTGGCATGTAATCGGCCTAGGAGCTAGAAGGACAATTCCGATCTCAAACCACCTGCTGTCTCACAGCTTGATGGTACATTGGTGCTAGAGGTTAGGCCCACCGCTTATAACTGTGATTAGCGGCAGGAAGGGCATCCGGCTATAAAAAAAACCTAAGCCAAACCCCTAAATATGGCTGGATTAAATAGAGTGAATGCCCGTGCTAGGGTGTACTCTGTAGCCGACGCGCGAGACCCCCGCCCAAGCTCAGCGATAAATGGACAAGAGCTACCGTCTGAAGAAAGAAATCGGCTAAAGAAGTTAGTTCAAACAGGACGGAGAATGAGGAAGATTAAACTCGCAACACCAAATGTTGGGAGCATGACAGGAAGAAGTAGTACAATTGATGCTAAAGAAGAACCTGCAAGTACTGTGCGTACAGGAGACAAAATGGAAGGGGAGTAAAGCAAGGGAGATCGGTGCCGGATTCAAACTGGCAGGAGACCTAAGTGGACATTTGGGAAGAGATCGGACAGGATATAATGACGTACACGGAAGACACGGAATAGGGGTCACAAATGGAGAAGGCATCAAGATACTAGACTTTGCAACAGCAAACCAGCTGAGGATACTGAATAGTCTACAAGAAGAGAAGGAATCACTTTGTAACCTATAGTGGAGAAAGTACCAGATAAAGATGAAGTAACAACGGAGAAGAATGGTGGGAAGAAACTGCGGAGCAGATCACGAAGTGTGGGGAGGAAGTACGTGGGAGGTCAACGGGGAAGAAGAATCCCGGAGTAGAAAGCTGATGGTGGAATGTTGACACTGGGAATTCAGCTAAGGAAAAGAAAGACAGACTGAAGAAATGGAAACGAACAGGAGCAGCGATAGACAGGGCAGAGTACATGAGAGCGAAAGCGACGGCTAAGAAGGTGGTGGCAAGAGTGAGAAAAGAAGCATTAGAGAGATTGTACGACAACCTAAAAACCAGTAATGGCCAGAAGGACATCTATAGAATATCAGCAGCCAGGCCCCGTGCAGGAAAGGCCATAGGCCAGATGCATACAGTCAAAAGTGCAACGGGAGAAGTATTGATGAAAGACGATGACATCACAGAGAGATGGGGCCAATACTTTAACTGGCTGATGAACGAGGAAAACCCGAGAGTAGAAACCGAGGAGAGGAATGTGAATCATGGAATGGTAAGGAGTATCAGTGACGAAGAAACAGAGAAAGCACTCAGAGGGATGAAAAGTGGGAAGATTGTAAGAGCAGATGAAATACCAGCGGAAGCTTGGAAATGTATGGGCAACTTTGGTGTAAAGTTAATATGCAGACTATTCAACTGTGTCATGACTTTAGAACACATGCCATCGGCTTGGCGACAGAGCATACTGGTACCAATCTTCAAGGGAAAAGGTGACATTCAGGATTGTAAGAACTACCGAGGGATCAAACTCCTGACGCACACCTTTCAGATATGGGAGAGAGTCATAGACAAGAGGATGAGAGAATGCACAGACATACATGAAAGTGCAGGCAGGCAGGAGTATCACATGTGCGCTTTTCATTCTCAAACAATTGAGAAACAGGTAGGGACAGGACATCAGCGTGGTATTTACAGACCTGGAGAAAGCATATGATCGGGTACCAAGGGAGGAGATATGGAGATGTGCGAGACAAAGGAATGTACTGGAAAAGTACATCAGACTGATACAATATATGTACTGGGGGTGTGAAACAAAGGTGCGCATAGTGAGAAGGGTGCTAAATGCAGAGATACCAGGAAGAAGAAGGAGAGGACGACCGAAGACCAGATGGAAAGACACATGCAGAAGAGACATGGAAATCATGGGTCCGAGTGCAGATGTGGTGATGGACAGGGCGACATGGAGAAAGAAAATTACCAGCCATACCGACGACCCCCGATGACGGGAAAAGTAAGAGAAGAAGATAAAATATAAGTTGATGAGGTTATCGAATGTGTCCAGCGACTGAAGCTGGGTAAGTCGGATGGTGAAAGAGAAGTTTGGCGGCTGCAAGTGGTAATTTTCATGGTTAGGTCAGAAAGTAAAAGATCACCATCTGCTTTCCCGTATTCTTTTCTCCATATAATATTACACACGGTGGTGGTATGTCATTGTTATCGAATAGTTTACCATTATTGGTCATCTTAAAACAACGGTTCACAACATTTATTAATAACGCCATGAACCACATTCCACAGTTTATAAGTAGTGTTGCCAAGATAGCCAATGAAACCCACGGTCAAATAGTAGCGCAAATGACCGTCACATCCTGAATGAATGTAACAACGTAACACAATTCATGATGTGTCTGCATGTGATGTTCGTCGTGTGAGGCAGGCTGGTGTATCAAACGAACTAATATCTAGTGTTAATGTTTTATACGAAATGTTACTAATCAAAAATGGTTTTAAGACATGCACTATTTTAAACGATGATGACGTCAGCCGTAGTATTACGGAAATTAATGTATTTTTAAGAATGTACAATTGCCTTTATCAATGTGCGAAAATAAAGATGTTATTATTATAACGTCAGAGAGATTGGTTCAGATGCTGGAGAGGAACCGGGATCGATACTCCCGGATGGTCCAATCATTTTTATTGATGACATATCTTGATACATATTATTTTGATGAACTTTTTTGTGAAAACGCCTCCTTCGCTCTACCCTAGGCCAAAGTTACCTAACTGTGTGAATTACTCTTTTCATGCATCACGTGTGTATGGGTTTCCCACCTACGTGAATCATCTGATGCCTTTTGCGGTTATTTGATTGTGTGAATGACTTTCCACATATATCACAAGTGTATGGTTTCTCACCAGTGTGAATCATTTTATGGTATTTAAGGGTACGAGCCTGTCTGAATGACCTTCCACATATATCACAGGTGAATGGTTTCTCACCTGTGTGAATCCTTCCATGTGCTTTAAGGTGACTTGGGTGTCTGGTTTTCCACATGTATCACAAATGTATGGTTTCTCACCTGTGTGGGTCCTGTTGTGTACTTTAACACGAATGGACTGTGTGAATGACTTACCGCATGTATCACAGATGTATGGTTTCTCACCTGTGTGAATCATTTCATGGTATTTAAGCTGACTGGACTTTACGAATGACTTTGCACACGTATTACAAGTGTACAGTTTCTCAACTGTGTGTGTCATCTTGTAGACTTTAAGGGTACACAAATGTGTCAAAGACTTATCGTGTGTATTACAAGTGTACCGTTTCTCATCTGTGCGAGTCATTTTATGTGCATTAAGGTTAGTGTTATTTGTAAATGACTTTCCACAGGTATCACAGATGTGTATTTTTTGTGTGTGACTTCTTTCATGTGCTTTAAAGTGACTGGACTCTGAATAGTTTTCCACATGTACCACAAGTGTATGGTTTCTCACCTGTGTGAATCCTTTTGTGTACTTTAAGGTTTGTGGGTTGGGAGAATGACTTTCCACATGTGTCGCAAGTGTATGGTTTCTCACCTGTGCGAGTCAATTTATGTGCATTAAGGTTAGTGTTATTTGTAAATGACTTTCCACATGTATTTTTTTGTGTGCGACTTCTTTCATGTGCTTTAAAGTGACTGGAATGTCTGAATAGTTTTCCACATGTACCACAAGTGTATGGTTTCTCACCTGTGTGAATCCTTTTGTGTACTTTAAGGTTTGTGGGTTGGGAGAATGACTTTCCACATGTGTCGCAAGTGTATGGTTTCTCACCTGTGTGAATCCTTTTGTGTACTTCAAGGTTTATGGGTTGGGAGAATGACTTTCCACATGTGTCGCAAGTGTATGGTTTCTCACCTGTGTGAGTCATTTTATGTGCTTTAAGGTCAGTGTTCTTTGTATGACTTTCCACAGGTATCACAGGTGTACGGTTTCTCACCAGTGCGGGTCCTTTCATGGTATTTAAGGGTACTGCAGTTTGTTAATAACTTTGCATATGTGCCACCCGAATTCAACTGCCTAGTGTGTATTATTTGATGACCTGCCAAACTACTGCTATCTATGAATGAGACACCAGTGCGACACTTCTTATAAACATTAGCCTGTCTTGATGACATTTCAGTTGTAGAAATTGAGTTGACTCTCACATTTGAATGTGTACCGTTCATTTGTTTACCATTCGTATTGCCCCATTGTTGCTTTTCATCGACATCGTTACTACAGTCTACACGTGCACAAGTTTCTGAGACAATGTGTTCTGCTTTGACCTCTTTCAATATGCCATTATCACAAGCGACCCAATGTCTTGTCTCTTTACTGTGTCTGTCACATTCATCAGGGTCTCCCTTCTCTTGTTTCACTCTGGTCCACTCATTAACACAGCAAGTCCTCATTGGCTGCTGATCTGTCTTTTGGAATAGCAGAATTTTTTCCTGTTCACTTAATTCTTCTTCACACTTCACAGTTTCCAAACCGGTGGTGAAGCAAACATTACCAATACATTTTTGTCGACTGGACACACTGTCTTCTTGCATGGCATCCTGTTGCTCAATTTCAAGCTTAATATTCTGCATCACTCTGTGTTCATCACAACAATATCTTTGAACGCTGGCTGAAACTACACAATCTCTAGAAGAAATTATGTCTCAAATTGATGTCTGATTCAGTGAGCCGAGTCATCTTGTGTTGCATATAAGTGGATCTCTGCACAGACATCACGTTTATATTCTTTGTCCATTTAAACGGCTACGACGTGTATCTAAAAATAAAACACACACCACATTAAGCTGTTATATAAGAACAAAATCATGCGATAATAATGATGGTATCTTGTTATTTCTCATTGATATTAAACCTATATTAGAACACATTGGCTTTAAACAACCCTTTTCAAATATATATTTAAAAATACCAGGGTAAGAGGTTAGTCGTAATAAAGCAAAACAAGACAATGTCAAATACACTTGAATGTAAACGTAACATTTTTATAATTTGGTTACAACTTACAGTTACATATTATGAACTACTGGAATATTTTAAAATTATTTTCCACTATGGCCTGGGAAAGTCCCAAAAGAGCACATTGGCAGAAAATGTGTAATTTTCTTAATGTTCAGATTAAGAAACAAAGTAATAGATTATTTTGCATAAATTTACATAGCTACAGCCTACAGGGGTCAGCACAAAGTTAGTTTTCTCATTGGTTGCCATGTTAGCGTTGTGTATGATTATAAGAAAATGTGACCTATACAAATTCTTATTAAACTTCTCACCTGCTGTTATCATCATCTCATTGACATTCTGGTCGAGTTTAGTCAAAATCTAATAATTGCTAGTTCTCGTAAAATGTCTCTATGCATGACACCCGTCAATATTTACAAATGGATGCAGGCAATACTCCGGCTAAAGAGTCAAATAGCCAAATACCCTTCCGCTTAGTAAAATCAGCTAAAAATACACCATTTTACTGCCAACAGCTTCTACAATCACACCTGGAAATTTGTTTACTCAAATACACTTATGTCAGAAACGGTGAATTAAAAAAAAATCATTTCTAAAAAATACACTGCACTTTTTTCCGTCTGTAACGAAACAGGAAGTCTAACTGGGGCATGACACCCAAATATTTTGGATTTTGGAGAAAAACATTGAAATTAACATATTTTAGAGGCACTCCTATCTAAAACACTGTGCAACATTTTTTGTAATTCATCCACATGTTTGTTTTTATACACATTTCAAAAATGCCACCCTACTTGACAGGGCACCATATAAGTAAGCATTTCACTGTTGGACCATTTCTAATCTGGCATATCTCTACTCTGTACACACTTTCTCATCTGGCATATATGAACACCTAACCCAAGTTTCCAGAAAGTCCAATATGTGTTCTGTAAACGCATTAAATACAGGCAGTTGTTATGTTGCATTTAGATTTATTTTGATTGTTTCCCTTTTCCTTATTTGACAACTGTAAATATACATGATATGTGACCTTAAAGTGTGGATTCTTCAAAGGCCAGACGTTTTAATTCGTACAATTGCGTAATATTACACAACACAATTAGTAGACATTCAATACACAGAGGCACTTGCCTGGATAAGTAGTGATCAAGTCAGGTGTGTGTATGTGCAAGCAGGCTGGGCCTATAAGCTGATTCCCTGTAGTCACTCTGCCAAGATGTCATTAAGGTCGCTCATAACCTCTTCATACATGTTTAATTAGCTGAAGTAAACAAAAAAGATTGTTTAATCACCCTTCTGCAAGGTCATTGGTCCATTTCGGATGTAGGTTTCCAAATAGAGGCTTCATTAATGTGATTCTCTCCCCATCCCCGTATCACACCAATGTTCTGTCACTGTGATTTGGGCTTTCAGACTCATTAGAAGTCTGTGATTTCAAATAACGGTTTGTCCCTTTCAACTGTGATTTTGCCGGGATTAATCTGCATTATTACAATGTAGGAGACTGCAAATGATGAGACTAGTAAACTTAGCAAATTGAATGATAGGAAGACACTGCCTGTTGGAAGAATGAGGAGAAATCGGTGTGGTTTCCAACAAGGCCACCCATATTTTGAATCAACGCAACACCACAAGTGTACAACATAATTGTAACTTACGTGACACTATGTAACTTATGTGATGTCACGTAAGTTACGCATTTTGTTATTTGTATTAATCCAAAGGTTGATGTTCCATTCAGGTAATTTCTATCGCATAGTTCAGTACAGTGAATTATAATATAATAATAGTGAGTCAACATGTAGAAAAAAGTCCATTCAGGGGTGCTAGTTGTTGAATTAACTATATAGATTTATGCCTAATAATGTAATTAAAGCTTGCCTATTTGTACCAGCTACATATTTGTACTAACTACCCCAAAAATGGCCAAATCCATCCTCGCAAGCCAGGGTTGTCACTACATACACTACTCCTGGCAGATTTGCTACGCATTGTTTGGAAGTTAGCTGAATCAAACTCATAATTGATTTCGTCATGAGAATAGTGCAGACACTCATCCGACTCGCGCCCTATTTCCAGGAATCTCAATAATTACCCATTCGACCATTCTCACGTGCTGCTGAGCGGTATCGTGTATTCCAATATTTATGTCTACTGCCCAAATAGTCCATGAAGAAGACCATCCAGAAGACCACGGGAATTTTGGTTTGACTAAAAGGCGCATGACCATGCACGACCACGAAGTTAATGAACGACCATATAATATAGTATGTTGATGGATAGTTTAGCCGTTAATGGTATATATATGGTTTGTGTGTGCATTACTAAAATTTTTGAGTCTGTATTTCACCCAGGAGTTACACAATTTAGGCATTTTATCCGATCTTCCGGACGAGTATTTAGTCTTAGCACAGTAGCGCCATCTGGCGAATGGCACCCATGAGTTACCACAAGCGATGATAAAAGTTGCGAATTTTTTACTCCAATCATTGTCAATAACAATGTGAAGAACAAATCTGAAATTTGGCGAGCTGCACAGTGCACACACATACCTCCTATGTGCCACCAACAGCCCGCTTGGTTACCATACCAGCACTACATATATTTTGGTCGTGCGCCTTTTAGTCATACCGTGGAATTTTACGGCAAACAGCGGCGCCCGACGATACCCACACCCAAAGGCAAAAGGACCAGGATTGGAAATGCGCGATATAACAGTTCTTTAAACATATAAGCACAATTGAACGATTTCATGTTATATAATTTATTAATTTTTTTACAATACAACTAGACATTACCGTGGGATATCTTTGTGAGGATTTCGCTGTAGAATTACATTAACAAAGTAAAAATAACCGAAAATTACTTCCCATAAAAATTAGACAGTAGTAATATTGCCACCTGTCGGATATGCATGTCATTATAATGTGAACTAAAACCACCAGATGGCATTATGAAATTTTATAGGGTAATGTGGGGCAAAGCACATCCTTACACCAATTTTGAAACTGATAATTTTGTAATTTCAACAGGTCCTACCCGGTACTTTAAACACTTATTTACATGTGAAACAGCTATTTATACGTTACATGAATCTAGGCATTTTATTGCCATGAATGCACAACCAACTCATAGCAAGAAAAACAGATGGAAAGAAAGAAAAACATACACAAAACTGATACGTGAACAACTTGAACATGAAGTAGCTGATCTTTGCTCCTTAAATGGAAAATCGACTAGGCCATGAGGAAATGCTCTATCAATGCGACCCAGCCAAATAATTATGATGACGAGATGGCATTAAATTAGAGGTATAACAATACATTATCCTATCAACGAACTGTGATAGTCAATGGGATCAGTCCACTGTCAATCTTAAATGTAAGTATTGATAGTTGTTGATAGTACACTGAATTGTTGCTAGTAGCAGTAATAGCCAAAACAAATCAGCATTTACTTGTGCCACAAAAATTGTAAACATGTTTTTTCAATTTCATGTTGTAATTTTATTTATTTATTGAGCTATCCTCAACAAAAATCTGAATTTGCCCTCATTGGCAGCCTGGCAACCTTGTGTTTACTGGCTGGTGGAGTATGTTTTTGGACCTGACACAAAAGAAGCAAGTACTCATTACTGTTGTTGTGGACTCCTATGAGGTCCAGTGTGTGATGATAATAGAAAGACCTGGTAATTACTTCCTGTTAGATTGACAACATACCACATCCACCCAATATATTTGTTATAAAGCTTTGTTTGCCCTCTGGCTAATTTATCCTCAGCTAGTGTAAATCAAACATGGACTTGAAGACACATACCAGGTAAGCAAAATAAAAAAAAAATTTCCATTATATTTAAAACATGATTTATTCCAGAGCCTGTTTTCCATCTGCTCAGAGCACCAGTGCATTTACAGTGACGTTTTTGATGACATCACGTGCCTACAAGTTCAAATAAGCAATGGAAAGTTGGTACAATGACACATTGCTGTGTAGAGTCACTAGCATGACATAATATCCTTCATCATATGACATTTGCATAGTCTAATTGACAGATTTGGCAGCGGGTATTCAACACAGCTTCCCAAAAGCACCTCCAAAGATAATACAATCACCATTACCTGTTGTCAAATTATAAATACTGACCACTGATTGTGAACAAAATGACAACTTCACATAAGAACACAATTTCCAATTTAGACCAATGACCTGTTAGAAAATTGGTTCATTTTTGCTCTACGCAAAGTATCCTGGGTAAAATTGCGTTTATCTACATAGCACAACATTTTTATTTATGTAAACAGTGACAAGAATAACTGTGATGCCTGTGGTCAAAGGGAGTTTCATGTAACACATGCAACACGTAAATAGTTTAAATAAATCGGCAGTCCAATCACAATGCAAAAAATATTTGCTATGCATTCTTCTGCTTATAGTTACATGTTAAATGCATGTTTCCCCACAATCCCATGTACACACATCAGGCCTGGAGTCAATTACATTGCAATGTAATATATTACTATTACTTTGTTTCCTTCCTATTATTACTATTACATTGTTTCCTTCCTGTTATTATTAATATTACGTTTGAAGCAATTACTATTACATTTTTCATCGGAACATTTTATGGTATAATGCACTGTATGCATAAATACAATAAGTATAATTGCTTGACTCACAGTCTCAAGAAATTAAACAAAACAAGAGTATAAACAAATCTAACTTGCCATTTCAGGGGTAGAAATAACTCCAAAAATTCTGGTAGTCAGCAGGACTACCTGATTGGAAAATCTGGCAGTTCACACACATGTCTGGTAGTCCACAAATAGCCAATTTCTTTAGAAAAGTAATGCACCGAACACAAAATTTGAAAATCGAACATATTTAATGCACCAAACAACAAATGTACACCAATAACATATATACACCAACACCAAATGACGTATTTTTTGTGTCAAATGACGTATTTTCTGTTTAAAAATGGCATACTGGCTAGAGAAGTCCATTTCTGTTCAGAAAAGAAATATTTTATTTCAAAGTTAACTTTGAAAAATAATACATTCTGTGAAATATCTAAAATATCACAATGTTATGATCTCTGCATCTAAATAATACTGTTTTACGGTGTGGTTAACTTTTCTAACAACATCAAGTTGTGCAATATTTGCACCACAGTAACAACCATACATAAACAATTCAGGTAATAAAATAATTCCTGTCATACAATTATATATAATTGACTGGTTGTTTCTAATACAGCAGTGCTTAATATATAAGTTAGCAAATGTAAATTATACAAGCAATCATATTAACAATTATGGATGTTCAAATCACTGCTGTTTCACTAATAATTTTGTTCAACCATTAAATTTTATCTAGCGCTATATATGATGCCATCCAACGGAATTTGTTAAAACTACGAAACGCGGACTATCTCACTTTGTGCCAGTGTAACCTGGTCTGTTGTTACTCCTTCGCGTTTTATGTTCGAAGCCGGAATATGTACACTTACGCGTGTTCTAATTATGTGACAACTACATTTAATTAGCAACATGTCTTCCATGCGCTTAGCGGACAACCAGGCAACAATCGCGAAACGGTTTATGTTAGCGCTTTCTGCACGTGTCCCAGTTTACGAAGGTTGACACCAGGTAGCACAGGCGCCATGACACTTCGCAACGATTTGCCTTACGTTGTTGCATATTAAACGTTTGTTTCAAAATATCTCCAGTTAAGGCATTATCGATGAAAGAGACGGTGCTTCTGCTCTTTTTTGTGATCACGCAAATACCGCGATTTCATCCGTTTTTTGCGATCGCGGAATTTCCGTTTGAAAAGGCTAGCCTAATTCCATTTCAAACGCCAATTCTGCGAATTCTTCCCGTTTTCCGCGATCGCGGAAAATCAGTGTCCCTAGATGAATATATATCTCCAGCATGTCACCGATTAGTAAAACATATTCCCGAATTTTGCGGTAGTCGCCAACTTCGGTAGTCCGACCGAATTTCTGGTAGGCCTCGCTCTCGGACTACCGGTAGGTACATTACCAAAAAATTCAAAATTGATATATAATCATTTAAACACTTCTATCTGATACTGTATGCTATGTAGTTTACAACCCTTTTTGAAATATCTCTATTTTTAACAAAGTAAATCCACTTTTTAGTGTCTGAAAAAAGGGTAATTGTGTCTATAGGATTCATGTCCATTTCTTGTGATCTGGAGCTTGTGCAGACTGTGCTGCCACCATGTGGCACTGAATATAGGCAAAACATTACATGATCTGTTCTAATGAAGATATTGAAGTAAAGTAAAATGTTATGACCCCAAAATGTTTACCTTGTATTGTGACCTTGACATGACCTAGTTATTTGACCTTTAATGACCGTTGACCTATATATGTTGACAAGTGACCTAATTAAATGATTATGTGTGACACATGGGCTTGGTATGTTTATAAAGTGTTGGAATGGAACATTTATGTACACATTGACTATAAAGTAGCATATTAAAGCATGAACCAAAACTGAGGTAATTTGTTTTAAAAAAATGACCTTTGCCTAATTGCAAGTATGAATGTGCAATTTATTTTAAACTAATAATTATGGTATGCTGTGCTAGCAAATTAAAAGTAACTAAATGTTTAACCTTGACCATAATAGCATATGACCTTGATACGACCTAGATAATTGACCTTGATTGAGCACCGATTTAATTATGTTGACAAATTACTTACTTACATTATTTAGTGTAACACATGGACTTAGTAACTTTATAAATCCTTGTAATTGATCACATATACATATTGACCATAATTTTGGGGATAAAATGGCATATTAAAGGAAAACAAAAGGCAACATTTTGGTGTTAAGCATCTAAAAGAGTTAATACAAACTAACAATTTCCAACTACAATCAAATTTTTAACGTCAGCGGTTTACCAGGAAAACATTTTTGAACACACTACTACCGAATTTCTATGGACTACGCCATTGTTAGAAGAAAGTGACGTCACACTGTCGGAACTCGCTTCAGTAAAGTTTCTGCGTACTATTTGTTCCCAACTCCGTTAGGTGGCGCTATGGTAAGTTTACCAATTAAACTATGTGCGCATGCGCTGTGACAGTGTAAATAAGATGGCTTTCCAATTCTTCGGAAGACAACGAAAACCAAATCGATTTCGAAGCAGCTGGTTACCGGTTTGAACCACAAAAACAAGGGTCTGTATTGGAAGATAGGGCAGAGGCGGGTGCCGGTAGGCACGAACAGGAAGGCCCACGGGCAGTAGAAATGTCGAGGCGAATACCATGCCGAGATGAAATTGACTGGTGTCGGTATGAAAAATGCCGCAGCGATCTCCTTGTTCAGGAACAAGAACTGAATATGTCTGCTGCCAGGAGGCGGTTGCTACTCGACAGCAATTATTAATCTGTTTAGTTTATTGTTTAAATAACCGATGAGCCTAAGTTCCGGGCTGCATATGAACAGCGAGAGATGATCGCTCGGGCCGGGACAAGTCACTTGTCTTACATTTAGGATTGGTTCACGTTTAACTTGCATCATCGTCAAATTTGTTCCCTTAAAAAAACACGGGAAACAGTCCAAAAAGAAACACTTATCGAAAGAAGCCATTATAGAAATTAAGTATAAAGAAATGATATGGAAGTCATATAGACGTACTGGAAATGACGAAGACTACAACATTTATAAAGAAGCACTAAACCAAGCTACAGCTGAAATTAGAAATTCAAAGAGAAGCTATGAACATAAATTAGCTTGTAATATAAAACATGACAGCAAGAGTTTTTATGCATATATTCGAAGCAAACAGAAAGTTCAGGATAAGGTCGGTCCTCTAGAAGAGTGCTGGAAATGTAATATCAGAAGGATTCTTAATGGCAGAAGACCTGAATGAGTATTTTAGTTCAGTGTTTACCAGAGAAGACATTAGTTCACTGCCAGTACCAGAGGCTAAGTTCAAGGGGGCAGAATCAAACTACTATTGGAAATTGTAGAACAAATTAGCATACCGCTTGCAACAGTTTTCAACTTGTCATTAGAAGAGGGAGTGGTTCCTTTAGAATGGAAAGAAGCGAACATTATACCATTATTCAAAAAAGGTTCGAGAAACAAGTCAAATAATTATAGACCAGTTAGTTTAACATCGGTGATTTGTAAATTATTAGAAAGACTAATTAAAGATCACATGGTGGATTTTCTTGTTAAACATAACTTGATAAACCCATCTCAACATGGGTTTCTAAAAGCGAGGTCATGCTTAACAAATATGTTATGTTTTTTGGAAGATATCACTAAGTGGGTAGATGATGGATCACCAGTAGATATCATCTACTTAGATTTTCAAAAAGCTTTCGACAAAGTGCCACATCAGAGATTACTGCTTAAACTAAAGGCCCATGGCATAGGAAATGGTATAATTAACTGGATAGAAAAATGGCTGATTGACAGAAGACAACGGGTAGTTGTTGATGGGGAGGCTTCAAACTGGAAATCAGTTTTGAGTGGGGTTCCACAGGGATCAGTACTGGGACCTATACTATTCTTAATATATATAAACGATTTGGACGATGATATAGCTAGCAAGGTGTTGAAATTTGCAGATGATACAAGTGTTTAGAAGGATTAAAAGTGATGGAGGTAGACATCATTTACAGGATGATCTTGACAGGTTGATCAAATTGTCTGAAAAGTGGCAAATGTTATTCAATTTTGGGAAATGTAAATGTCTTCACACAGGACATGGGAACGAATATGTAGAATATACAATGGGGGGAACTGTACTAAATACTACGGTAAAAGAAAAAGACTTAGGGCTGACAATTAGTGCTGACATGAAGGTTTCAGAGCAGTGTGGAATTGCAGCTTCAAAAGGAAATCAAATCCTTGGATTGATTAGGCGAAATATAGCATATAAAGAAAAAGAACTAATAATACCGCTGTACAAAACAATAGTTAGGCCTCATTTAGAATATTGTATACAAGCGTGGAGGCCATACCGCAAGAAGGACATAGATATGCTAGAAAGAGTACAGAGGAGAGCGACTAAAATGATACCAAAACTGAGGGATCTTAGTTATGAAAAACACTTAAAAGAATGTGGTTTAACAACACTAGAGACCAGGAGATTGAGAGGAGATCAGATAGAAGTGTTTAAAATATTGAATGGTTATGAAAATATTGATAGAAATGTTTTTTTCAGTTAAGAAAGATAGAAAGACTAGAGGACACGAAGTTACATTAGTAAAGGAACAGTGTAGATTATACGTAAGAAAGTTTTCATTTTCACAAAGGACTGTGAATGTATGGAACAGATTATCTGATGATTGTGTGGGTACTAGTAGTGTGAATGTTTAAAAATAAAATCGACACATACCTCAGAAGGGCTGGATATATGTAGATAAAAGGGTTGGACTCTCGATAAGCCAAAGGGCTTCCTTGTCCACCTGCCATCTAGAGTTAATTCTCTGGATGGCAATCTTGTTAAACTTAGTTAGATCTCACTCTCAGTGCCACTGGACTTAGTGTTTGAACTTTGACATGTCCATTTTCAAATACCACCCATGGCTGTACCTTCACTTTTTAAAAGAAATGTAGTTGATTGGTTCCATGATTCATGTGAACCAAAATTGTATAGGGCAGAGCTATGATATAGAGTATGAACAATATGTAGCAGTACTACTTTTTAAACACGGCAGATTATTTTTAACTTTATGCATACTGCAATTTTTCTGCCCAAAGTTTACATTGGCTCTGATGAATAAAATATACCTTGAACATTTTTCAGCCAGAGCCCCATTTGTTTTGGTGACAAAGAAAATGACCACCGTTTTGTGCAAATATTGACACATTTAAAAACGCCCTTCCTTAATCTGCATATTTCTATGGACCCAGATATAATACGGGGATGAATACAGTTAGAGGATCGTGATGCATTCTGTGATTTTTTTCAGAATAATAATCCATGTTTGCTTACCATTCGTATAAAACTATTATTTAAAAGCTTAATTCTTTGTTACAGGTGGACTGCTGTGCATTACAAACAGCAGGGGATTTAGAATTCTCTGTTTGGAGCAGGTGATGCTGCAGAATGGGAATTAGACCATCCAACAAACAAGTACGTATATATGTGCATGCATTGTTACAAGACCAGTGAAATGTGTTGTTAAATATTTATTGAAATGTATTAATAATGAACACAATACAACATCATAGTAGCACTAGCAATACAAATATATATAGATGATTTTATCAGCAATATCATGCCTGATGCCCAAATTATTAACATTCTTCCAGGGATATTACTTAGTGGACTTACCATACGTCATCTACCATCCACATGCTAAGCAAATTCACATCATTGAACTGACTACCATTTGAACCTATCATCAAGAAAGATCATGTATTCAAAACTAACAAGTCTCGCACTAATCCATGATGTAAACAATAACGGAATAAAATCAGAATTAACATGCATTGAAATAGGTTGCAGAGGCTACGTATCTGAACCCAACAAATCTTAGACTGACAACCTCCTTAAAATCTCTTGGAATAAAACCACCAACAAAACAACTAATTCAATCGTATGCTTGTCTAAACTAGCCCTGCTAACGCCATTCACCCTTTCTAAATGTAAAGACGAACCACACTGGTTTGACCCAAGACTAATTTAAATATGATGACCATCATCCTAATATGACAATAATTACAAAATAAAATTCCCCTCAACAGCAAGTAATCCTACATAAATGTGTTCATTTTCAATATGACTTACTTTAACCGTTAGTCATTATTTACCTTAGCCTGCTACAATATACTACTATACATAGTTATTTACTGTATTCACACATGTACTTGGGTTATTGTTTCATGCTTTATTGTATTCTGCTGTATGAATAAAGTGATACTCTCTCACTACAGAACAAATTATAATGGTTCCACTTAAGTTATCATAACGTATAGATACAATGTTTGTTGCACCGTCATAATTTGTTCTCTAGTGCAAAATTATAAATATTTGCCTTATTCCAGATGAACACATGTTTAATGGTAAACAATTTATATAAAGGAATGGTGTCGTTATAGAACCGATTTTTATATGTAATTTATTTACAATGTCAGATGTTTATTTGAGCCAAATTTATTTCAGGTCTCTCAGGTGGGCTGCATACAGACAGTTTACCTGGTGGGACGTAGGGTACAGAGAGTTCTACCAGCATGCGCCAGCCATGGAATAAGATCAAGGTTCCCTGCCCCCGATGGGGGACAACACGAGGGATACCACGTTGGACTTGAAAACTAAACTAGACAATGTACATGTGACCTATGAAGGTGTAGGTTGGTGGTGGCAGTATTTACTGTATCTTTACAAATTGACTGACTCTTGCTACCATCCGAATCCTCCTTCTCTGGTTTTGGGACATCTGCCCCAGTGACTGTGATCGCATGCAGTGTGATATTTCTTTATAAACACATCTGTCACTCGATCCGTGAACATTTGTAGGTGGGTACGTGGGTTCACCTGCTGTGGTCTGTTACGCAGCACCCATTGCTTGCGCCTTTTGGACCACTTGTCACCAGTCTCAACATGTTTGTCTGGGCTGGGACGTGGTCGGTAGTTCCACGCCAGAGCAGACAGCATCAATCTAGCTTTCATTCCTACAGTGAAGAATAGTGCATGCAGTATTCTAATAAAATGTCTGCAAACAACTGGTGTAACACACCAGTCTATATGTTGTTAGTAAGCTGCTGTTATTTACCTTATGACTAGCATTCAGTGAACTTTAAAGTGCTTTTCCTGTGTAAAGTGTTTGTTGATTTTAGTGACAATACAATGGCCAATCATGGTAATCATACTGGTACATTAGTAAACCGATACTGATCCTTACAAATAAGGCATTCCATCATCACATTCCTTCACATAATTGATTATAACTTGTTTTTTCTTCTTAATTTCTGTATATACAGTCACTGTATTTTTATATCTTGTTTTGATTTATATTTCTTTAATAAAATTGGTGATAATGACACAAGTGCTCTTATTTATTTCATTACAGACAATTGCATTCTGGAATGTAATTTATTACACTCAAGTAACTGTACTCATAAATGTACATAGCAACTGATTACAAGGAATAGGTACGGTGATACAGAATGGGCATTATTCATCTGTGTAGTATTCGCCCCCTCACATCTGAGTAACTAAACTACTGAAAAGTTGGTCATCAGGAACTTTGACTATGTAACATTTTTGGTCCCATACATAAGTCGGTGGTCCACATATTAACACATAACATGTAAACAGCATTTATATTATCAGTTTGTTTATATGTGACCCGGCTGACCAAATGAGTGATAAGTCGGAAAAATTGCAACATTGTTTTCTTACATCCTTGTAAAGGTTTGGTAGTGTGCTTTACACGGATTCAAAAATTATGACAAAAGCTGCTACAAAAATTTGCGAAGTTATGGAGCATTGAACATTGTAGGGGTCAAAAAGTTACAATGAAGAAAACGGCTGTTGAAGTTTTACATTATATATGCAAATGGATTGCATAAAAATATTACATGCACAACATTCAAATGTGGCACACAGTAATATGTATCAATGTATCGTATGTTATGTTGCAATGATACACTGGAAGTACAAATGTGCTGCTACAAAGACTTATCAAGTTATGCCAGATGATGTCTTTCTATGTAAAACTAAGAGGACAGATTATTTGAGAGCAAAAGGTAGACTCACTGTTTGACAGTTTAAAACCTACAGGCAACTGTTCAGTTTAACAGGGGTCTAGTGGCTTAATGCTGTCTGTTGACACATGCTACTGCCAGTGACCAATTACAGATTAGTCACAGTTTCCATCAAACAATAGCAGGCAGAGAATCTTACCTCCACAGCTGGGTGTAATACACAGCAAGTGATAAATATATGATACACTGGAAGTACAAATGTGCTGCTACAAAAATGTATAAAGTTATGCCAGATTATGTCTTTAAGTATGACAGATTATTTGAGAGCAAAAGGTAGTCTAAAGAAAATTAAACATGGGTCAGCTGGACGGTGATAGACCGTTTGAACTTGAAGCCTTTGTCAAACTTTTGTCTCGACTTCACTGAAGGCGGTGTCCTGCTGTCAGAACTTCGAAGGTGTTACTCACCTAACTTACAGGTCTTTGTCAGTAAGAATAATGGGATGATAATTTACACCAACGCTGTTTCCTGTAGAAGTAATTTTGTGGGATATATTAGCATTAGTCATGCCAATTCAAAAATTAGTGCTATATAATAGTAGTTTGTCAAAATGTAAACAAACTCAAAGGCAGTTGCAGCTTACTGTCCACCAATCAGTAGCAGAGCAGTTTTATAATAATAATAATCCACAAGTTAAGTGGCAGTGATCTTCCTTTTATCATTCATGTGATGTTTATTGTGAGCATGGCAGACAAATGGTTATCATACATAGACAGGTACAGAAAGAAACTGACATTTTCTATAAAAAGAACACGTTTGCCTATCAATGGTATGTATTTCCTATTGTTGCTGTTTCTGCCGGGCAGAAACAGTTTCTGCCCGGCATAAATCAAACAACCGTGTAGGTAATTATTAATCAAATGTTTTTTGGTGAATCAGAGTTACAGATCATTATTAAGATTTCTTGTGTATAGTGGCACTACCATGAAATGTCTGCAAAATTAGAGAAAAAGTTACTTAAGAGTTTTTGAAAAAAATAGGCAAAATGTGAAAATTTACCAGTTTTGGGGTTCTTTTTTGGGGGTCATTAGGTGACCTTAGAATGATTCAATCAAATACAGATTTATTGTGTACAGTTACACTACTACATGAAATGTATAAGCAAAATTAGAGAAAAAGTTACTGAACAGTTTTTGAAAAAATAGGCAAAATTTTTATTTTTTACCAGTTTTGGGGTCCTTGGAGGCCCTAGGAAGCCCTTAGAATGATTCAATCAAATACAGATTTCTCGTGCATAGTGGCAGTCCCCTAAGATATGTCTATGCAAAATTAGAGAAAAAGTTGCTGAACGGTTTCTGAGATACGGCAGCTAACGGCGGACAGCGGATGTAGAGTGATGGCAATAGTCCCTTGGACCTTCGGCCAAAGGACTAAAAATGGGCTAGGAGGCCCCCAAAGTCCTTTGGACTATATGTGACCCTGGCTGACCAAATGAGTGATAAATCTGAAAAATTGTAACATTGTTTTCTTATATTCTTGTAAAGGTTGGGTAGGATGCTTTACACGGTTTCAAAAATTATGACTGCTACAAAAATTGGCGACCTATGGAGCAATGAACATTTTAGCCTGGGTCAAAAAGTGAAAAAGAAGAAAACGGCTGTTGAAGTTTTACATTATATATGCAAATGGATTGCATGGAAATATTACATGCATGACATTCACATTTGGCACACAATATGTATGTTATCTTGCAATGATATACTGGAAGTACAAATGTGCTGCTACAAAAACTGATCAAGTTGTGCCGTATTATGTCTTAATGTGTAAACAAAATGATAACACAACATGACTGGAGGTTTTGCATATGCACATGGATAGCATGGAAATATGGCATTCAAAGTTGGCTTATAGTATGCATGTTATTAACGTATGATACACTAGAAATTTGGTGCTTAGCTAATTATATCATTATACCTATAATGGTACAAAAGGTGTATTACATCAGAATGTCTTACCCCAGTGCTTACAATGTCTGAAGCCCACTATGCACTCACTCTCCAGCAATAAACAACACCCCAACAATAAACTGTGGACATGAGTGACCACTCCAGCCAGTGCTCACTGACCACACACTGACCTAAATTCAGTGCCAGGATGCTCAGCCAACCCAGTGATCAGAAATATGGCACTATCCAGTTATAAATAGAGATCAGGGGCTGTTATAAATAGTGATGGTATAAGTCCGTTGGACCTTCGGCCCACAGGACTAAAAAATCATAAATATTTAAAACAAAATATATATATATAGTATGTTGCATTATGACAATGACTGTTCCCCGCTCGTACTAAAATGTAATATGGGATGATCCCTTCGCATTGTGGCCTGCGACTGCAATAAACATGTCAGTTCGACAGTTCATAATGTCACTCAAATGTTTGCTTGCGTTATGGTAACAGTATAAGCGAAAACACAACATAGTATATACCACATTTAGTACAATCTACTAACTTCATTGACTAAGGGTAGAAGATGTTTTATTTTATATTTAAATACCATACTGGATCCGGAATGAAAGACAAAAGCAATAAATAGTCAATGCCACATAACTAGATGGATTATATTACAGTCTAATTAAACTACATTGCTCTACTGCTGCTTGGTGCTTGGTGGACAGTTAATAATTATTGGCTCAAGTACAAATACGTCAGGTTGTTTTTCACACCCACTGTAGTTTAGGCTGAATTGTGTGCACCATGGAGGCAGTCACTAAACCCATAGGCTTACTTGAAAAGGGTAGTTGTCAACTTGGCACTTGGCAGAACTGGCTTCAAAGCAGTGAATGCCCAGCTTAATCCCTTTAGTCAATGCAGCAGTCACACTGTACTAGTGTCTCTTGCTAACTAAATGCTTATAAAACTCTAGGGTAAAACTTCACCAGGGCCATGCTGAAGTTGACAAGGGGAAGCAACCATAAAACCTGGAGAAACTAGGTGAATCTACAAGCTAATCAAATGGAATTGTTATGTAGTTAAAATTCGGTTTAAATGTTCAATAGTAATATAAAAGTAATAGGTCAATTATTATTACATTGCTCTCTGTTACTATTACACTGAGTTTTTGCTCAGCCTATTAATATTACTTCAATATTTGCAATCGTTACTATTACATATTACTGTTACTCCAGGTCTAACACACATGTGCAGTAATGTAAATTGGCGATCTCCAAACACATCAGTTCCACCAAACGACCCAACGTCATTGCTTCCGACATCACTGTTAGCATCTACAAAATCATCAGTAACGAGTGTCCATCCTTTCTATTTGAGTAGAGGAATTTGACTGTGAAATAAAATTAAGATCAACACAAAGAGATATAGCTATGGATCATCGTCAAACAGTGAGAAATACTCATCGGGTAGATTACTATCCATGCCAGCCATGCACTGGCTTAGTAAATTAATCTGGCTGTTTCTATCATTGTTTGTTGTTGTAACTGGTTGCTTAGTAACTAGACTCCTCATCAAACCACTGGATTCTACTCGTTTCCTCTCGTGGATGTGTCCTGGTGTTCTATCTGTATGTAAAGTTTCCCTGCTCAAGTCGATGACTCTCTCAAAGTTATCCTTGAATCTGCAGAAACAAAAACAAACTTATTAGATGTCTTAATTACTTCAATAGCACACTTGGCATTAGTTTGAAATGATTTATGTCTGTTGGTACAACCAGATCAATATAGATTGCTATCTTAATCCAGTACTTCAGGGTCAAAGTGAAAACTTATGTTATTGGGATGTGGGGAATTTTTGTACCCGAGTTCCTTATATTTTGAAATAATTGTTCTACTATGCATTCCGTTTGTTTTTTTGTATAACAGTTTTCCCACATTTTTAATCCAAGGTCAAAACTTATGTTACTGGGGTTATTTTTGTACCTCACATTTTGCACCAATCCTATGTTAGTACATTTGGTATCCATTCCATTTTCTGTGCAAATAATAATTACTGGGATATCTATTGGTTTCCATAAAATGATAGGGGTACAAATTTACTCCAGGTAACCCATAATGGATGACAAACTGTGCACATTGGTGAAGGTTAATTTCTCATTGTGACGGTACCTATGCCCACATGAATTCCAAATAAGATGTACACAAACTAGATATGGTGCTAGTACATGCAAGGATCTTGTTTATACATGGCGGTTTAACACTGTACTTGCAATTGGGATATCGGACTTGTCTGTCTATCTTATGAAGAGTCTAATGCAGACTTTACTTGTAGTCATAAATATTTTATTGTGGATGTTTTGGCGTAAAAAATAAGGTTAACATGTTTAATATGTCAGAGAAGGCAAACGATAGACTCGACACTTGAATCTTGGGAAAAGGCAAGAAAAAAATGGGCAAGAGGCCCTGAAGTCTTTTGGACTATATTGTGAGTTTGTAATTATTAATGAAATGGTTTTTGGTGAATCATACATATCATTAAGGGTTATGATGGAAGTAAAATATTGACATGTTTAGTGGAGACTATATGCATGCCAGTGAAGATACACCTGGAAATAAAATATTCGAGTAGACTGTTTCGTGAAGATTGTATATTACCCAGGTTGGTAGTTAATGTGTTATTAAAAATACTGTACAATTTGATCGCGATACTCTGCTATTTAGGCCGATTTCCAGTGGTTGTAGAAACCTTGCAGGAGAGTCGGTGAGCTGCAATCTCGCATGTAGCACAGTTAAAGGTTGTTTAAGAAAATGTGCACAATTTTTTTGTTCTTATTTTGCCCCTACCACCCTCCCCCAGAATGGAAAGAAGAAAGAGATGAACTATGATAAAACTTGTTCTTTGTTCACAAGGTACATATACATAGTGTGCATTTTGACTTAAAACCAGTAGCAGTTAATGACATAATACTGATTGAATTGGAGTGAAGCAATTGCTGCAACATGTATAGTAAAATCTTAATAACATTCCTTATAATTTTGGCTGAATATGCTTTAACCTTTTCGAGTATACCTAAATTATGTTATTTTATATATTATTTGATACCTAAATTATTTTATTTTAATCCTAGATCATATCGTTACATTCCATTGATAATTATGTCTATTGCTGTTTTAAAGTTTCTCAGGTTCTGCCAGTGCAGTAGGGATTCCCATTACACATTATAGTTACAGCCCACATGGAGGCATTCTGTTTGACACTAGGACAATGGCAGGCATTGAACTGATGGCTAGTCCAATAAACAGATTTACAGCTGGTCACCCAACTCAGCAACCCCAGTGATCAGGGCAAAGTCCACTATCCAGTTGTAAATAGAAATCAGCAGTGGCTGCTGGAGGCAGCAGTAGAGAAATAGCAGGGACATTTTGCATTTTGAAGGGCCCTGAGGTGCCCTTAGAATGATTCAATCAAATACAGATTTCTTGTGTACAGTGGCGCTACCACATGAAATGTATATGCAAAATTACAGAAAAAGTAACTGAACAGTTTTTGAAAAAATAGGCAAAATGTAAAAAATTACCAGTTTTGTTTGCTCTGGGGGCCGTACGGCACCCTTAGAATGATTCAATCAAATACAGATTTCTTGTGCATAGTGGCAGTACCCTAAGATACGTCTATGCAAAATTAGAGAAAAAGTTGCTGAACGGTTTCTGAGATATGGCAGCTAACGGCGCACGACAGACGGCGGACGCAGAGTGATGGCATTAGTCCATTGGACCTTCGGCCCAAGACTAAAAAGGTAAGTTTGCCTTTCCTCAACAAAACAACACACACCCATGCATGCAAGCACACCACCACACACACCCACGAAAGCTGGACACCATTTGACACATGTGATTAGAAACAAATGGCTTAACTTTATAAGGACAACATTCACTCACCTTGATATTCTAACAAGATTTTCTTTCATTTTTTTTTCTGCAAGTTTCACTATGTGCTCCAGATACTGGAAAGAACAAAAGATTACCACATTTACATACCCAATAAAACAAGTCTCTTATTTTGTAATGAAGGACTACGCTGCCAGTTAGTTTGTACAGAATTCATACTTATGGACCAGTCTTGTTTGTTTCTTATATCAACTGATCATGTGACTGTCTGTCCTACAATTGCTGTTAGTCACAAAGGTGCCTTTTCACAGACTATTTTATGGTGCAAGAAATCCTTGAAAGTGGGCACAGTCCCTAATAAATCACTGGCATAATAATTAAATTTATTATTTGCCTATCATCAACCGGAAAGTATAATACCAGCCTGTCCCGCAGTCTCAGCCTTGATTACCCAGGCTCTGTAATTTGTCACTCGTATCACAGCCTGGAATCATCTGCACTTCCCACTTTGAGGAAGACGATTGGTTACCCTTAAGTAGGGTAACCAATGAAATTGACTGTGTGCTTAATGTGCTTAGTCCTCAAATAAGAGCACTTTTCAGGATAAAAAACATTTAAACTCTTAATATACTGACACAAGCACACAATAAAATAACACTGAATTGCAAACGATGATGTTTAGGTTGCAATTTCAATAAACTTAGTCTACCACTTTTATTTTTGGATACCTTTTATTTTCTGTTAACTATCAGAATTAAACTAATACACTTTTATAGCATGAAATATATTTTAATTGTACTCGTAAATACAGACTCAATAGATGAAATGAAGTGATGCCATGAAAGCGAGACCAGTCATGTCTTTACCTGCACACTGACTAATGTCTCCCCCTGGTGTGTTAATGGCACCTCAAGTGAGTGCGTGCTTCTAACAGCCTGCAACATGAGAGGCAAAAGCTGTGGAACCACACTGCTAATGTGTCCAGATAGAACACATCACCAGTTGTCTGCAACTGCTACACAATCATGGTCATGTTCATTTTAAGACTGTCACCACTGCAGAAATAGGGTAATTCAGGACCTAATATTGCATGTACATTGTATAATAATATTTATTAATTGTATAATAATAATATTTATTAACTGCTAAATCCTGCTTAGCAATATGTAATAAAACTAAGAAAGAAAATATAAAATACATAAATAATTCTTATAAAAGTGGTATGACAGATAATATAAATATACAAAATTACAAATAATATCCATCATTATAAAATTTATTAAAATTACTAATAAGAAGGTGTTTGTATTGTCTTCCGACTATTAGAAAAGAATGAGTTGATTTTGCTACGACTCAAAACTTGCTCAGAAAATAGCAATGGAAAATATGTATGTGTCCTAAGAAATTCTATCATCAGCATTTTAGTGTGATATTGCAAGATAATGTGATATTCAATTTCAAAATATTCAATTATCGTTCACGTTCTTCTACATACTTACCAATATAATTTTTCCTTTCTTACCGATTGAGATTCCGGAGTTTCTGAAGCCAGCTGCAACTGCAGCACTAAGCTGTAACAGTTAAATATAAGTCAAACCTAGGGTTACCGGTCACCTTAGTAATCCGGTCACCCCGGGACAGTCCCAAATTATTTACACAGTAAAAGATGGACGTTACGTTAGTCCCGCTAATCCAGTCATCTCGCTATTCAGGAATACGGTCGGTAACCCAGTGCAAAATGAACAGTCGGTTCAATTTAAAAATAATATTTCTAATACTAGAATAAATATATTAAAGGTATGCTGTCCTCAAAATTGCATTTAATAAGCTTGAAACTGTGTTCATAATTTGAATGATGTTTTCCTCCGCGAAATGTTCAATTGTAAATAAATATTCAATTTGTAAACAACCGTTACTGCCACTTACTGCAGAACATGCATCGCTACCATCAAATACATTTCAAGTTCGACAGTTCCAAGACTCCTGACAGCAGAGGGGTAGAGTACAACTGACTCGGTGAACTAGTAGTCACCACCCCTGACTGATTCCGGGTAACGAAAAAGGCAACCTCGCATTAACATTAATGAGCACATTTAGGTTATCTCAAAAAACCCTTACAATATTTTGGATGCAGGACAGTACTTCATAATAACAAACATTATGGAAAGAATAATAATATTTTGTATTAAATATGAAACTACAACTATCCAGGGTCAAGTAATGTTTTTCAGTACGTGGTACGTGGACCTATACTTTGGTTTTGAAATGACACATAGTTGTACTTGGTCAATTGTACTTGCCAAGATATTAAGTACCTCACTGGAGTATGTTTTTAGAATATAAATTTAATACTTCTCTGTTGTTTTGCCTGTGTGATACACAACACTGAATGACCATCCTCAGGAGTAGAACTACCCACTAGTCCGCTAGTCCGTACACTAGTAAAGATTACGGCGGACTAGTAAATCCACCTACCAACTAGTCCGGCTGTCTAGTAAAAATCAGCATGTTGCATGATGCCACCATCCGTACCATTGACAAACTAATTCTTTACGTAATGAGGCGACAGTGAAAAGTGAAACAGTGCTGTTGATTGGCTGTTGTGTGACATCGAATTCTGAAATGACAGTTTTGTTTGGTTTAGCGTATCTGGTAGAGGGGTAGGGCTAATGAGTGCAATTGGTGGTCATTTTCAAATGCACGGTTTTCGAATACGGTTTACATCTACATTGCTTTATTAGTCTACATTTATGCACGATGTATCATTACTTGACTGGGGTTGCAAAACCAGCAGAAAAACGCAAGCTGGAAAAACACTGCAACTGCCCACCGAGCCATTCAAGTGCTGAAAACGGCCACCATGGACCGTCTGACGCATTTGTTGCAATTTAAATTTGTGTTGTTTTGATATTTTCAGGACTAGTAAACCTTTTGGCGGACTAGTAAACTTTTGTCTTTACTAGTCCTGCTATCCAGTAAAATAAATGCTGAAGTTCTACCCCTGATCCTGATTATATATACAATTAATAAATATTATTATATATTGTTTTTAAAATAGTTAATGCACTTGGAATTGGACTTTATTAAATATACTTGACCCAAACCCTGCAACTATCAGTGTACAGTGTCTAAGACCTATTTGGCTGGTTCACTGACCACAGCCTTGGCATCTTCGAGAGAACGACATTGCATATGCAACACAAACGGCTCAAACTTGAAGAACGCGTCCCCTATTGACTGATGAACAGCAGCCACCTGAACAAAGATAAAGAAATTAATAATGAAAAATAAAGAATTCGAGATCCGATGTTCTTTAAATGTGCATAAATTTGCAAAGTACAAAAACGTTAAACATTATGTGTGGGTGGGTGGTGAGCTGGTCATAATTATTGATATTTCCCCCGCAATCATGTATTGCAGGGGAAATAAATCAATACATATTGGTATTATGTAAAGATAAGATGAGTTGTTTTAAGATTTAATTAAAATATGACATTTCACGAAGAGTGTGACCCCGTAAACCCAGCAGAGAGTACCAGAATTAACTACTTACTACATCTTCTAAAGAACAAACATCATGTGTAGTATAGAGCCACTGGCATCCTCTTTTCCTCACTTCACCCAGGTTATTCTACAAAGTGCAGAACAGCTATGTTAGGTACGATATAATAAATAAGAGTGAAGACCTTATAATTGACATTCATAATAGAGCTGTGATTATACAATTTTTTTTAATCTATGACTATTTATGAGGGTTCTTTGATAAACCAAAGGTAAGGATGGATGAATAATAAGTACATAACCTGGAAGATGATAACTACGGACAGGGTTTATTACTTAATTCATACTTTAAATTTGCAAACCAAAAACATTGATTTGGATTGTTGATGAAATGATTCAAATGTACGTCCTACAAAGATTTTAACTTTCCAAAGGTTAAGGTAAGAATGGATGAGCGCATAACAAGGAAGATGTTTTTCATGAGCTGTATATCTGCAAACAAAAAAGTTGATTTGGATTTTAGTTGAAATGATTCAAATGTACTTCCAACAAAGGGGTGCATTCTAATGTTTAACATATGTTAAGTAATTTATACGAATGTAGACAAATGCTAATAATATACTGGTACAATATTCAAAATATTAATGGCCAAAATATTGACAACACATCTTAGCAATAATTTGTATTCAACAACCATAAATATAATTTAAATAATGCCCTAATTCAATGTTTTGGAAGTACCTGGGTACATATCTGGCATCAACATCTTTCCACTACATTTTATGCAGACTGATTTACAAATGCTCACTGCTTCTTCACACACATGGTAAATATCAGTTACATTTAATTGACATTACCTCTTCAAAGATGCAGACCCGCCCAGAGCAAGAACTTGTGGTGAAGTATGCTGGCTGCTCATTGATAAGATGCACCAAATCGTATATGGGACAGTCAATGCTTCCTTTCCTACTCAGATCTACTGATGAGAGACAAAGTTTCTTCTGTTTCTCAAACAAATGCGTCACGTTCTCATCCATGGTCTTCACACTGGATAAAATTTAATATATCCAAACAATTAATTTACAAGACTTGCATGTTGTGCTTTTTCATTAAGAAACAGATCTTAGTAATGAAAAATGCCTAAAATGAGGTTTGATTGTGCAAGAGACCAAACAATTAAACAATCTTATACAGCATCATATAGTCATAGTGTTTTATCCTTCATGCCCTTGCAGACCAGTTCTCTAGTTTCTACTCCATTTTATGATTCTCATCCGGTGCTATACTTATATAATAGATCAGATTTTGGGTCTCTGTCATTCTGTATGTCTGAGCATCTCATCAGTTTCACATGTACAATGAGTTGACATTGTGTAGGTGTGCTAGCAGGTCCATTGTTGTGGTTCGTAGATTTAGAGGTTTTATAATTTCACCCATGGAAATGTGGTAGGATGGGAATGTTGGGAGCAAACGGAATGTCAGCACTGCCTGTCACATGTCGTGTTAGCATTCAGTGACCGCAGCTGGCAGGATGAGGGCATGGTATTTATGGAAGTTATTAAATTTAAGATATTAACATTTAATATAATAAATAATACCATCATACAACTACAAGTTTCATAATTATATAAATATAGCCTAACAATATAAAATTTTAATGTTCCAAATATGAATTATTGCTAGACAAAAACATGCAATGACATTCTGTCATGACTGTGTAAAATGATGTGGCAATTCGGCTAGTCTAGTCCACTATAGTTGTTACTACATGTCTACTAGTCTAGTATAATTCAATACCATTTACCAACTGCGGCATATTTAATAGGCCGTTGCTATTGGTCCGGACCCGGACATACTGTAAAGTAGCTATAGCTCCGGCACTTCATTTGCGCATGCGCAATGCGAAACTACCGGTAAACAATAGCAACATTGCCGACTACCGGACAGTGATTGTAGCTCTGGCAGACTGCCGGAAAACGTATAAATCGACTACAGCTCCGGCACTGATTGTCGGACGCCGTACGAACCTGCTATAGCTCAGGCACTAATTGACTGCCGGACGCCGTGCGAATCTACTATAGGCCCGGCACTGACTGACTGCCGGACGTATCTACTATACAGTACAGGACGCTAGTACAGTTCAGGCACTGCCTGCCGGACGCCGTATGGTTTGGCTATAGCTCCGGCGATGACTATAATATAATTAACAGTAACACTAACAGTGGCTCTGCTACTACTAAGTCTAAGAGAACACCGTAAGATAATTTGCTATATGGGTGTGAACGCAAAAAAAATTCCTGAAATTTGTTCCCCTCATCTCTTAGATTTTTTAATAAATCAGTTTGGTGAAAGTCTTTGGTAAGAAAAGCAAGAATCCGAAATTTGAACAAAATCACTCCAAGTTAAGACACATCTCACGAGGCCTCGCAGCGACTACAAAACCAGTATGTAACAAGTAGTAAAGCAACATCGTATATTATAACGGTATAACATTCGTAAAATAAACGTTGTATATTATAGGCCAAAAGTTCTAAATCACAACGACTACTAAATGCGTCCCCGACAGCAACCTTACAAGACATTGCCGTTACCATTACCGCTTACTGCGCATACATTGCGGAAAAATGCCGGACCAATAGCTGAGAAATTACGCTTACGGATCCGGAGCGCTAGCCACTTCGTATTTAATATTATCATATTATCGCTCATCGCGCCGAAAAGTTTTTATAAACTATTAGTTGAATAAGATCGTGACTTGCAGGTTGAATATTCATTCATACCTAATTAGTCATTATGTTTAATTTATTACATAACTAGTGCGTATAATAAACCTTAAACTATAACTTCGTTAGGCAGTACAACCCGTCACCACTCTCTACAAGTAATCACTAGGTGACAGCACAAACCTCGATTAGCCAGTCTCCGCGATGTGGCGCCCTTGTTTGTCGCGCCCGCCCGTATGGACATGCATATCATGCGCATTCCATTGTTAGTGATACCAGACGTTTGAAGAACAATCAAATTAATTTACATATGATACTAACTCTTTCATCTTCTTTGCATGGTTTCACAACTTACATTAAAACTACTTAAAGGGGCACGGTATAGATTATGCTATTCCACGGCAGAAGTATTTTATCGGCCGATGCTTGGCGTCTGCGACTATTTATAGAACAGTCTGGTGCATGCGATATGTTTGTTGTCGTTAGTTCTCAGGGACACAAGACAAACGTGCGCTGAATCTAGTGATTGTATTCTTGATAAGGATTTATTTATTTAGTGTTGTTAGTTTGCAACAGTATATGTCATAAATAAATAATTATCAACAACACAATCACTAGATTCAGCGCACGCTTGTCTTGTGTTCCCGAGAACTAACGACGGCAAACATATCGCTTGCACAAGACTTCTATAAATAGCCGCAGACGCCAAGCGTCGGCCGACAAAATACTTCTGCCGTGGAATAGCGCAATCTATCGTACTATAAATGTAATTCAACTCATTGTGATATCCATATAACGATATATGTAATATATAATAGTAGTATACAATATGCTATATAATTACATATCTGTATTTATTAACACTGAATTGTGACTATTATTTCTATTTACTATTACTATTTACTAATTTTAGTATTTTTATTATTAAAAGAGAGCTCCCATGTTGTCTTAATGGGAGTCTCCTTGACTTTACATTTAAGTTAATTATTTCAATTTGTACATTCATGGTCAAAATAAATATGTATGTGTACATGTCTTTGCTTCACTCCCACAGACAAACTATACCGACTTGGATGGATGTGGTGACACATTTCTCCAATTTATTATGATCAATTGCAATATCACAAGACGGACACAAACTTGCTAAATTTAAAAAGATTTTTTTACAAAAATAAATCAAAGACTAACTTAATATATAATATCAGTTTTGGCCTACTTGCGTATGTATTGGATGCACTTTCCGACAGTAAAAATGGAAAAAACTTGTTTATGCTACATCATTTTATACACTTACATGTATGTAAATTTATATTCTAGGCTGACTCAAGATCGACTCTGAATTTTTTTGCTAAAGTCTAAATTAAATAGTAGGCCTATATGTGGATCATTACAGGAATGCAAGAGTAAAACTAATTTGTTTGATAACGTAATTCGTGTATTATGTATATTAGACATGTGTCGATAAGTTTGGCGGCTCTAATTGACCGTTTTCATGGTCATAGGTCAAAAAGTAAAATATCGCCCAGTGTGTAAGTTATTATTAAAAGGAATAAAACTGAGTTATTTTGGCCACATCAAAAGCCATAATTCCTTAGAGAAAAACTGTCCTAGAAGGCAAAATGGAGGGAAAGAGAGGAAGGGGAAGACCAATGAGAAGATGGGAGCAGGACATCAGCGACTGGTTGGAAGACGACATCGTGAGAGCAGGGAGACAAACGCAGACAGAGCAGCGTATCGTGGGATCATCTGGGCAGCTACGTTTCGCAGAGATATGCTGAACTGAAGAAGTATAAGTTATTGCTTATCCCTGAACGAACCTGTTTATAACTAATGTGAGACTATTTGGGTACGTGTTGGATAATTTGCGACTTGCGGAGCCATCTAGCCAATCGGAAGGTTAGAAGTTGTAAACCGCTCAATTCAAAGGCGGCAGATTCAAACGTCGAAAGAAGAGTTGGGAAGTTATCTGGGCAAGTTTCTTCCATTCTTATTATATTTCCTTTTCAATAAATGTATAATTTGTGTATTATGTGTAATATTAGTTCCGTTGTTCACAAGTAACTTCAAGCCTTACGTTAGTAGTCATTTGGCAAGGCAATATTACATGTTACGAACTTACCAGTTACGCCTACGGAGGATAAACAAAACAGGCGGGTAAAAACGTGTGTGGCACTGGCAGTGCAACACAATTTTTGACACTAACCTGTGTCAACAGCAGTAATGTGATTGATATGAAATCGAAACTGTCACAATTACTAGGTTACTATACTACTAGAAAGAGCGAAAACTGAGAAAGCATTCCTAAAACCAGTGCTTTTGCAGTCAAAGATTGCATACAATTCATGTAAATCAGTGACATATATGTGCGCGCAAAAGGCAGACTACTCACAACTGCTCTGCTCACAACGACAACTTGCTGCGGTAATACCCTTGCTGCAAAGCAACGCCAAGACAACTATGGCGAGATCATTCATGGTCGCCGCACGCAACGATCAGCGTCTGTTCTACAAGATAATCGCCAGGCAACGCTCCTCTAGGAACACCATGCCTTCAGGAAATGGAGTTCATGGGCGAGACTGTAAAGCAGAATGGCCTACTGAAACAGTGGAAGTATGGGCAAATTACTTGCCACACCCAAGGAAAAACCCCACTATCATGCCCGTTATAAAGAACTGTGAGTCTATGTATCCCTGAAATTTGAACATTTGACCGAGGATAACTCATAGTGTGACCACCAAACTATCACCTGGATTTGTGATAGTATGATCTCCGATTATGTAGACTCACTGAAGAACATTAAATCGCCAGATATTCATGGCATATCTGCAGAACATCTGAAGCACACACATCATAGCGTCATCAGTGTTATAACTTTGCTCCTCAATTGCATTGTTAGAGAACGGACTCTCCCAAGCCAAATGATACATGGATTGATAACGCCAGTGCTTAAGCAGAAGAAATCGGCACAGTTTCCATATAACTACCGCCGCACCACCTTTATATCAATGATTGACAAACTGCCCAAGAAGATCCTCGTTATCCCGACAAAAGAGATCCTATATGACAAGATATCTGCATGTCCTTCAGCGGGGATTCCGTGACCATGCCTCCTCTGTAAATACTGCATTGCTCATTTCAGAGGCTGTATCAGAGGCAATGGACCTGAAGACCCCTCTATTTGTGGCATATTTAGATGCCAGTAAAGGATTTGATGTCGCCTGGCACAACTCTATGCTATGTAAGCTACATTTACTCGGAATCAAAGGAGATCTCTGGGCACTGTACAGCGACATGTACAGTGAGCTCACATCCCCGGTCAAATGGAATGGCCACCTCTCAACTCTGATAACAGAGTTGCAAGGCGTAAGTCAGGGTGGTATCCCCTCCACGGAAATCTTCAAGGTCCGCGGCAACGATGTGCTCCAGAAACTGTCGCACTCTCAGATGGGCTTCAAGATAGGCACCATTGACGTCTCAGCCCCCACGTGTGCAGATGACGTCACTCTGATTGCATCCGACCCCATATCATTGCAAGCTGAGATACATATTACTGAGCATGACTCACCTGAACAGGCATGAATTCAGCGGATCGAAGACCAAAGTAATGGTTATGAACAGCAAGACAATTATCTCTACCTGGAAGCATTACCTGATGTGGTCCATTAATAATCAGACCCTGGATGTAACATCGGACGAAACCTACCTCGGCATCCAATGGTCAGATAGTTGCAAGGCTACAAAGTCGGTGGATTCCAACTTGCTTGACACACAACATACTCGTTAATGGGTGCTGGCCTGCATGGCCTCAATCGGGGTCGCACTCTAGCCAGTGAAAACCTGTTTTGACTCATTAGCGGTTAAAAGCTGGCGAAAGCCTATTAATACTATTGAAAAGTCTAAAACTAACCCAAAATACAACAAACTTCTCCTAGCTTATATTTACCTCATATACTAATTTTATCTACCGGGTAGTGATAGAATGTAAATATCTACTTGCTTAAAACAAGCATAGCTGGAGATTATGAAACATCAATGCTGAATTGTCGTGCAATTACTCTGAAGCAGTCCTTGTTCTTGCAAAATTTAAAATGAATTGACACATGCTTAATAAATAAAAGCATGTGTATAACACTTATTAATTATTGTAACATATTCCCCAGTTACAAACATTTTATATGTACAAATATTCTAGAAACTATTTTGGCAGAAAAAAGGTGGTTATGAAGATACTGATAGAAATATTTTCTTCAAACTTAAGAACAGTGTAGGTTAGATGTGAAAAATACTAATTCTCTCAGAGGACAATAAATGACGAACAAATTATCTGATGATTGTGTTAATGCTAGCGGTGTGAATATGTTCAAAAATAAAATTGACAGCTATTTGGAGAGGGTGGGCTATACGTAGTTGGAAAATTGTTGGACTCAATAAGCCAAAGGCTTCCTTGTCCACATGCCGTCTGGAGCTTGTAGCTCTGGATGGCAGTCTTGTTAACAATCTAGTAATGATACCATAACACTATCTGGTGGTGCTGGGCGTAACACTTGCCATTTCATTTGCCAAGAAACTTAGAAAGATCTGAGACCGAGAACTTCAATCATCAATTTGATGAAGACAATTAAACTCACTTGAATTTTCTCACCCATGGTATTGGCGTTGTCCAGTAAATGCATTTTTATTCTCAAAAATATGTGTTTACAAACTAACTCGTACAGTGTGACTCAAATTTGTTTTAAAATGGCAACATTTATTTATGTTAGCATATTTATATACACATTTTGTAAGTATTGTTTTTTTAAATTAATGAAGTGTTGAATGTTCTATTTGTAGGGTTTACATATGACTATGAATCGGCAACAGGAACCGTTGAAGCGCAAGCCATCAGTGGCTGGTAGTCGCTCTTTGCGTGCGCACAAACAGGACGTAGAACGCAAGATCAAGAGAGATGAGACATTGAGTCGACACAGAAACCTGTCAGCCATGTCTCCCCTCAAGGAGAACTCGGGCAATGTAAAGGCTGGGCGGAAGACATCACAGAAAGTGAAAGCCACGCAGGATGCAACTGGTGAGATGGTCAACCTGGGTGTATTTAATGGTTGTTGGGAACCTTCACCATAACATAATTTTTTATTCAGCAACTTGGCTAAATTATTATTTTTTCTTAGCCAAATTTTTTCCCAGCCAACTTTTTAAAACTTAAAGGTTTTCCATTTTGTTTAGCCAAACATAGTAATTGTGGCTGAACAGATTACAGAATTGAGAATTGTACTGATTCAGTAGTACACATGCATACATGTTTAAAAAACTCAACACTCAGTTGCTTCATTGTTCTTTGATCACCAATCTGCTCGCTTCCTTGAGACAAGATTTTTTCGAACCAAAAGCCAAATAAACAAGGTTCCATGCTACTTGCAAGTGTTCACAGTAACATTCCCCCAATATTTGTTGTAATCATGTTAACCACATCAGAATGAAAGAAATGTTTAATAAATGTGTCAATATTTTCCTCTGTATATTCCAGAAAACAGGAAACAGATGCTTCAGAAGTGGAAAGCCGAGCGGGAACTAAAGAAGAAGCTGCAACAGAGAGAGCAGGGAAAGAAGCCAGTGTTTCGAGTTACACACATAGTACCAGAGACAGTTGCATATAGTAAACCCCTGCCACAGGTAATCTCATTGCCAAGTTTCTCAGCAAGGTATCTGGAGTTAACAAAGAAAGCATCTGCAACCAGTTCAGATTCAAATCTTGTTAAAAACATTTTGGAAACTAAATTAATTTAAAATAAAAATTTATTGGGTTTTTCATTTGTTGAATATTTTAGTAAAAGTTCTTCATGGCTAAAATCTGGCGATGGCCATTTTCCCCAATAGCTGGCAATTGGCCGTCTTCCACTGACCTGTATTTCACAAAGTTTACAATTGTCCTGAAATGGACGAAGGCTAGCTGGTTGTGTTGTGCGTATAGTTTGTAATCAGTCCTTTCCTGATCTCGGTACTGGATATGTTGCAGCGTAAACATGATGATGTGCCTACTAAAGACATCAAGGTACCAGATCGACGTGTCACCCGTGCGTCTATTGCGGCAACAAAGCCCCCAGCACGATGCACAAGGAGCAGCAACATCACAGAGAAGGTGAATATCTCGCATCCTTGATTAACTCGAATATGCTGGAGCCCAAATTTCTTTCACTGAAATTTTCGTACAACCATAAATTAATTTGGCAACTGTTCATGACTATGTAGGTGTAGTGCGTTGCATGAATTTGCATAATTGCTTATCATTTGTAGCAGAAAGACAGAGAGTTTTAAACAAGTTTATAATCAGCTCTTGTATGTGCATTGTTATCACTAGTAACAACTGTCCGCCCTTCAGATGGCGTTGCATTCATACAGACACAGAAGACGATTTCCCTAGTATTCATAAATTACGTTTGTGTTATAATGTAATTTGCAATACAATGCTTGTCCAAACTGATCAGCAAACCAATCGTGTGGCTTGCAACGCTGCATAATGTTGTTGATCTTCAATTTTATATCCATCTAACATCAACTCAAAACTCAAAAAATCTTTACAAAATCCCTAACAGGGAATTTTGAGAAAAAACGGCATTCCTTTTCTTCTGAGGTGTTATAAACCAATCCCTAAAAGTTTGGCATCTGAGATGCAAGCTGTCCAGAGGGAAACATTAACATACGCACACTAGCTCGGTTACAGTAGCTATACATTGCATGTTTAGTTTACAATATGTACCATGCAAGGTGTCTGGGCCACACAGCCTATATTTATATTGCAGGTGTCGGGGCCATCAGTCACTAGAAAGAGGTCATCAACACGAGCCACCAAGTCCAAGACTGCCCCAGAAGGTGAGAAGACAGAACTTCACTCGGGTTGATCAGTTCTTCAAATGTCTACTTATTCAAATCGTCTTGTTAATAAAACAAACAAAAGTTTGTAGTTGAAAAACTGTTGCGGGTTTGCAGTGGAATTTTTTTCATTATGTGTAAATTATTGTATAGTGTACAAAAACGTTTTATAAAATCTAAGACAAACCTGTATTAGCTATCATTGCTACCTTGATGGATTATTGTTACAAGCTCATTACCTTAGTGAAATGCTGCGGAAAGGTGTGCCAGAGCCAGTGAGTGAAATGAAAGGCACTCGGAGCAGACCTAATGACTGGATACTGTTCTGAGGGTGAGTATGAACTTACTTGTGATTTGATTTTACAAATGGAAATACAAGTAGCCTACTTTCCTGTGCAGCCGCCCAAGCCAGTCGGACAGTGAGAGTTACAGGTCCAGCATCTGTTCCCGCCGTCAAGGCTACATCTAAGCTGCCACCAGCAAGGGTGGCGAGACGAACTAGCAACAAGCGCACAGACACGAGACATGTGACACAGGCTAGGGGGGAATCCTCAACGTCATTCGCTCCTGACAACTTTAAGTTTGCCCCACCAGTGAACCTCTCCCAGGTTGTCTTCAACCCGCTCAGTCCTGTGAGTGCACAGTGCTTCATGTTCGCAGCTTTCGACACAACTACTGACTCTCGCAGGTGTGTACATGTTGGATGGGTGGGGTTGGGGAGATAATCCTTAATGTCTTCAGATCTCTGAGATCACTGTTCTGTTTTCATCTTAGACTTACATACCTGCTTACCATTCCAGATTTTCTGGCATTTATATGGATATACACCTCAAATTACGGTATTACGACGAGGGGTAGAAATATAGAATTTTTATTTATCACAATGATTGCCAATTACCTCCGTGTTCCTCAGATATAGCTTCTAATGTAACAGGCAACCCCACCTGTGGTTTGTCTTCCCACTTGAGTCGTCTGCACAGTGGATCAGACTTTGTACAATGGTTCAGTGAGAAGAACCAATTCAACTCGTGTGTTCAAGTTTATGACTTGAAATGAACAATAATTATTCCAAGCAATGCAATTATGTAGTCATGACGAACAAAAGTTTTATAAGCAGCATATCCAAGCCAGCATTTGATGGTTGGTGAAATTGGCCTATTTAGGGATAGTCTCAAGTTAGCAAATTAAAAGTATTTAGCATTGGTTGAAGCCCTCCCCCACCAATACATTGTTTGGAACTTGTGATTTTATGATCCAAGATGCTATTAGCGTCAACTTGCATTTGACATGTTTCAGTCACAAGGTGGCGCAACTGTAACAATTTATTTCCTTTGCGGTGATGACAATATCAACCCCCACATATTGCTTAACATATTTTGTTCACTTTGTGAACTTATGCAAACACCCCTTATTCACTGGTGTTTGGTGAGAGGACCCACTGCTGTAACCTGTGTCATTGATTTGTTGCAGATGCTCCACACCAAAGGTTGTTTTGAAGAGGATGTCTCCTGTCCACTCTCCATCTGTGTCGGTCATCCATCCAGTTAAGCAGTCCGGTGAGTGGCACTCTCATAGTTCTACAGCTCACCAACCCACATATCATTAGTGGAAGGGTCGTTCCTCTCGCAAATACTATGTCTGCTTGTGAATATTAACTGTCTAGATACAGTTAAAAGGCCCACATTGTAACTCTAAAAGTTGTGTAAGCGCCATTTCACTAAGTGTAGAATACTGCACAATGCATTTAAAAATCAGGTATGGTACACAATAATGTTCACTGTCGTTACTGTGTATATTTTCTGTATTTTTAAAAGTTCACACTTTGGACCTCCTATATATGAGACTTGTAATATGCAATGCCCATGATGAGTGTGTGAACACTTGTGGAAGTGAACACTTGTGGAAGTGAACACTTGTGGAAGTGAACACTTGTGGAAGTGAACACTTGTGGAAGTGAACATTTGTGGAAGTGAACATTTGTGGAAGTGAACACTTGTGGAAGTGAACATTTGTGGAAGTGAACACTTGTGGAAGTGAACACTTGTGGAAGTGAACATTTGTGGAAGTGAACACTTGTGGAAGTGAACACTTGTGGAAGTGAACACTTGTGGAAGTGCTGAAATCGTCTGAATACAATTGTTTTCTCACTTTTAGATGCTTAGATTACTTGACACTGGCTATAGATAATTCACTTCTGAAGGCTGATTACATATAAACCCGGGTCCCGGTTACTATATGTGCCATATTTCAACTTGATATCAGTATTTAGTTGCGAGATATGAGGTTCCAAACATGGGTGCTAAAATGGTAAAGAGCTTTCTGTTTTCACTTCACTATATCTCCAAAACTACCAGGAGTTTAGGTTTAAGGTTTGAGCGGTGGTTATTGTGTCAGTTGATTTCTTAACTTTTTTCTTCATAGAACTTTAGTAGATGTTGGTATGAATATATGTACCACAAACGAAAATATGGCATTAATGCCATATGTCACAAGTCCTTCCTTTAAAAATTACTACTTTGTGTGTCTCAGTGGAATTCCCCTTCAAATTCTTGGAAATTATAACGACATTTCCGAAGAAACAATGACATCAGTTTCACGCAAGCACAGATGTCTGAGTGTAAATTCGCCCACCATGAACGCATATCATATAATCTGGTTATTTTGATGCCAGTATCTTGTTTTATGAACATTACATAATTGTATCGTGATGTTAAATAACCTGTTCCACACTCGACAACTCCGTCATTTGTCAGTAACCCAGTGTTGATCCCTGACTAATCAGGTGTCACCGAAACACAGACTAGCACGTGGGGCCATAGGCCAGTCATAAAGACAATGTCAATCGACATTTAGTCATTACAAATACAGATTGCAGGGCCTAGTTGGCGGGAAAACACGGGGATATCTCAAAACAGATGTCTCCGTCAATTTGTATTAACATAAACTGCTTGCCAATGGAAAAATGTCACATTTTATGCCAGACCCACCTATCTGGTGACATCTGTTATCAATGACAACCAGGAAGCATTGCTTAATGTAATTTTTTTTAAATACACCAATAGTTATGATGCTATAACTTGGCATGTAAGCTGGCCTTACATGTGTGCCAAATTGCACGGGATTGATTTACGATCGGTGAAGGGATTAGGGGTTGTGCTAAAAATACACTTCAAGTTTGTTCACAAATGTCAATAATACACTGCTCCACTAAACATGGAATAATCCGATCACCGAAACTACTCGTCCAGGACGATTGGACTGGCCTTATTTCGCAGCCTGAGTCAGCAATGAACAACCCTAATGAAATGTAATTTGCAGCAACGAAAACGAACTCCATGCTGAAAACAAGTACTTCGCTAGAACCCGTATCGGAGAAAGGCATTCACCACACTGCTGACGTGGAACCTGCATCAGCAACAGGCACACCAAATGACGCAGTGCCCAAATCGACCATAGAAAAGGCTGCAACTGGAGAGAAAAAGAATGTGACATTTTCACCGGTAAGCAGTGGTAACGTAACACAGCCCGACTTGTCAACTACTGCCCCGGTGATGTCTTTGAAAGACGTGATAAGTGGCAACGAAGAGAACATGCCCCCTCCTGTCAGCACCGCCGTCGTGCGCACGCCAGGCTGTGGTCCACGGCAACGACGGCACACTGCTGCAGAACTGCCAGCATCCTCAGGGAGGAGCAGCAAGAAGACACCCAAGTGTAACAGTCTCATTCTACAACACCTCTCCCCAGAAGACAGGTTCGTGTTTCGTCTTGTGTGTTTCATATTTTACAGTAGCATTAAAAGTGCGTTTTGAGGAGTTTAAAAACATATGATGTTTGAATAAATAAATGAAAATAATTTATTATAACATGTAAGCTTTTAACCGTAAAATTGAAAATAACAATAATAATGTACATAAAATTCCATTAATTCTCCCAAATTCTCCTTATTTTGTTGATGTATCAATACGCTTTGTTGCGATATATCAATTAAGCTTTACAATCCTACAAATAAAAGACTGGGATGTCAGTTCAGCTTGTTAAGTAGGACGAAAGGCTATACAGGTATGTCTTTGGATATGATAAGAGGAAATGTGTTAAAAGCAAAAATTCTGATGAGTGTTTCTGTTGGCAGGGTTGATGTCCTACTGCACAGTCCCATGGTGGAAGTACGACGTCGCACGCCCAAAGTACACCACACACCTGGTGGGTGACTCCTGCAAACACATCCTTGTATTATGAGAAGGCAGCATGTTCCTTTTCTCTACCCAAAAGAGAGGCAGAATAAACTATATGTATTATAATATACTGACTGCCCAAATATGTTTCAACAAACCATTTTTTATTGGTAAAGTTTTACTCTTATTCAGGCACAATCAGTTAGTTTACACAGCAGCATGTTGCTTTTAGAGGTATGGTCCAACAGGGAACAACTGATGCAGTCAGATGATAGACATTTAAGGATGAGATTACTTGAACGGCAGCTCAGCAAATTAGGCATACAGGAAGAATTGTTCTTGTTCATATAGCAGCTCGGTGCATTACAAAAATAGTTTTTACAAACTGCTCTGCATATTTGTGTAAAATTGCTATAAAACATACAAGATAATAATAATAAATTTAATAAACTGACTGGTGGTGCCTATATTACGTAAGCAACCCGGAAAAGATGCGTTTTCAAAAGTCTTTGGAAAGTCACAAGGCAACAAGTGAATTCCACAGTTGTGGAGCAGATACCAAGAAAGTTCTGTCGTCGTAACAGCTACGAGATGATGGCAAATACAAGTCATTGTTTGTAGTTGAACGCAACACTCGAGTAGCTCTTTGTTCATGGCGTGGGTCGATGATGTAAGCTGGTGCCAGTCCGTGTTGAGCACGAAATGTCAGTAGCAGAACTGTGTAATGAATGCATTGCCAGTGTAGTTTCTTGAATACCGGTGTGATATGGTCCCATCTGTGGCAGCGGACCACCAGCCGAGCAGCAGCATTTTGCACTCTTTGCAGCTTGTTGATTAGGCTGTCGGGGATGTCATATAGCAAACAATTCGCACAGTCAATTCTTGATATAACAAGAGAGTATATAAGACGGACTGCAGCTTTCTGTATTGGGCACAATCGGATCAACGCAATGTTTCTCAGATGATAGTAGGCTACTCAGCAGATATGCTCTACACGACTGACCATCAATATTTCCAAGTCGAATACATCACCGATGTTTCTGGCAGTAGGAAACTGGGTTTCTTTCAGCAGCCATGTTGGTAAGGGATCGAGCGTGCACAATGTCGTTGGTGACTTGTTGAGCAGATTGCGGATGTCTGATGTTGTCGCAGTCGGAAGTGAGTGAAGTTGTGACAGGCAGGGTGCTGGATGGCGGTCTGTTGTCGTGGTGGATGTGAGTACAGATTGGGTATGTAATGTAGGGTGCTGGATGGCGGTCTGTTGTCGTGGTGGATGTGAGTACAGACTGTGTATGTAGCGCAGGGTGCTGGATGGCGGTCTGTTGTTGTGGTGGATGTGAGTACAGACTGGGTATGTAGCGCAGGGTGCTGGATGGCAGTCTGTTGTTGTGGAGGATGTGAGTACAGACTGGGTATGTAGCGCAGGGTGCTGGATGGCGGTCTGTTGTTGTGGTGGATGTGAGTACAGACTGCGTATGTAGCGCAGAGTGCTGGATGGCAGTCTGTTGTCGTGGTGGATGTGAGTACAGACTGTATGTAGCGCAGGGTGCTGGATGGCGGTCTGTTGTCGTGGTGGATGTGAGTACAGACTGTGTATGTAGCGCAGAGTGCTGGATGGCAGTCTGTTGTCGTGGTGGATGTGAGTACAGACTGTGTATGTAGCGCAGGGTGCTGGATGGCGGTCTGTGGTCGTGGTGGATGTGAGTACAGACTGTGTATGTAGCGCAGAGTGCTGGATGGCAGTCTGTTGTCGTGGTGGATGTGAGTACAGACTGTGTATGTAGCGCAGGGTGCTGGATGGCAGTCTGTTGTCGTGGTGGATGTGAGTACAGACTGTGTATGTAGCGCAGGGTGCTGGATGGCGGTCTGTGGTCGTGGTGGATGTGAGTACAGACTGTGTATGTAGCGCAGAGTGCTGGATGGCAGTCTGTTGTCGTGGTGGATGTGAGTACAGACTGTGTATGTAGCGCAGGGTGCTGGATGGCGGTCTGTGGTTATGTGAGTACAGACTGGATGGCAGTCTGTTGTCGTGGTGGATGTGAGCAGACTGTGTATGTAGCGCAGGGTGCTGGATGGCGGTCTGTGTCGTGGTGGATGTGAGTACAGACTGCGTATGTAGCGCAGAGTGCTGGATGGCAGTCTGTTGTCGTGGTGGATGTGAGTACAGACTGTGTATGTAGCGCAGGGTGCTGGATGGCGGTCTGTGGTCTTGGTGGATGTGAGTACAGACTGTGTATGTAGCGCAGGGTGCTGGATGGCGGTCTGTGGTCGTGGTGGATGTAAGTACAGACTGTGTATGTAGCGCAGAGTGCTGGATGGCAGTCTGTTGTCGTGGTGGATGTGAGTACAGACTGTGTATGTAGCGCAGGGTGCTGGATGGCGGTCTGTGGTCGTGGTGGATGTGAGTACAGACTGTGTATGTAGCGCAGAGTGCTGGATGGCAGTCTGTTGTCGTGGTGGATGTGAGTACAGACTGTGTATGTAGCGCAGGGTGCTGGATGGCAGTCTGTTGTCGTGGTGGATGTGAGTACAGACTGTGTATGTAGCGCAGGGTGCTGGATGGCGGTCTGTGGTCGTGGTGGATGTGAGTACAGACTGTGTATGTAGCGCAGAGTGCTGGATGGCAGTCTGTTGTCGTGGTGGATGTGAGTACAGACTGTGTATGTAGCGCAGGGTGCTGGATGGCAGTCTGTTGTCGTGGTGGATGTGAGTACAGACTGTGTATGTAGCGCAGAGTGCTGGATGGCAGTCTGTTGTCGTGGTGGATGTGAGTACAGACTGTGTATGTAGCGCAGGGTGCTGGATGGTGGTCTGTGGTCGTGGTGGATGTGAGTACAGACTGTGTATGTAGTGCAGAGTGCTGGATGGCAGTCTGTTGTCGTGGTGGATGTGAGTACAGACTGTGTATGTAGCGCAGGGTGCTGGATGGCGGTCTGTGGTCGTGGTGGATGTGAGTACAGACTGTGTATGTAGCGCAGGGTGCTGGATGGCGGTCTGTGGTCATGGTGGATGTGAGTACACACTGCGTATGTAGCGCCACATGAATCGTCTTGATTTTCACAGAGAAGAAGTTTGAGAAACCTGTTGCGAGATGTTGCATGTTGTCGTTAGCTGGTAGACATTGGAACTTTCTTTGCTGCAGCAGTCCGTTTAGCAGACAATACAGTCGCCTGCTGTCACTCCCACACTGGCTTCTTTGATTGTCCTCTTTACCTGTGCACACTGTGTCTTGTACATTTTGCGATGCACTTGAAGTGTTGTGTGACGCCACGCTGTCGTCAAATTTGTTTGGCTTTGATCACCTTCTTGTACCACGGTACGAGTGGACGATCAGCGATACGACACGTCTGTACATGTCCATTCTGTTGATCTATTAAACATATAAAGTTTTAATAGCGATCTTCCCATGATTCATAAAGCTGCTATGCGAATGGTCAGTGGGTAGGTCCATTTATGCATTAGTTGATAGGTGGCAGCACCAGGTTTGAGCTAAATCCACCTAGTGGTGAATAATATAGTATGTTGATGCCGCCGCTGATTGACAATGGCGTGATCTTGTTAAACATTAAACTGTTGAATTCTAAATTAGTTTCTGCTTTGTTAAAACACATTAGGGCAGTCAGCATGTTATAACAGATTATAGTTTATACTGTATAACATGATTTTATGATAAAAACGAACGGTAGGTCATTTTAAGAGTGTCCCCTATTGGTATATTAATCTATTTGAAACTATAGACATATTTGAACATCGTTGAACCTGATTGAAACTGGCTAAATGAATTGGCCAGTAAGCATTGTTGACAAATGCAATTGTTGTTCAGATCATAATTTACATTTGAACAGTCGACTAATTGTTAATATCGAGTTGACCCATATTGCTGGACAAATATGATTATTCTGTCAGCTGAATTTGTGCTGTTTTCAGGTATAAATATTGAACTGCCAAACTTTGACGATGTGGACTTGTCTATCGTTGCTGACCCATTTGCTGACATCAGCACCACAGGCAAGAATACTGACCACTGTTACTCAGGGTGCACGGTGGATTTAGTTGACAGGTAGTCCGTCGGACTAGCTGACTCAGAAACAACTAGTCCTCAAATTGTTTTACTAGTCCTTAAAAATAAATGTGCCAGGTACCATCAATCATACTGTTGTGTCATATATGTGTGACACATAATAAAAGTGGCTTTATTTCATAAAGAAAATAAGCCGTTTCCCATTTCAATTAAATGTTTAACTAAATGTGTCATTAATAGAAACAAATACATGTGATTTCGTAGATCCAATTGCAAAGTTATCAGAAGAAATGACTAGTTTAATCAGGGGCAGCAAACAGGAGTCGTGGACAAGGTGATGCCAGCAGAATTTGAAGCCTGACGGCGACAAAGGATCGACATTGTCGGACTAAGTTGCATCATTTGCCCTATACTTTTAATTAGCGTTTTCTTTCCTGAAGCCGACTAAACAATCAGTAACATTGCTGGCGTTTGGTAACTTGCTAAAATAATCACCCGATGCAGGAATAACGCAACTACCATCACGACGGGATAGCACGTAACGATGTCTGTAACCCGCGCATGTATGTTTGTCCATGTCGCTCATCACTCATGGTCGCTAGGTGGCACTACCTATCCTACGCTAACCGGATGTAAACAGCCGCCATTCACTGCGTTCAGCAAGTTTCCCATCTGACGGTCGTACTGAATATTTAGCTGCCTGTGATAAAATGCTACCCTACTATCTTATTTTGTTTTATTCCATCACAACACCCAACTAGCATATACATAGCGTAAATTAATTCACATAATAACATGTTCTATGGGACTGCTCCACTAAACATGGACTAGTCCGATCACTGAAACTACTCGTCCGGGATGATCAGACCGGCCTTATTTCGCAGCCTGGTTACTGAACTCTTGTTATCCTGGCATACAGGGCAAATCACATTTATTGAGCTAAACAATTTATTATAATACAGAATGTTGTGTCCTGCTGTCAGCAGATCCCAACAGGACATTTTTTCGGACTCATCGATAATAATTTATAGTCTCCACCAAAAATCTAGAAATCTAGATTTTTATAGATTTCTATAGAAATCTACAGAGCGTTGTAAAATATATCATAGAAAACCACATAATGCTATAGATTATGAAGAATTCTATAATACAAAATATTTTTTAGAAACCCATCTGCAAAAAGTCCTATAAAATAATTTATAGATGATATACAAAATTATAGATTATTATGTACAGATTCTATGTAAAATATTTGGTGATTGTGTGATGCTAAAATGTGGAGGAGCAAACAATGTGTGTATTTAGACACTGTTTTTGGGAACCCTAAAATATATTTTGAACTATGTTTTCAGACAGTTGATATTGATATATAATCTATATAATGATCTTTAGATGTCCAAATATTGTAATCATACCAGTGTTTTGTTGCCCTCACAGGTGACACGGGCAGACTTACTGCAGACTTGGTTACTCAAGAGAAACCAGCTGGGAACACAAGTGATACAGCGGTGACAGGAAGTGACACGGTTACGACAGGAAGTGACATGGCTGCAACAGGAAATGACACGGCAGCGACAGCAAGTGACACATCTGCGATAGGAAGTGACACGGCTGCGACAGGAAGTGACACGGTTGCTGCAACAGGTAGTGACACGGCTGCAACTGGAAGTAACGCGGCTGACCCTGTGTCAAAGGTGAAGTCAGACGATGACCTGTCGCAAGAGCATGACATGTCGTACTTCCGAGAGCTGTTGGTGAGCGAGACGAAGCGACTGACCGCTGAGAGCGACAAGTGGAACGAGATCATCAGCTTGACAGACAACCTCTCAGAGGAAGGTGGGTCTCACTCACCTTTGCCAACATGTTTATAGTTGATGTTCTGTTTCACTTTTGGTGAACGGACGAAGTTGTATGTACAAGATTTGATTACTTACAATTTTACAACAACAAACTTACAGGCTAACATCTATTTTAATTATTTCTCCTAACTTCAAAGGAAAGCTTTTCACAATGCACCAGAATGCACCAATTTGACGATTGTACTTATTATGGCGGGGCTTTTCATGGACCCCCTAGGATTTTAACCACAGAAATCTTCTAGAATATACTGCCAAAAAGTGATGCTTTGCAATCCTGCAGTTTGTAACGTCATTGTGGGCTAAAACAATAAATAAGTTAATAAAATAAATAACTAAAGTTAAATAAAAACGTGCAGTTTATTTTAAAAACAAATCAGTCTTCTATAATGTCAATGGCTGGATGATGGGAAGGGTTGCTCTGTGGAATACTTGAGGTTCTGCAGTAAACACTGTAACTGTTTCCTGTATGAGTGAGTTCCATTGTGGGATAGAGCATGTAGGTGTTAAATCGGCGACAGTCGAGTTTGACATAATGTAAGTTTGATTTCCTGCCCTGCATGTGTTGCCAACAGTGGAGGGTCAGATCAGGACAACTGTTGGCCAGGCACAGCTACTGATGCGTCAACGTTTTAAACAGTTCAGCGGCCTCGTTGACAACTGCGAGTTTGGCACCGGCGAAAAGACAACTCTCTGCACGGACCTGCAGGGATTCTGGGATATGATTTACTTCCAGGTTGGTGCAGAACATATAATTACGCCAGTGTGACTGCAAATTATACAAACAGCTGCCATGAACATTCTAGTGAGATAACTGTGTTATCCTAATAGGTTTTTTCTTCTTACTAATGCTTAGATGTCATCTGTAAATTAATACGCTAATTTTGGATCATTGTAAAAGTATCTCCTCCCAGACACTGAGGTCCCCTCACCTCTTTTGGATCATTGTAAGAGTATCTCCTCCCAGACACTGAGGTCCCCTCACCTCTTTTGGATCATTGTAAGAGTATCTCCTCCCAGACACTGAGGTCCTCTCACCTCTTTCTATGTTCATTCCCTATCTTAGACCACTCATCTCTCATCTACCAATTGGCGATGTATTCAAGAAAACACAAGGATAGTTATTTACTGTGTATATGCTTTGCTTTTGTAGAGGGTCTACTTGAGAGAATTGAGTGGTGATTAGATATCGTGCTTGCGCCATTTTAGTGGTGATGAGTTAGCCTTTGGTTGGTTGCTTCATGGGTGCATGCAAGCTAGTCTATTAGAATGGTCATGTCCTATACATCCATCCTACGAAGACATCTGAAGAAAAGTAGTAATCCAAGTCATGTGTCATCTGTGTTTTTACTTGTACAGGTGGAAGATGTTGACAACAAGTTTGCGGAGCTGTCTAAGCTGAGGGCCAACAACTGGGTGAAGGAAGTGAAGCAGCAGCCCAAGAGAAAGAAGATCGCAAAGGTTTGTCTTCCTGTGTGTGTCACAAATGTGTGTGCCATTTGTGTGCGTGCGTGCTTGAGTTCTGTGTTGACTTCACAACAGTGCATCAATGAGTGTTGTTCCTGTGAGAGCAGTACTCCAAAGACATAATGTCCAGTCAGTCCCCCAATGTCCATACCATCTTGACCTGTTGTCATATCTCTGAGCGTCACAAGGTCTAAGTCTGACCACAGTCTGACGCCCGTCTCTTTGAAGTCTGCATACTCAGCCTAGAGGTGTAACAATACACCATGATACTTGATGTGCTGATAGTGCACTATCAATAGTAAACTTAACTATCAATAGTATACTGAACTATCGTTAATGACAACAGTTGGAAAAACAAATCAACAGGGTGTCTTCAATAATGTTCATAAAAATGCTTTTCAACGGTATTGTGTAGTGTCATTTATTTATCGATCTATCATCAACCATTGTTGACAATAACAGCATGATTCATGGATTGTTCATTTTGGCTGTCATCTGCCTCCAAGGCCATGCGACGGCTCCACCCATATGTGATGGTTGGGATGTGTTTGTCTGTTGTAGAAACCAGCCGCGAAGAAACCGGTGGCTGCAGCCAGGTCGAAGTTTGGCTCCTTCCTCGCAAAGATGAAACAGCAGAAGACAGCGACTGGGGCAGGGGAGGAGAAGGACTCAGGGACGGTTGGAAAGGAAGGGAAAGGAGCCAGTGCAAAGGAAGAAGATGGTGTTGTAACAAAGGAGGATGACACTGCAAGGAAGAAAGTCAACGCCAAGGCAACGATGGAGGAAGAGGTTGGGATGACAGAAGGTGACCCAGTTGGTTCGGAGACGAATACAAAGATGAAAACATTTGATGGTGGATTCTTCTCGGTCGATAGTCCCGTGCACAGTCCGTTGTTGCAGCAAAAATGTGAGTCTTTTATTTGTAAATTTTCGCGTGTCTTGTAAATATTGTATTCGATCTGTGTAATGAGATAAGATCAAAGAATGGACTGGTATGTAAACTGTCAAAACTTTCTGCCCATGTTTTCCACTGGTGGCCAGACTTAAATTCTGTTTTGAATTCTCAAAGGCACAGAGAATGTATTCAAATTAATTTTAAAATGCATAATAGTTCCTTCTGCAATTCAATCGTTTTTTAAAGAATTATTAAGTTAAAATCAAACCTATCTAGTATAAACAAAATGCTGGCTCATTTATGTAAATATGTTAGTTAGTTTTGATGAAATTATCAGACAAACTCTTACATTATATTTGAATTCTTCAAAATAGCACGAAAGTAGCTATAACTGTATTTCCTATAATGTCAGGCTATTTACAATTTCACAAGTTAATTAACACAAGTACGCACTTTGACTGTGCGTATTATTTGCATACTACAAATTTGAACACCAAATCTGATTTGCGATGAGCTAAATGAATTGAAGACTGATAATGTAATTTTAATGTAATAATGCATTTTGAGACAGTTATTATACACAATAGAAACATTGCTATAGAGGAATAGATATAACTATAGACCCAGTCCTAATTTATATGAGCGAACTGTTCATATACCATATTCTTATCTTACAGGCGGAAGTAGCGCAAAGAAATCACTGTCACAGCCCGGCTCAAAGAATGGTTCGCGTGCGAACACACCAGGTGGCAGCTGCAATAGCAAGAGCCTACTTCTCGTGTCTGTGATGAAGCGTCTCTCGCAAAGTGCCCAGCGCCGCAGCAGCTCACCCCGACTCAGTGGAGGAGGTGACTCATCACACACCATGCTTCGCAGTGTAGCTACAACGCCATCTGGTGGCAGCACAGGGCGACTGCGGCGATCACGACGTAGCCTGGCCGTGTGTATAGAGTCAGACACCCCAAATGTGTTCTCTCCAAGAAACACCGACACGCTTGACAGGTGTGTTAAATGTGACCTTTTATTGTATACTCCATCTGCGCTTCAGGCATCATGAAATATCCTTCAGTCCCCACACCCTCAGTTCAGCAACGTTTATTAGTCTTTTTGTTTATCTTTGTCTCTGTTTATTATTGTAAAAATGTGTTATTGTATTCTAATGTACTTTCCAACCAAATATGTCCTTGAATGGATTGAAGATCCGGTTTCTTGGTTGTTATAATATAAGATAATTACCCCACGAGAAAGAAATTTTTCTCTTGAATATTGCCGTAATCTTGCAGTCTTCATAGTATTCAGAAATATTCAAAAGAGAAAAAGTTTCTTGTGAGGTAATTGTGTCTCATTCAATCAAATATGGTTTAACGATACAGAAGAAAATTTTGAATTCAACAGTTCATTGTTTATAAAAATCGCTGCGCTGTCACGCAAATACCGGAATAGTGAGCTCAGATAATTCTGGTGTGTGGTAGGCTGTACGATTGTCAATCAAGAAAATTGGTGTTCAAGTCTACCAATTTTTAAAATTGTCTATTTCATTCACCCTTACACCTGTTATTCGTAAGAGACAAAATTAGTCATTTCTATGTGATTCCTGTCTTAGGGGAACTCAAACACCCCATGGGTGAGGGTAAAGCAGGGCTATCTACCATTATGGATTTTCCGTAATCATTATGGAAATTCACCTCAGATTACGGCATTACGGAAACTGCCGCCGTATTACGGAAATAAAAATATCCGACTACAGAAAGTGATACACATTAAAGAATTGCCAAATCTATAAATAATGGTTCTCCAGATGCTGTGAAGAAGCTGTCACCATTCACTCGTAACAATTTATCAACAAATGTTTAGTCAACTAGAAGTTTTATGAAGTCAGTACAGTGACGTCATCCAATGTTGTGCCTGTGTACAATGTTACAACTTCAACTGCCTGCAGCCTGCTGGTGATTGCCTTGGCTCTGGGCTTATTAATTAGCTATTACGTCAACACCTGTTAGTCAAAAGCAATTACAGCGGAAAATATCAATGTCATTAATGCGCATGTAGACATTAATAAAATTTACAGGCATAAAATTATATAATGAAATAAATAAATTAAGATGATGTTAGGAAGAACCATTAATTTACGTTAAATAGTTATGGTTTTCTGAAAGTTATGAATATAATTATAAAATGTGTTAGAAGAATATAAAATAAGTAGGCCCTATTATAATTGTTATAATTGCAATAGAAAACTATCAAAGCTTTTTTATTTGAAGACAATAATTTAACATTGTCACTGATTGTTAGTAATATAATGTTTTCTGCTGTGTGTTGTAAATTTAAAAGCTCATTGGATGATTATTGACTATTCACTGGCGCTGTCTTTCCCACGGTGATGCTCTACACACGTAAACACTTGGGCATGTCTGGCCATGCAGGCACTTTGACAGCTGTAATTAACACAATGTAACTTATTGGATGCCACAAAACAAGCATCTCTTTGAAGTACTAACCCACTACATAACTGCCAACAGGAGTTACAGTGTAGCAAGATTATGTTGAAACAAAGTATATATACTATTGATGATTAAATTAGTAACTTCATGGATTCCCAGGCACTGTGAACGGGCTTGTCACTGTATCTACTTCTGCGAAAGGTTTGATTGACAACCTTGTGGACTGGGGGGGTCATTACGGACATTGTTTTTGTCAGGTAGGCAGCCCTGGTAAAGGTGTAACTTGTTGGGACTCGCAGACCTGGTGTACTTTCTATTCTATAAGACTCGCCAACTCTGGGATTATGTATGAAAATTGGATTCTCCCCAGTAATAAGAGTGTCGTGATGACAAGGTATTATTGATAATGATGTTGTTGTAGGTGTGTGGTGGGAGTTGGAGGTGAGACACACACAGTCCCTCACTCCTGCATGGAGTCTACGCTCTCTAAGTACCTCGTACCATCCAAACTACAAGGTCTGTATGTGTACAGTTGTAATGATTGCGTGTAATTGTCATAGACATAACATTGTTTTGCACGAGGGTTTCCTCACAAGTTACATCTGAAGAAGGACAAATAATGTGCTCATGGAAACAGAACTAACAAATCCAATATGAAATGTGTGTAAAATTACGAAATCATTTCACGCAAAATCGATCCTACTATTTGTCTACTATAACATGCTAGCTATCGGCATTTTAAAAATATAAATATGTTGCTCTCATCACTTTAGAACTATCCTATTAAAAAACATACACAAGGAAGACAATAATGCGCTTGACCTCCATCAAGCTTTGCCTTGCTAACAATGTTGACAATAGTAATATATATACCTTGCATTGCTAGGGCAGCGTGACATCTTCTAGATCAAACACTCCCCCACGCAAACTTGCTTTAAAATTTTACCTTTTGTTTTTGTCATAAACAGAAAATGTTTGGTGCCAGAATTTCAACTAAATTCACACGAAAACGTCCAAACGGTCCACGTTTTCTGCATCCATTTTTTTTTGGCTTAATGGACCTTTTCCTAAGCAACAGGTCATATGGTGGATAGGTGAATTATGCTTGTGACGTCAGTGCTGGGTTCACCAATTAATGATCCATCTTCCAATACAGAAGAAGAAAGCATGGATGTGGACCAGTTGCCATCAGTCGGGGATGTCGACATGTCGTCTCAGATGAAACGCAACCTGAGTGCAGAGTTTGACCGACAGTCACTTTCAAGGGAACAGCGGTCATCGCGGTCTGCGTTGGTCACCCCTAAGCACCTGAAGTCAGCTGTGAAGCGTCGACGCAGTGCTGTGCAAGTGTCAGGGCGACGTAGCACTCGTCGCAGTGTGCGCTTCATTGATGCCAGCGACAGTCCGGCGTGTGAACGACTACCTGTGACTCCATTCAACAAAGGTTCACGAGGCATGTTGGTCGATTATTCAGTCGACACAGCTTAGAAGTATCATTCCAGAGCAGATTGGTTATTTAATCTTTTTTTTTCTGATAAACTACTTTATTATCCGCGATTTCATTATGTGAAATTCACTGTATTTGTAAAATGCTCCTAAATTTCTTAAAGTGCCGTCAGACGATGCAACTTAGTCACATGCAATACATTGCACGCAAGTTGCACGTTTAGAACATTGTGCAACTTAGTCGCATGCAATGACCAATCAGAACCCACTACCTGGGGATCCTCATCTGCAACAGTGACGCCAAAAATAAATAACGTCATCCTTAATGTGGATGAAACAAAACAGTTGCGAGGAAATGCAGGGTGATAGCAAGTCTTTCTCCTGGTGGAATATTCTGGTGTCCTGAATATATGGGGAAACCAGCTCAGCAAGGCAATTAAAACGGTCCTCGTCCATCCAGATGAAATTCTTTAATGCCAGCTATATGCTCCATGGACAGCTCTCCGCAGAAGCCAGGGCCGAACCCAAATGCTTCTCTTCTTTCGTCTTTTCTTTTGTAAAAAATTTGCTACATAAACAGCGCCTAAAGTTAGAAACAGCAGCTCTTCGTCGCAGTGGCTTCAGATATTGCGTGCGACCAGGTCACACTGTTTGAACAGATCTGTCGCAAGCAAGTTGCAGCGCAAGTGAAGCTGCAACCTGGCTGCAACCATTGCATGCAATGGTTGCAGCGACTTAGTTGCATCGTCTGACGGCACCTTTAGACCCATCTCACTAGCCATATACAGAAGTTCACTTGTGTCGTGACACAAGGAAATGATTTCCACAAATAGCGACTTCAACAACTCAACAAAATGTCTTTTAATAACATTATTTTGACCTACTGGTTTAGTTTTGTTTTATAAGATGACTCCTATAGAGCAACTAACATAGTCTTAGAGGAGTCTCCTGACACTACTTTTGTAATTATCTACCATATTTATTAAATGTCTACATTTGTACTATTTGCAATGATATTTTGAAATTACTGATGGGTCAAATAAAAAAAATTCATCGTTAAACTGTGTTCAAATAACATATTTACACTATCTTCTTGGTCAGTTACTTTGCCTAGTTACACTTTCACTTTACTTGAGTGGTGTCCGTGTTCCACGCAGTACCGAGAAAGAGGTCCAACTCCAGCACTAGCAACAGTGACAGTACGGCGTCACCCGCTTTCCCAGCAACTCCAGCTGAGCAGAGCGACAGTGATACTCCCGTACGCAAGCTAGCCCGACTGACAGTGAAACACACACCAGCTGGCAGGGCATCCACACCGGTACGTAGCCTGCTCGCACATCCTCACAAGTCAAACCCAAATTAGCCGAATTTAAATCACAATGAGATGGTTGGATAACGGATTCAGCCACACTTCCATGTTTTGACAAGGCTATATTACAGAGGGTGCTCAGTCTCAATACCCCGTGGCAGATTACGTTGCAAAGTACTGAAGTTAAGCTGAGCCGATAATATCGTTGCCTATCAAGATTCGGCTGTTTGGGTTTTAACTGTTACATGTAGGCCCTGATGTTTTAACTGTTACATGTAGGCCCTGATGTTTTAACTGTTACATGTAGGCCCTGATGTTTTAACTATTACATGTAGGCCCTGATGTTTTAACTGTTGCATGTAGGCCCTGATGTTTTAACTGTTGCATGTAGGCCCTGATGTTTTAACTGTTACATGTAGGCCCTGATGTTTTAACTGTTACATGTAGGCCCTGATGTTTTAAATGTTGCATGTAGGCCCTGATGTTTTAACTGTTACATGTAGGCCCTGATGTTTTAACTGTTACATGTAGGCCCTGATGTTTTAACTGTTACATGTAGGCCCTGATGTTTTAACTGTTACATGTAGGCCCTGATGTTTTAACTGTTACATGTAGGCCCTGATGTTCATGATGTAGAAGAAATTATTTCTATACTCAATACCACTCAGCCGCGCATGAGAATGGTCGAATTGGTAATTATATATATTGGGATTCCCTGGAGTTGGGGTTTGTCTTTGATATGTGGCGCAGGTTTCTGCATTGTTCTGTGGGTGCAACAGCTACAACCGGCAGTCAAGTACTAGGAGAAACTACAACTGTTTCAGCTAACTTCCATATCTGTCAGGTGTAGTGTAGTCAATAACACATTTGTAAACAATTGTAGAAAATTTTGTATACCGGTGGACAACGCACATGTCATTAACATCTGTTAAATTACATTTAATTCCACATCCAATGTAAACGTGATATTTGCCTAGAAACACATTTAGGGAATCAACATGTTAGATTAGATACCGTTTATATTGTATATTATAATTTTACGATGTAAAAACAATCTAACTTTGTTATTTTAATGTAGTTCAGCCCAAAATAATGTATAGCCCTCCTCTGATCACAGCGTGATTGCATTTGGCGGTTGAATTAAGGTGTTGTTCACCCTTGTTTAGATGACCAAGATGCCTGACTTGGCCGAAGCAGATGAAGGAGAGACAAGCAAGCGACCTCCTGTAATTCTTGATGACCTCATGTCGTTCTCACCTGTTTTTATGACGCGTAAGTGACCTTGGTATCGCAATTGTAAACCAAAGATGACACTTGTTTTTTTGGTTGCAAGACAAACATTACTATAGGTCTGTGTAGATACATTTTAAGCTCATGTTAATTTTGCTACTAAATGTAGTTCAGCTTGTAACAGCTGGGTGTGACATTTGTTAAGTTTAAAATCTACTGTATGGAAACATAAAATATGTGAATTATGCTGAAAGTGATTTGCATTGCAAAAACAGAACTTTCTCACGGATCATTATATTGTAGGACAGACGTCTGCTGGTAGTTTGTTGTGTTTGGATTGTTAGGGGACCATCAGCATTACTTTATTATTGTTTATTATCAACAATAAACAGATCCACTTCAGGCTTTCATTTCTGTCAAAACACCAGCTTTTTTATATATGAAAACATAGCAGTGGATATGAAGTGAAAGAAAACTATGTCTGATGACACTATAATTTGTGAGGTGGGGTATTTTTGTGTTATACAATAGTGGATTGTGATTGTTTTTCTAGCGCCAATGAAGAAGCTCTCTGCTGCTACGAGAACTCCAAATCGGTAAGTTTTATAGAAGGTATTTTCTTACAAAGATTTTAATAGTAGTTTGCATGTACATACATACCTTTAGGTTTTATAAAGTTGTATTTCATTTCTAGAAGATAAGCAGTTGGCGCGCCATATCCATTCTGAAGTGTTACTGGCAGTGTTTGTATAATTTGGTTAATTAAAATAAGTAATATTATGATGACCTAATCTGGAATCTAAAACTGTACTGCAACATTAACAAGTATGAAGGTGGTACCAGTGTTTGCATTGCTTGTGGGAGAATAAGATATCACAGTGATGGATACAGCCACACAATCGATCAGGATCATGGGGAAGATTTCTCACGTGTGTTTGCTGTCTTTTATAGGACGGAAAACAGTTAAGAAATTGCTGATTTTTTTTCTTGTAGGACTCCCCGTCGCTCCACCAGACTCAGTCTGCTCTGAGTGCACCATTCACAGAACTACTCCACCAGACTCAGTCTGCTCTGAGTGTGCCATTCACTGAACTACTCCACCAGACTCAGTCTGCTCTGAGTGCGCTATTCATTGAACTACTCCACCAGACTCAGTCTGCTCTGAGTGCGCCTATTCATTGAACTATTCCACCAGACTCAGTCTGCTCTGAGTGCGCTATTCATTGAACTACTCCACCAGACTTAGTCTGCTCTGTGTGTGCCATTCACTGAACTACTCCACCACACTCAGTCTACTTTGAGTGCGCTATTCATTGAACTACTCCACCAGACTCAGTCTGCTCTGAGTGCGCTATTCATTTGAACTACTCCACCAGACTCAGTTTGCTCTGTGTGCGTCATTCACTGAACTACTCCACCAGATTTGGTCTGCTCTAAGTGTGCTATTCATTGAACTACTCCACTAGACTCAGTTTGCTCTGTGTGCATCATTCACTGAACTACTCCACCATATTCACAGTCAGCTCTGAGTGCGCCATTCACTGAACTGCTCCACCAGACTCGGTCTGCTCTGAGTGCGCCATACACTGAACTACTGTCTATTCAAAGCACATGACAAGCAAGCACCACAAACTACTATTACCTATATGATCGTTAGTATCTTAGCCAAGATGAAAAACAGTTTTGTTATGATTACAGACGTCCTCACTATCACTGTGGGTCTAATTACCTATACCTCAGCAACTCTTCAACAGATCATTTGCCAATGATTTCTTGAGGAGTTGGTGATATTTGGATAGACAGGATTTGTTGAGGCCTTAATTCGGTAAAGCAGTATAACTTGAGCTGTGAGCCAGGTCCTGCAAAGATGTACTGCCATGTGCGATTTGATTCACTTGAAAGCATGGATTACGTTTACTTCAAGTTTATGAAGTTGCACTGAATTTGTTTTAAATGATTTACCATCGACACTGCATCTGTAATGATGATTGAGGCGGTGCTGTAATGACCGATGTAGTGTCTGTACATAGATTATCTTATAATCTCAATGGTAAGTTGCAATGATCACCTACTCAATGATTTTGCCGTCATCACATTGTTGAATTGCTTTTTTCTAATGAACATTTTAAATACTTACAATTCTTAACATAACATTTTAGTATATTGTGTGCATAAATCAGTGTAACCGAGACAATATTAATTTCTCATTTTAATTTGTATATCCGTATTATAGTGATAACTATCCATGTTAGATGCAATTTGATGGCTTAGTACTATTACAGTGTACATATAAATGATGTGGCTTTGTTTTGTTTGTCTAATTAATATTAATGGACGGCTCTTGTAACATGTTGTTTAGTTTCAACTTCCTACTTACAAAATGCATCATTATCATTGGTACAAATGTAGTTTTTTAGAATGCCCATTACAAATTGTGTGTATCGATAAATGGGTAAAATCACTACACTGGTGAAAAACTGAAATATATATAATACTTAAGCTATTTCAGATGGTAAAATAAACAGGCAACTATATTATTCTTACCTTGTTGGTGTGAAAGTCAAAGACAACCCTCACTTGTTGCCAAAAACTGCTCTTACACCACCTGGCAAGTGAACAACTCACAAAAGGTGCAATTTTTGGACTGGATCTGTTATTTGAGACAAGGTCAACATCAAGGAATCTTAGTTTTTTTAAAGTTAGCAACATAACCCAAACAACCAACTGTGATATATACGAGACACCATCCACAGACTGTGGCTACTTGGGCTCTCCGACAGCTTGTATGGCAGCATGTGTACATAGTTAGAATACTTAGTTTTGCTATTTCCTTGTTTATGGCATTCTAATTTCATCACCAATAAAAGTGTGTATTTACTGTTCTATTCAGTTATGCTATTTGTATGAACACTACAGTACGAGTTTGTTAAAGGTAACCTACTTACTTTTCTGTGTACATTTCTCACTGCCATACTCACAGAGTGTCTACTCTCAAATAGCTAGCTGTATCTAATTACGAGATGGGAGATGTTTGACATAATTTTGTATAATAATTCTACTTAATAAAAATGAAAAAAATCAAAAACTTCAGTTTTATTTGTAACCCATTTATCATACGGCACAAAATACCTGCATTGATAATACAATGTACAGCAAAAATACCTGCATTGATAATACAATGTACAGCAAAAATACCTGCGTTCAGGTAATACAATTACACAATGTATAATAGCAGCAGTGTACAATACCCATCCACGCAACACCGTGTCATTTCAATATTTTAAAATGAAGACACATTCAAATAATACATAATCTCAAAAACAAGTATCTAATTAAACAGTGAAAAGAAGAGAAACATGGGGGAGCTGGGGGAGAAGGTTGGTGTGAAGGAAGGTTTTAGGAGGAAACTGTTGTGGAGTTGGAAAACATGGGCTGGACAAGGGGAATGGTTACTAAATGAGCGGAAGTCCTCGGAGTGGAGGATAGAAGACTACGACTGAGTTGAAGGGGATATGAGGGAGAGTGGAGACCCAATGAAACGTGGTCAGAGATGGAAGAACAAAAATCAAGAGGCAATATCGATGCCAGCCTCACTTTTAACTTCAGAGAAAGAGGCAGGCAACAACCGATTCCAACATACCACAAATGTTATATATATATATTTTTGCCATAAAAATATATATATAAGAAAGGACAGTACCAAAAACATGACTGCTCTGACAATAATATCAAACTGAAACATAATCTTGATTTAAATTGTGAAATGGATATGATTTACTGCCATGCAAATACAAACACATGCGTAACTGGGGACACTGGTTAAGAGATCGTCTGCACTCGACAGCAATGACAGCCACATAACACAACCAGCAGCACAAATATATAACAATTAGTTACATGCTAGATTTAAAAACCCTACTATTTGGTCCCTAGAGTGTACAAATCAAAATATACCTCTATAAAAGGTAAATTACTGTCTTGAGGTTATTCTCCTATTATTAATTATAAGGATAATTCTGATGATCCTTGACTGTGTATTATGGAATTAAATTATATATATTATTAAGAGACATGAGTAATTGCCTGATAGTCTAAAACAAGACATCTCAGTACTGAGAGTTCAGAGAAGTTAAATTTCATATTTAACAGAGTTGACTTAATAAATAATGATTATGTACATATGTGCAAGTTATTCAGTTTGGCAAATGTGGAAGACAGTAGTGGTGCATACTAATATCATACAAGAACTCAGAAAACCACATCACCCTCACTACCAATATCCATTTTGCCTGGAAACTATAGGCACCGTCTGAGATACATTATGCCTACAAACCATTCTTGATTACTTTGAAGTGACAGGGCATACATTTGCATTAAATTGAAGTAGGGTTCTGGCTTTGTTGACATAATACAAGCACAGGCCCATACTATTCTAGCATCATTTTCAGAAGTAAGCTGATTAGACAACACCTGAAATGGACTGAGATTACAAACATGAACATTACCAATTGGCACTGTAAACAGATTCTTTGACTAGTTATTTTTGAGTGAATTACTCACGATAATAGAACAAAAACATGCCACAAAAACCAGTTTCAAATTTTTTTTTATCAAAAAATATTATATATGTTATGTTTAACTCCCAACCACTGATGTGTCAGTTATGTCTCTAAGATGAAATCTAGCCCGTGCATAGGGCAGGCAAGCATGCAGTCTACGCTGACAAACCTGCGCAAAGATACACATTGTTTTAACAGTGTGGTCTTGGCTAACATGTCTCAGATGGAGCTTATTGTTTCCTAAAACAGTAAATATTTATGAGTGCATCAACATTATAATACAGTAGTTAGTCTTAGTATTGCAATGTGGTCATTCTGGACAGATGGCCAAGACGGTGGTCTTTCAAGACAGATGGCCAAGATGGTGGTCATTCAAGACAGATGGTCAAGACGGTGGTCTTTCAAGACAGATGGTCAAGATGGTGGTCATTCAAGACAGATGGTCAAGACGGTGGTCTTTCAAGACGGTGGTCTTTCAAGACAGATGGCCAAGACGGTGGTCATTCAAGACAGATGGTCAAGATGGTGGTCATTCAAGACAGATGGTCAAGACGGTGGTCTTTCAAGACAGATGGTCAAGATGGTGGTCATTCAGGACAGATGGCCAAGACGGTGGTCTTTCACGACAGATGGTCAAGACGGTGGTCTTTCACGACAGATGGTCAAGACGGTGGTCTTTCAAGACAGATGGCCAAGACGGTGGTCATCCAGGACAGATGGTCAAGACGGTGGTCTTTCAAGACAAGTTCTACTGAACGACCAAACGCGTGCAAAGCAGCTCATAAATAATGTTTGATTTTTAGTTTGTTACAATCACCAGCTCATGGAATGAGCAACAACAAGGGCTGTTCACAACACTCCAGCTCATGGAATGAGCAATAACAAGGGCTGTTCACAACACTCCAGCTCATGGAATGAGCAATAACAAGGGCTGTTCACAACACTCCAGGAAACACGTTATTTGTTAAATAAAATGCAACCTGTGCCCAGCACACAATAAAGTTGTGAATTATAATACCCACCACATTACATACCCTGTCCAACAATTTTCACTTTGAGATATACCCTCTTCCACTTGAGATACAATACTCGTAGTCACTGGTATATCCAAATTGGATAAAAACCTCACCATCCCAACATGTTTATATAGTAAAGCACCCAACACATACAATTCAATACAAAATGCAACGATAATCGTAATTATGTACCACTGTACACAACCTCAATATTTCCCACATACCGCTGACTGCAACAAATCTTATGAGCTCATAAGCCTAATTTTGCTCTATAGAATTAATTTTGTACAGTACCAATGATCTTATATACCGCCAACTCCAGGACACTTTCACCAGTGTCATGAAAATGGTGTCCTGAAATGATGCATGACAGAATGCATAGAATTGACATTGGTTGTGTGTTTTCAAGTGCCCATGATGAGGTATTGTGCATGGTCCGCGAGTGTGACAAGCAGTCCATTGTCATTGATGGGACTACCGGCGCCACTGTAGTCTACTTGGGTGCCCTTCAGCGTCGTCATGTTGCCCCCGACTGCACGCATTATGGCATTGCCTGCACAGATGTCCCACTTCTTGATGACTGTTGTGTGCACGTATGCATTCACGGTTCCCTTCACCACCTCCAAAGTCTTGTAGCCTGGAAATGTTTTCGTTTTATTCAAAGCTGGAGTGACTGATTCAGCAACATGAGTGAGGATGTGAAGGGGTGTCAGTAACGCAACAGTGTAGAATTGACATCAACAATAAATTTCTAGAGAGAATTATCTACCGATTGTGTAAATGTTAGCAGCATGAATACATTTAAAAACAAAGCTGACAGATTAATATTGCAGAAGGAGAAATTAAAATCAGTGGTCTCACAACAAGTAAATGATTAACTGAGACAGCCAACCTGCTAGGTGATTTGTGTGCTTGTGACAGCAATCTTGTTAAGCATGAATGGTTAAGTCAAGGTTTTGTGCAATAAATGTTACATAGCATGTGAATATAAAAACTAGGATACCAGGTGATACTAACATTCCATAAATATACAGTTTGTTGTACCAAAACTATTGCTACTAAAGTGCACAACCTGAAACAGAAACCCATCGCCAAAATAAGAAGTATAGTTTCTCAAATATTTACACAAGTTTTTCATGCATATTCCTGGATTCATTTAGCAAACCCAAATGTTATTTTCTGTATCTGTGTCTCCATATACAGCAGTATCCAAGCATGATACTAACAGAGTCCATTATGTAAGGGGGGTCACATAATGTTCACAGGGTACATTATGTAAGGAGGGGTCGCATAATGTTCAGGGTCCATTATGTAAGGAGGGGTCGCATAATGTTCACAGGGTACATTATGTAAGGAGGGGTCACATAATGTTCAGGGTCCATTATGTAAGGAGGGGTCGCATAATGTTCACAGGGTACATTATGTAAGGAGGGGTCACATAATGTTCAGGGTCCATTATGTAAGGAGGGGTCGCATAATGTTCACAGGGTACATTATGTAAGGAGGGGTCGCATAATGCTAACAAGGTCCACTATGTAAGGAGGGGTCGCATAATGTTCACAGGGTCCATTATGTAAGAAGGGGTCACATAATGCTCACAGGGTCCATTATGTGAGGAGGGGGTCACATAATGTTCACAGGGTCCGTTATGTAAGGAGTCACATAATGCTCACAGGGTCAATTATGTACAGAGGGGTCGCATAATGTTCACAGGGTCCATTATGTAAGGAGGGGTCACGTAATGCTCACAGGGTCCATTATGTAAGGAGGGGTCGCGTAATGCTCACAAGGTCCATTATGTAAGGAGGGGGTCGCATAATGCTCACAGGGTCCATTATGTAACAGGGATCACATAATGCTCACAGTGTCCATTATGTAAGGAGGGGTCGCATAATGCTCACAGGGTCCATTATGTAAGGAGGGGTCGCATAATGCTCACAGGATCCATTATGTAACAGGGATCACATAATGCTCAGTGTCCATTATGTAAGGAGGGGTCGCATAAGTTCACAACGTCACAAAACATATTAAGCATGGGGGTCATCACCACATATGTTAAGCATGGGGGTGGCTTGGTCACCACCACATATCATGGGACAAATACACTGCTACAGTGGACGCACCTGGGGAGGGAGTGAAACATGTCAATAGCAATAGCAACATAAAAATCGCATGTGCTACATCACGAATTGGTGAGGGGAGGGCGGGGTCGAATCAATACAAAAGGTTTTTTAACTTTGCGAACTGATGAGACCATCCCCAGTCACCTGACTAACTGATGAGACCATCCCCAGTCACCTGATTAACTTATGAGATCATCCCCAGTCACCTGACTAACTGATGAGACCATCCCCAGTCACCTGACTAACTGATGAGACCATCCCCAGTCACCTGACTAACTGATGAGACCATCCCTAGTCACCTGACTAACCTGCTCCGGCAGCACTGACAATCTCAATCTTCCCTCCCAGTTTCTTCATTGCCAGTTCCTTGACTTTGCCGGCGTGCGACATAGAAACAATGATCTTATGTGGCTCCTTTGTCAGATCTTCCTTCTTAGCAACCTTCAGATTCTTTGAATAACCAACACCAACGTATGCCCACGCTGGAAAAGAAAACATAGTAAAATGTTAATATTTACAAGCGACCATTTTTGGTTTCTCATCTAATAGACGATTATAATAATATAATAGAAATACATTTTGTCTACCTTTACTGAAAAGTTGGAAAGATGTAGGTTTACCATCTTTACTCATAGTGGATATAACATCTGCATAATTTGATGTGCTCAAGTGACATGGAAGTTTTGTTTGGCTAATTGTATACAAACTGTGTCGATTTGTTATTCCTTCCCTATCAGTATCATTGCACTTTTCAATATTAATCTCCTTCAGAAGTACACATTCTGTCAAACATGATCACAGAGCACCACATTGGTGATGGTAATGTAAACATCAGCAATATTTCAATTGTTGTCGAATAAAAATGTAAGCACATATTCAAAGTAAATCACCATTAGAAAGTTATCGAACAGCCTCGTGGTGGGTACATTTAAGGGTAGCCACTACCCGAAAACGGCCATAGGCCATATCTCTGTTAGTACTGATTTGGTTAGCCAAATTTGGAGTACTAATTAGTTAAATAAATAGTATATGATATGTGGAATGTGGGCTCATTTGCTTGTGCAGTGCCATGACAATCAACATTTCTAGTGTGATAGAGAGGCATGCTTCCTTGAAAATTATTCTGAGCTAACATCTGTATGTGTAATCATGCAGTTGTCAAGAATCATTAGCTACAATACTCCTTTATGCAATAAGGTGGTTTTGGGCAAGGAAGTTTGACTGCAATGAATGTTGTGAGGTGTTGTTAGCTCAGAATAATTTTCAAGGATGTGAAAATCCATCTCATTTGAAACGTTCATTGCCATGGTAATACACAACCAAACGTGCCCATATTTCACACATCATATACCAGTCATTTTTCTAATCAGTGCTCCAAATCTGGTTATCATATGTTCAGTATTAACAGAGATATGGCATATTGGGTATATGGGCGTTTTCGAGTAGTGGCTACCCTTAACGTGTTGCACCTTATTGTACAACAAGACTTTTTGAACATGATACAAGAGAAATAGATGGCTGCAGTGTGCCACAAAATGTTTTTTCTTTTTTCTAAAATTTAACATTAAACAACTTTCTAACAGTTTGTTTGCACACCAATGATAAAATAAGTGGAACAGATTCGGAATGTTGATCCCATGTCCTACAATTTCTGTAGTTTTGTGCAAATGGCATATTCAATTTATGCTCGGCATATTTCAGGGCAGAGACTGTTCCAACTAGATTATATAAACATGATTGCTTGATAAACACTTTGTTTTTGCGCCGTTAACCAGCTAGGTTGCTGTAGACAGGTGTTAGTGGCGTGTGTCGTCACCACCAGTGGTCGCCACTCACCAGTCTCTCCAGTGAACGGCCGATGGATGACGCCAATGACTGGTACACCTTTCACTGCCACACACACCATTGTCGTCACATACTGCCGGAGATCTTCTGAAAGCAGAGAATGCTCTCGTGTTACACTTTATCATAAAATAAATTAATTTCTTATCAAATTTTGTGATTCTGGTTAATATTTAGATGTAATTATGAAGCAACAAAAGTATATCAAAATGGTAAATAATTACTATATAATAATTACTATATGATGTATGTATACATAATGTATAGATAGTTATAAAACATTTATGAAATGGTCAGCATTAGTAAATGGATAATTCATAATAAAGATTTATAAAAAAAACTAAAATATAATTCACCTTTCTTTTCTCCCTACTACTTTTGCTAGAAGATGCTAACATGACTGAAATGCCTTGCGCATACAGACCAATTTAATTCTGCTTAACACCACTCATTCAAAACTATCCTCTCTATGACATTACTGTTGCAAAGTCACCATGCTAGACACAAAGAGGGTAAAATAACTGTTCACAAATACCAGTTAAATGAGTGACCACTAGATGTGTGCAGATTCTGGCTTTATACCATAGGCTCAGGAACAGGGGGGCAGACATATGGTTCTGCCCCCATTAAATGTGAGCGTGAATGTTTGTTTTTGTGGCGAGTGTCAATGACGGGTGGAAATGTAAATTATACGAGACGATTAATATTGATCTTTGTCGACTGTGAAACGTTTGTGCAATTGGAGGGCAGACATGGTTTTCTGCCCCAACCCCCCATCTTTGGATGTCATCATTTCAACAGAGACAGCAGAGAGAAACTGGATAAGGTAAATTGACACCAGCGGCGCATCATAAAAAATTAAATTTTCAACAGCACTGTCCCTCGCCCTTGTTCGGATGTCATGAATTCACAGCCAAAACAGCGGAGAAGCTGTTAGTAACGGTGTCGAAAAATCAACACTACCCCCCATCTTCGAGCCAACCGAGACAACCACAAGGTGAAGGAAGATGTGAAGATATGCGGTGGTGAAAATTTTTTAGTGGTGCTGTTAGTCCCCCAATATGAATTTTGTTCCCGTGCCACTGCCATGTATATGGCATATACATCAGATTTATTCCATCAGAGATTGCTTGACACAACATGCTACTGAACTCCTGGTTCACTCCCTTGTCATATCGCGAATGGACTATGGAAATGGCCTCCTTTATGGTGTACCTGACAAGCCGCAGAGTCCAGAATGTGGCAGCTCGCGTTGTGGTCAAAGCCAGTTGCTACGATCACATAACACCTGTCCTAAATACTCTCCATTGGCCTCCCATCCAGTACCATACATTGAGTACAAGATCGTACTGATGACATTCAAAACCCTTCATCTGCTTGCGCCAAGCTACATCGCAGACCTGCTCCAGTTCTACCAGCCCAGCAGACCATTGTGATCTTCATCAGGCTCTCTCCTGACTGTATGCGGTGCACATCTCCACCACTATGGTGATCGTGCCTTCTGCATCGCTGCACCTCGTCTCTGGAATAGTCTTTCACATGAGATGCGCAAATACGACTCTATATGCAGCTTTAAAATATTCCCAACAACTCATTTGTTTAAATTAATCTATCATTCTTAAACTGCCATCATTCTTTTTATATGTTGTTTCTATGCTCCTGGATTTCCAGTGGTATGTTTTTAATGTTTTTATAATATTGACTCTTCTAACTCTCATTGGATCAGCACCTTTGAATAGGATCACCTGGAGCCATGGTGTTTTAAAAATGCTGTTTTATTATTATGTAATCTTGGTAAATTGATGATAATAAATATAATGTTTGATTCTATGTAGCAACACAATCGATAGCCAGATATGACGTTTATTTAGGTAGAAACACAATCGAAAGTCTGCAAACATGCATGCTGTGATAGTTGGGTGGAAGTCTTGTTTATGCATGCGTGTATAATTAGACTGGGGGGACAGACCACAATATTCATTATGAGTTATAAGACACTACATTAAATTCTGATAAAAAAATACCTGAGTATTCTTTTGTAGCATCCAGTGGATCGATCCAAACAGTTACATCTGCCAGAGGAACTTTCTCTGTATTAATCAAACTTGAAACTTCATCCGAGTTTTTCTTGGGAACAGATGTGTCCATCTTGAAATCTGCCAACTGCTTGGTGTGCTCCTCAGATATAACCTGTGCAGTAAAGAAGCCAATTAATTAGTTGCTGCTGTGTTGATCCTCACCCTGCAAAATGCTGTATATCTCTATTTGCAGACGTTTTGCTCTGAAAACCCTACGTTACACAATATACACTGTCAGACTTTGTGATTTTTGTATATTTTGCTTTGCAATGTTTTCACTCTGATGTTGTCGTTTATAACAAATATTGTGTCTTAGTACATTTGTTAGGCTTAAATAGCAGTCCTGTTTGCATCAACATCAGGGTTTCCACCAGAAAAAATAATTTGGGTACGGAGTTAGTCAATTGTGAGACCGCGGAACTGGCAGGCTAAGCCTGCCATGGGCGCCTATGGCGCCCTGATGGATGGGGGTGTGGGGGTCCTACACCAGAAAAAATTAGATTTCTAGATGCTTGGAGAAGTGATTTCCCGGCATTTGGAGTCGGAAATCCCGCCCGGCTCATGGTGATCATTTCCATGTTTCGTAGGAGAATGAATAATAAATGTAACATTCAGCAAGAAAATTGTAAACTGTAGTATGGTATCTTGTTGCATTATTTTTCTTCACCAAGAAACAATGAATACTGGAAAACATAGCGAAAAATGTACAGCCATGACAGCACGCCGTATTCTTTACACTAAGCCTAGCAATATACCGATACACCATGTTCTATCCTGCGGTGAAGGCTTCAATCCCGCAGTGAATACCACGTTTAGCCAATCACAGAATAGCTAGCATAAACGTGTTGACACAGGCTCATTCTTCACCTTTAAAAACGTCATCAAGTATGAGTTTCATTGCACAGATTAAACAAAATTTTAAAATCTGGATTTAATTTGGGTACGTATCTGAACCTTGAATTATTTTTGGGTACATAGTTTTACCTTTTTACCCTGTTGGCAGAAACACTGAACATGTGCTGTTGTCACTCATTTTAAGTGCATGGCATGGCAATGTATAACCACAGTGGTGCAGACGAAGCCAAAGGGGAGCATTATTTATCTGGGCATCAAGATGCAGTAAGACGCAATATTTTTTATAACATAAATATGACTGGGAATATGTGAAATGGTGGAATTAATGGACTGAGGTATCACATTTAGGCAAAAATGTATTTATAACAGCAAAATCAAGTGAGCCTGGATTCTACACAAGATTCATTGCCATTGCCAATAATTTGTAGTCCAGTTAAGTAGAAGCTTCCTCGCAAACCAAGGGTGGTGACTGCGACGACACTGCGTACACTACCCCTGGCACGTCTGCAGATTTTATGGAAGTTAGCTAAATCAAATTTGTAATTTACTTCGCCTGTCACAACTGAACCACCCATGAGAATAGTGCAGACACCTGTCTGACCCACGCTCCAGTTCCAAGACGAAGGCCTTGAATGCTGGGAATCCCAACATAATTACCCATTCGACCATTCTCATGAACGGCTGAGTGGTATTGTGTATTCAAATAACTATGTCTACGACTCTATGCCTACTTCCCAAACATTCCATGAGCAGCATGTGGCTGAATTGAAGACCACCACAACTTCCCTGCAAGTGATATTATTGGTTGAGCTATCTTCACAATTTTGCAAAGCAATCTGCCAGGGGGTACTGAAACTGGTGTAATCAGCAGCGCCCCCTGGCGCTCGAAGATGAGTACAACTAAAATTACTTTTGCAAATATTATTATACTGACTTTTAATCCCGGAAAAGCTATCTTGAAGCCATTCATCATGGTTAAATGCGACTGCAAATCGCCCGCTGTCAAAACATCGTTCACGCCTTCTTTCGTCTTTCCCTTGGAGGTTTCGTCCAACGAACTGCTCTCCCGCACAGCTTTGACACGAATACCGCCACGTTCAGCTACGTCGATGCTCACCGACAACAGTTCCTTCATGTTAATAAATTTTGACTGTTTGTTTAATATTGGTATTCCAGTAAAATACAGTATTACCACACATACAGTAATGAATATAATTGCATTTTTAACGTTTATATTAATATTCGATGCCATGTTTTCGTTGTCAAAACCCGTGTTGGGGTTAGACGAAGTGCCAAAAAACTTCATTTCCGTTTACAATAAGGAATGCCTGGCGCCATCTGGTGTGTGAATGGTGCGCGATCGGGCGCCCGCGTGTAATCATACTAATGTATGAGAAGTTGCATGCGTATCGTGTGAATCTCATTAAAACACAACAGTATACAGTGGTATACCACGGTAAACACACGATACGCCATGCTATGCCATTTCGAAAAGAACCCATGGTTTACGTTTGAATTCGGTGAAGTTTCCTAAAGTGGATAGTATACTATACCGTGATATTTTAAAATACCAATGCCATGGTATTTTGCAATGGTTAACCTTTCGCATTGGTAACGCTGAAGTATCAATTTGTATCGCATTGTCAATTTATGCATTTCAATTACATAAACGGACACACATTTTATACATTAAAGGGAATAAAAACATCTATGGCTTGAATTCATATTATATTACATCCTGCTATCTATTTCCATGTACACCAAGCCAACAACAAAATCCAATGAATTAGAAATTCCACATTTTATGCTGCGCATCCGGACATTTTCGAATATGCATATTTTTTTGCGCGCTTTTCGGGATGCCGAGATGTGACGTCACATATGACCCATAGTCGCATCAGGCCGACCCTTTCCATGCATTCAGAGCATGTTTACAAGGATAGCTGTCGGATCGAAACGAACGTCAAAATGAGTTATTATGCGATATTCCGATGTAATACAAACACTAGTCATCATAGAGGAACAAGCAGTTATTTTACGGTTCCACATGAATCCAATTTTATTCAAAACAATGAATGCGAATGGGCCTACAAGTCGACTAAGTTTCATAGAGCTTGCATGGGCTCATTTTTAAAATAATTATATCGGATGCAATCAACGGGAGATAATGTACACCAATAAACATACATAACAAACATATATTCTATCCAGCTACAGAAAGCAACGTGTATAATCTTATAATATCACTAGAATATCGATGTATGAAGGAGTTGTACAATTTATCATAACAACTTAAATCAGTCAGCGAATTTCTGTCGGTCCTGCTAGCTCGATCATTTGGTAAAGGCGTTGGTTCCTTGCCATTTATTTTGTAATCGGGCGACGCCGGTTCGATCCCGACACCAAACCATTGATTTATACTATGATGCACTGTTTGTATAAATATTTATATATTTTTTATAGTAATTATTTATACGCCACAAAAAAAAAAATGGGAATTATATATGTATTTATCCAAACAAATATAATTTAACAAGATTTAACAAGATCTTGTTAAATTATATTTGTCTGGATAAATACAATTTAGAAACATCGTTATATATAATTATCATATTTTCATTTTTGTGGCGAATAAATAATTACTACAACAATATTTACACACATTGCATCATAGTATAACAATGATTTGGTTTATATTACTTGGTGAAAACACAAACAAAAAGTGTTACAAATCAATGGTTTGCCTTGGTGTCGGGATCGAACCGGCGTCGCCCGATTACAAAATAAATGCCAAGGAACCAACGCCTTTACCGAATGAGTTAGCAGGAGCGACATAAATTTGCTGACTGATTTAAGTTGTTATGATACATTGTACAACTCCTCCTTCATACATCGATATTCTAGTTATATTATAAGATTATACACTTATACACGTTACTTTCTGTAGCTGGATACGATATATGTTTGCTATGTATGTATATTGGTGTAAAATATCTCCCGTTGGTTGCATTCGATATAATTATTTTGAAAACGAGCCCAAGCTCGGCGATACCTAGTCGACTTGTAAGCTCATATTACCATTCATTGCTTTGAATAAAATTGAATTCATGTGGAACCGTAAGATAACTGTTTGTTCCTCTATGATGACTAGTGTTTGTATTACATCGGCATATTGCACAATAACTCATTCTGACGCTCGTTTCGACCCCAAAACTATCCATGTAAACATGCTCTGAATGCATAGAAAGGGTCGGTCTGCTGTGGGTGTGAGTCATATGTGACGTTAAGATAACACGTGATCGCCTAGCTCATTAAAATTTTATTTTCCGCTGGAATCGCTACACAGACGGGTTTAAAATCGAATTTATGCTACAAATGTATTTTTCTGTACTTTTTTAATGTTCTCGAATGTTACATACAATGTTAAACTTTGTGTACACATGGAAAACGGATTTTAGCTAATGCCTTGTTTTTATTTCCTTTAAGCTTCGTGTAATAATAGTGACCTGTTCGCTTCTGTAGAGTGATCTACAATGGGACGTCAAAAATAAGCATCACAAAAAAGTATATAATTTAATTTGGTATATAGTTCTCCAGCAAGAACTATATACCAAATGACAGCTATGAAGACATCGTTATACGAACATTTATATATTAGGAATATAACTGACATGACTATTATTATTTTTTATATTTAATTTCGAATAATAGTTACACAGTTCGTACATTTTAATCTACATATATTTCACATGTCAATTTATATTTTGTACCTCATAATTCTATAGCATGGAATTGCATTTATAATGGACTAAATGGTGATTGATATACTCAACTAACTTTCTTCCTCCGGTAAGAACAAATATGGCGTCGATGGAGGTTTGTTTGTTTTTCCTCCTGTCAAAATAATGGATCGATGTTTTTGTCTGTTTTGTTTATTGAATTTTACTAACATTGTTGTGAAAATTAACATCTTTGAATATTTTAATTTGGTAATAACATAACATGTTGAAACAATTTATTAAAACCTTAATACAGACGAGGAAACATTGTTTCATAATTACACGATTAGTCATTATTAATATTACTTAATTATTACTATATTAGACTTAGTGATTAAACATTACTAATTTACTCAGAAGTTAGAGTTAGAGTTAGACATAGTCTTAGTCAGCGGTTCTTAACCCCTGGGTCGGGACCCAAAATTGTGCCGCCAAGCCATTTTGAGTGGGTCGCCAAGAGACGAGTGTCCTGTGACTCAGAATTTTCATGTTTTGACTTTTTTCCGCATGCTCATTGATTATACCTGGAGCATGCGAGACGAACAATTCATGCCAATTAAATGTTGCATGAATTTGGTATTCTGTATAGGCCTACATCGAATATCACCAAAAAAAAAAATTTCACACAACATTTGGCTTAACCTTAAACTATTCATCTTGACTGCATCTGGTGTGAACAATTCATAGTCTGTCTGATGCCACCGAGAATGCACACTGGACAAAAATCAGTGCCTTTTTTAATCACTACATATGGAAGTCTTCACAGTACAGTTTAACCGAGAGGTACCACATACATTCAGGAACACCATCATTTTTATCTGATTGTCAGCCTCCTTATTATGACTAATATGAAGTATGTTGGTGTAATATTCTTCAAACGAAATCTGATGACTTTCCCGATTCCATCTGCCAATTCTGCTTTAGTTTGCAGATGTGCTAAGTAATACATCATAACATGTGGTAGATATTCCACTTTTTATGATGTAATGGTGGGTAGAAGAGGATCTTGTGCCATGAGCTTCACACTGCAGGCATGGACGTTGTGTGCAGAATAGGGAACCGCTTCATGGCTAGATCGTTTTATTTTTAAATTTTACTTTTATGATATATTTACTTATATTGTGGCATGTTTCATGTGAAATGTTGGTTAGGCTGTATAATTGGTTTGAAAATGAGTAATTGATTTTTAAGTCGTGAAATATTGGACTGGCAGCTGATTTCGGAACTAAACCGGTAGGTCATAAGATTGTAAAAAATGAAGAAAAAGGGTATGTTCTACTGCCAATGTGGTAGACTTTGTGTCGTCTTGTTATATCAATAAACCAATGAACGGTATTGATTTGGTGATTCCAGCATGTTCAGCAAGCAACTTTAATAAATTACCTAATTTATTTAAGTTATGTCCATTAATTTTTTATATTTATTTTATCAAGTTAACTGTTTGTGTCGCCAAGCAAGTCCTGTGACCAGAATTTGGGTCGTGGCCAAAAAAGATTAAGAACCGCTGACCTTAGTCTTACTCATGCAGCGAAGTCATGCTATCTTAGTCTTACCGCAGATTCGTAGTGCAACATTAGTTGTCATATATTTCTTTAAATTAGACTTAGTTTAACACAAACTTAGTCCGTACTCTTACTTAACTGGTCTTATTTATTTGTCCACACACTAACCCTAATCCGATCCCTAACCCATGGCCATGGCGAGGGGTAGGCGTAGTAGGTGTTGGTGACTTACAACCTAGGGTGATATTGTAGAAGAGAAACCACTACATAAGTGGTTGGATAGCTTTGTATATAGTTTAGTTGGCTTTATTGTACTGTAGGTTTATCTGGTTGCTTTGCTTTTGAGTTTTAGGTCTGCGTGACATTTTCTGCCAGCGATATTTCCAGAACTTGTTCAACATGTTGGTTGACTAGTATATAACCATAATTATTATATTAACAAATTCTGATTGCAGCAAAACAATATAACCAGTCCATGGTTTTTTTTTTTTTCATAACCAGTCCATGGTTATGTTAAGTAATAAACTTGCACTTTCACTTCACCACCATAACCATATTTGGTAATAGTGTTTTATCTTCTTAAGAAAATTATGTTTATAATGTTACATTCTGGATATGACTTAATTTAATAAACCTTACATTCCAAAAAGTATGATGTATATATATATATTAAAAGAAGAAAAAAGGTAAGTTCTTACATAGCACATTATCCAGTCCTTAGGACTGTTCCAATTGCTTTACACTTTACTCCCATGCAGACCTGTTCAATCAAACACAATCTTGACTTCTCAGAAAAGCATTCAGCCACACTGCAATTAATGCGCAAAGAATATTCATACACAAAGATCCAACACCAAGTACTCATTCCCACAGCTGAATGAACTGAGCAACATAGAGTGAACAAACTTTTGGAAGAGACACTAAAACCATTGGTCTCATCTACCTAGTGTCTAAGCCGGTAAAAGTAAAATATCCATGGAAATTGTACATGTTGTGGACTCACCAACTCTAGAGAATGTCACACTGAAATAAATTATCAGTGAAATTAGTGTTGGTTCGATACCTGATTTCTTCGATATTGATCGATACCAGAATTATGTTCGATACTCGATACATACATTGTAAGTCTAATTCATATAGGGTCATTAGGGTGTCATTCCCGATAGAAGCATATTATCCAATAGAAGCACACACCCTTTTCTATTAGGGAAACATGCTTGAAAACATAGATGTTTCATGAATGAATGCTTGTTAATATCATAGATGGCAAATTTTGGCAATACAGTGTTAGGTCATTCATAATGTGTGTGTGTCTGGGGTAAGACCACATTTAGATTTTACATAGGCGGCCATTATAACGTTTCCTTCATTTCCTGCAAAATTTGTCGTACAGTTTTCTTGAAAATTTCACAGCATATTTAACCTCCATTGACACAAGTGCTATGGAAAACTCGTGAAATTCTCATACCTCATTTTTCAGAAAGATCCACCCAAACCTGACACCCCTCAATTTTGCCCCAATCTGGTGATGAATTTTGAAATATTGGTGCGTTCTGCAAAAAGCCACTGTGCGAATACACGAGTGACTAGCGTATATTTATTGCTACCTCGTGAAAGATCTAATGCAGTAGTACATTCTATATTCACTGGATTAACATGTGCCATGTCAAAGTGCTCAAAAAATTCACACATCACACCAAAACGGTATTTTCAAGGGCACTCTTTTGGTGGGTAATGGCAGATGAATCCTTAATGTGGTCTTACCCCATCTAGCTGCAAGATGTTGCGTTCTTGTCGTGTGTCGATATTAGGTAGATATGCTGAAAATACGCGTTGTTGATACGTGTTGCCTGATGCCAGTTTTAAGATAATAATAGACATGCACCCAAGCCTTCGCTACCAAGCACCGAGCATCTATGGGGCACGATACGGTACATCTGTTCATTTTTTCAACTTGACCATCGACATTGACATACTGACTGATAATTATTCATGCAACAACGGTTATTATGCAATTATCACTTATTTTAATAAACAAATTGTTTCCCCAGCTATACTGACGACATTCAATGTCAATCAGCCAATAGACATCCGCGATGCTACTGTCCGGAGTTTCCGCGGCAAGTGAAGCCCGTACCGTAGTGGCGTCGGCATAGGTCCTGTATTATAACTTCGACATCGTATATATCGAATGGACCCGATATATCGAAGGTATCGACAATATCGAAGGTATCGACGGTATCAACGTATCAAACCAGCACTACTGGCAGTTCGATACCCGATATATCGTGATACCACAAAATATCAGTATCGAACTTTCACAAGTATCGCGATACTCAGATATATCGAGTATCGGACCAGCACTAATTGAAATGAATATATTATGTTGCAGAAACGTCTCCAGAAGGAACTGATGGCGCTGTTGAAAGACCCACCAACTGGTGTGGAGATAGACATGAACAAAATCAGCAACAATTTATCAGAGTAATTCTGTTTGCTCACAGTGATATCTAATAATTTATTCTCATGGATAGATGGCTCCTTTTCACAGATCAAAACCTAATTTATGTGGCACATGTTTAGAGCAGTGATATACTTGTAGGTCAGTAAAATTATTGTGAGTATGGAAAATAATTAATAAAAATAATCTATTATTAATACGCTAACTTTGGAGCATAGTAAGTTGGTGACCAGCCAGGCGCTGTGGTCCATAGTAAGTTGATGTCCTCCCAGGCACCGAGGTCCATAGTAAGTTGATGTCCTCCCTTGTGCTGAGACCATAGTAAGTTGATGTCCTCCCTGACGCCGAGGTCCTCTCACCTATTTCTATATTCATCCACTTCCTTAGACCATTGGCTCCTCATATACAAAAATTACAATTTATTAAAAAACAAAGGTAGTTATTTAGAGGTATTTTCTTTTTTTAGTGGACAAAATGTTTGGTGAGACACACCATATAGGTGCTGCTGTTGAAAGTTTAAGATAAAATTTCCCAGAGGGTGTCACTGTTACAAATTTAAGATCAAAATAAAGTAAACTGATGATAAGAGTTGCCGTTGGTTTGTGGCTCCTCATGTAGGTGTAAGCTAGTTCAATATGTAAGTACAATTGTTGGTTGACTGTGAACTTTGACCTGGTGTAGGTGGATTGTGGACGTGACAGGAGCGCCCGGCACAAGCTATGAGGGGGAGACGTTCCAGTTACAATTTAAGTTTGGACCAAGATACCCATTTGATTCACCTCAGGTTAGTGGCATGACCACATGCTACATATTGACTTAGCAACCCTTGAGAAGTCAGAATTAGTTTGTCAGTGTTCATTTTGTCCACATTCAATGACTGCTCAAAAATGATTCATTCACATATATCCTCCACTGTCAACACTGATGATGAACTGAGGCAATGTAAGGTGAACAAAATTGCCAAAGTTTTGAAAAACCTTTTAGAGTATGACGTTCTGTCCACTGTGGCAGGGTACTGTTACAATTATGACAAATAATTTTTGAATAAAACTTTGTCATAATTGTATTTAATGATGCATAGTTGTTAATCATTGTCACATGTACTTATAATTTGTGAATAACAGTTCCATTGACTTCAGTATCTTAAATTTGTTTATTATATTATGACTGGTATTTTTATTTGGGTTGTTTAATTATGGAGAGGTGGGATTAACCAGTATTTTCCCGGTATTGTCTTAGTTTTGTCTAGTCACCAACTGTGATCAAGTTGGGTCGAGAACTGTAAGAGAAAACTGCAAACACTGGGTGCTGTAGAAGCAGCCATTCATACACAGCCCAAGCACATGTTGTTGTATGTTGTTGTCTCTTGTTTCAGGTTCTCTTCATAGGCTCCAACATTCCTGTTCATCCACACGTCTACAGCAATGGCCACATATGTCTTTCAATTTTGACCGATGATTGGTCCCCAGCCTTGTCCGTCCAGTCAGTCTGTCTGAGCATAGTTAGTATGCTCAGTAGCTGTAAGGAGAAGGTTCGTGGCAATAGAGCATATCTCAGGTCGATAATGTAACATTGCAAGTGTGATCCGCCATTCCAAAATGAGATGCTTCTGAAAATCAGAGCCGACAGAGTGAAAACCACAGCTAATAATGACACACACAATCAACAAAGTGAAAACCACAGCTAATAATGACACACACAATCAACAAAGTGAAAACCACAGCTAATAATGACACACACAATCAACAAAGTGAAAACCACAGATAATAATGACACACACAATCAACAAAGTGAAAACCACAGCTAATAATGACACACTCAATCAACAAAGTGAAAACCACAGCTAATAATGACACACACAATCAACAAAGTGAAATCCACAGCTAATAATGACACACACAATCAACAAAGTGAAAACCACAGCTAATAATGACACACACAATCAACAAAGTGAAATCCACAGCTAATAATGACACACACAATCAACAAAGTGAAATCCACAGCTAATAATGACACACACAATCAACAAAGTGAAAACCACAGCTAATAATGACACACACAATCAACAAAGTGAAATCCATAGCAGACAGTGAAAACCACAGCCGACTAAGTGAAAACTTTGAAGCGGGTTTTCTTGGCACCACTCTTTTTGCATTTTTTACATTCAAATTGCTGTATCTCTGGAAATAATATGAATATAGGTAACATCGAGATATCTTTTTTTCCTCTGAATATACTTTATTCGAATATGCAATAAAAAACAACATGCCTTTTTCGAGAAGGAAGCTTCTTGTTTTGGTATAGTGGGTCACAGTTTTAGCACTTTATACACGTGCGATCTAATACATGTTGGCACAGATGCTTGACATTGACGGAAGCACTTTTTCTGAGTTCAAAAAGCAGAAGTACTAGAGGACACGAAGTAATATTGGTGAAGGAACAATAAAGATTAGATATCAGACAGTACTCATTCTCACAGAGAACTATAAATGAATGAAACATAATTATTAGGAAGAAGTTATCTGAATCGGTTGTCTTGATTGTGAAAATATTGTGGATGCTGCACATCAAAAAGCTTTTCAGTAAACCCAGCAGGCCATGCAATATTGCCAGTAGAGCATGTTTACATTCTTAATGTTTTGGTTACAATTTGAACATTTCACAATCGAAATGTTCAATTTCTGAAGTGTGAACACAGTTTTAGGCTTATCAAACAGTTCATTGTATTTATTATAATACTATGAACATTATATTAAAAAGTTAGGAACATACATCCTCAGTTTAAAAGTAATAAATAGGTATTGCATTTTCATGTTGTGTTGACAAGATATTTTTGTGACGTTTCAGAAAAGACCACCCGATAATGCCTTTTATGTTAAGACGTGTAGCAAGAACCCAAAGAAGACGCGCTGGTGGTATCATGGTAGGTTTTAGGAGAAGAACAGGTTGTCTGTCTTCAATTCTACTACTACTTCACATCTTCGAGTAGTTAGCAATGTTATATACAGTCACATTAGCATAGCGGTTAGATCACCGGACTTCAGAGAACCGTGGTTCGAAACCTATTGCTCTCGTTTTGAATCTTTAGGAGTTTTGTTTACTTAATGGTACGTCAGTTCACTCAGCTGTATGAACAATTACCTGGCTATAGACGGTGGTGGGTATGAAATATAAATGAACAAATAGTCTTTGCACAGTAATTGCAGTATGGCTGACGTTGGTGTTGGAATGAATAGGTTTGTTGGGAGGTGAAATTAATGACTAAATGCGATATGATCTTTGACACATAATAAGACGGCTCAACATTGCCGAGTTGTAAATTGAAGAGGACAGTTTTAGAAAGAGACTGCAAATCTGTTATGTGCACTTAAAGAAAATGTTTACAAACCCTATTTGGTATTGCAAATATTGTACTCTCGTCTGTATTTGCGCGAACCAATGATACTTCACTTCTGCTGATAGGCTCGTTACAGCAGCTTGCTATGCTTCCTCTCGAACTGCCTATGTCGTATTTTGCATTGAGAACTTTACTCAATATTGTTACAAGTTACGCAGCCGCAGTCAAACACGCTCTGTTCTGTTTCCAGATGACGCCGTATGATGAAGATCTGTTTGATAGACTCAATAAAGTATTCGGACGGGTACGGCCTCCAACCAGACTCTGCACTTGGCTGGGATGCGTGCCTGCACCTTACATCGACGACGTCCAATACTTGTTGCTAGTCGACTGCTTGGACTACGGGAGCCACCGACACAGGACGGCACAGTGTGAAAGCTGGTGCATTCACCCGTGAACATCCACGTTTCAGGAGCAATGAGATGACAAACAGTTGCAATAAAGTGTTGACGTGTTCCACCCGCCAAGATTTGGCAAACAAACAAACAGGAGTGTGTCACAAGCTTTGGAGTTGTTACCGCGAAAGTGACAACGGATGGTTAGTGTATATCGAGGAGCTGAATCCTGTGACTAGGATTTCTAGGAGCCAGACGGTCTGGGGTTTGACGTACCTTACTACAGTACTTGTGGCGTTATCCGGTGGCTCAACGATTTAGATGTGTTAGGTTTTGTGACGTATACTTTCCGTTTGCTTTGTGCATGCTGCTTGTTATACCTGTGGCATTTTCTGTTTGAAACAATGAAAAATCGTGGCACGAGATTATTTGATGGGTAGTTGTTGGGTGCAGGAATGATACATAAACCACGTTATACATCAACCAAATAAAAACAGATGTCTTTTTTAAGCCGTCAGCGCAAAAGGAAGCGATGTGTTTAAGGCGTGGATGATGACGTATTTTGGAGACTGGGCGTATTTTGTTAGTCCGTATGAGACCGGCAGTTTTCCTTTAGCAGAACGTTACAATGGGAAGAATGATATGATTTGAAACATTTATTTTGTGAAGCATAAAATGAATACATGTTAACTGTATGCTTAGTTGTCGAAATATTAAAAGTGTGTAAGTATGCACAATTCGACAAAAACATCGTCGTCGAACAAATACATTTCTATCAGTTTTACCATCCTTTACGAGCTGTTAATATGTTCTATTGATTGAGACACGACCATGATTGAAGGACTCGCTCAATTACTGTGCAGTATTACTGCGACAACCCAGACTCCCAAGCAGATGTCAATTTAAAACGTAGCTGTTGAATAATTGTTCTCAAATTGCAGTTCCATTTGTTACTTTCACAGTCGGCCGTCGTTTTCACTACGCAGTTACACACTATACGGTTCGGTGTACCTTTAATATTTGTCTAACTAAGCAGGGACATTGACTTCCGGAATGTATATCTGACATTTCCAGAATGAAGTTACATTCAACCAATGTATTAGTGATGCTAACGCTACACTGCCATACGCATGTTTTCATCGCTGTTCGATGTATTAATTGGTGTATTGATCCGCCACCGGATACGTTGTTTTGCGTGAAAACAATCCAAGTTCGTTGCTGAATCAGGTCAAAGAACGGAGTCAACAGCAGTTTGAATTTGCTCTATTGTGAGAAGCGTGTGTTCGCCGGCCGCCAGTAACAGTTTCCTTAAAACATCACGCACAGCAACACAAAAATACCTGACAATACACAAGTTACAGAATGTTATGCAGCACACCGGGTGTGGAAGGCATTTGCTTGGTAATCCACATTGCGCTTCACAAACAAACCGCAAAACGTATTTTAGACAAAGAGAAATATACAGTTATATTATGTACAAGCTCGGCATATCATCAACGTTTGATGTGCGCTTAGTGTCTTATTATTTATATTGTATTGCTATAATGTATGTCAGACATGTGACGGTTGTAATGCCGTGTAAATAACTTCGTTGCAAGATTACGTTTTGGCACCGCTTCAGTGATATGCTTAATGTATTGTCATTGGGGGATATATATATGGGGACCCTATATTGGCGTAATGACCTTATGGTTTTTGCCAATTATTATATAGACATAGACAATGTCACATGAAGCAGGTATTAAATAAATTCGATCAGTGCGTCTTATTTATTATACGATCGATGCATGACATGTGTTACTTGGACATACATGGAAGCATGTATATAGTATGTATATATGTATGTATTGCTTTATATAACAATAGTGTCGACCTCTGCAACGTGCATCTACGCAGCTGTTCGGCTTCCGGTCCCAGGTCGCTGCTGTTTTATTTGTGGTGTTCACGGTGCTTGATCGGTTCTGTTAATAAAACCACTGCTTAGCTGGACTTTCGTTACATTGCTCTTTAATCCCTGTCGTGATGGAGATTATATTCTGTTAATTCACACAGAGGACGATACGATGGTGGCGCTGTCATGGCGACCTGTGGTGTTCGCCGAGCTCTGATTTTGTTGTCGTCTTCTTAGTCTTTTACTTGATGGAACTTTACTGGAGTGCTGAATGTGTGTTTGAAGATATACTGCACAGGATTTTTTAAGTTTCATTCCCTTTTATTGACTGCTGTTGGTTGTGCTGTGTGTGAGTGGAGAACCCGCGCGGGGACAGCGGCAAGATGGCGTCTTCAGAACTTGTTTAAGAGAGGCACTGTTGGCTTTTCGGCCTAGTAGTGTCCATTTCTCGACTACCTTGCTTGAAATACCAGAACTTTTAGTGTCGCCATGCACAACTTCTACTAGGACTGGCAGGCGTAAGCGTGGTAAGAAGGGCGGAGTTCGACAGCGACTCAAGAAGAACAAGGTACGCTCTCTCCCCCTCCCCTCCATTATACTCGCCGATGTTCCATCACTACGCTTGAAAGTGGATGAACTGCAAACACATGACGCACTACAGTGGGCCTACAAAGAAGCGTGTTTGTTGTGTGTAACAGAAACATGGCTTGACGTAACTTTCACAGACAGCGAACTTGTCATTGATGGGTTTGGCATGTCAGTCAGGATGGACAGAGACAAATATCTAAGTGGGAAATCTCAAGGGGAGGGGTGTGTGTTTATGTGAACGAATGATGGTGCAATTCAGTGACCGTTAAGGAGAAGCTGTGCATCCCCGACTTTGAACTATTGTTACTGTCACTCAGGCCCACGTACCTGTCTAGAGAATTTGGCCTGTTGTTTACGTGTTTCCCCATCTGCTAACTGTGCACGTGCAGCTGAAGCCATTACAAACTGTGTGCAACGGCTGGAGTCGGTGTCGGTTTCAACAGCTGTAGGCTAGACAAAACACTACCAGCAGTATGTGACGTGCCACACACGTGGCAATAACACCTTGGACCTTTGTTATGGTAATATCAGAGACGCTTACAAATCTGTGAAGAAAGCGCCCCTGGGCACAGCTGATCACAATGCAGTGCATATGATACCAACGTACAGAACGGTGCTACAGACGCAACAGAAAATACTTAAAGGTTGCTTTGATTGCACATTATCGGATGTCTTTATTGACTCCAGCTCATCACTGGATGAGGCTGTTGATGTGATCACGGACTATATCAACTTCTGTGAGAACACGATCATTCCAACTAAACAAGTCAGGATCTTCGCCAACAACAAGCCCTGGTTGTCAAAAGAGCTGAAAAACACTTTGAATGAAAAGAAAAGTGTTTTCATGGCACAGGATCACGAGGAGGGCAAACGGATTCAAAGGGTGTTTAAAAACATATTAGAGAAGCCAAAAGTCAGTACAGAGACAAAATCGAACGGCAGTTTCAATATAGCAGCATGAGATCAGCATGGCAGGGACTAAAAACTCTTGCGGGTGCTCAGCCCCGTAACTCACCTGTCTCCAAAACAGGAACGAAGGAGGAGAGCATGAAGTTCGCAGAGGACATGAACATTTTCTTCAGTCGTTTCGATCGTCACGACTTCACACGCGAACGCCGAGCTGCGGCGGACCAGCTTCAATCCAAGTTAGGTGATCATGACTTACCTGAAACCACCCCGGATGACGTAAGCCGGGTTCTTCAGCGGGTTGATCCCCGTAAGGCATCAGGACCGGACAACATCGGCGGCCGTGTCCTGAAGGACAGTCATTCCCAGTTTGGAGCAGTTTTCAGCATCCTGTTTAACTGGTCCCTCAGGCAGCACCATATCCCTCGGATATGGAAATCCTCCATCATCTGCCCTGTTCCGAAGAAGCCGCGGCCATCTGCTCCGAACGACTTCAGGCCGATAGTGCTGACCTCTGTGGTAATGAAATCCTTGGAGCGCCTCATCCTCTCACAACTCCTGCAGCAGGTCGGCGATCAGCGTGATCCGCTCCAGTTTGGGTATAGACGCAACCGGGGCTGACCCTACTCAACTCTGTGTACACTCATCTTGAGAAGGCCAAGGCGTACGCCAGGATAGTCTTCGTAGATTTCTCATCGGCCTTCAATACTATCCAACCTCACATCATGATGAAGACGCTCGCGGATATGCACGTCAACCCTCACCTTGTTCTCTGGGTGAATTCCTTTCTTCCGCTGTGCGCCATAACGACATGTTGTCTAGCCCCCTGTGTACATCCACCGGGGCCCCTCAGGGTTCAGTTGTTTCGCCGGTGATCTTCACCTTGTACACGGACGATTGCCGCAGCAAACATGAGCAGTGCATTTTTGTGAAGTACTCTGACGATACGACAATTGTTGACCTGTCAAATTCTGACACGGTGTGCGAGGATTTATCTCATACTTTGCCCGGTGGTATGGTGATCATTTCCTGGATCTTAATGCCCAGAAGACTGACGAGCTCATCATCGACTTCAGGAGAGACTCCACCCCACCCCACCCAAAGACCTGGTCATCAGTGATGAGACTGTCAAGCGTGTATCAGAGTACAAGTACCTAGGCACCGTAATTGACTCTAAACTTACCTTTAGTGCAAACACAGTTTTGAACAACAAGAAATGCCAACAGAAGCTTTATTTTCTGCGTAATCTCAGATCTCTCGGGGTGAGCTCTCATGTTTTGAGGATCTTCTATGGCTGTTACCTTGAGAGTACTGTAACCTTTGGCTTCCTGGCATGGCATGGTGGATTGAGTGTCACCAATTGGAATATCCTGAGTCGCGTCATCAGACTCAGCAGCAAGGTGATCGGAGAGGAACTTACTAGTAGTCCAGGCAATATATGGTTCAACCTCAAACAAATTGCAATAGTAAGTTTTGAGGCATTTTTAGATTCTACTGTATGTTTATGTTACCAGAAAAAAAGTCCACCAAAATCCACTTGGTGGAACATTGTCATCACATATTGCCAAGTGGTTGTATGTCTCATTGAAATTTAGGGGGTACACGTAATTAATGTTGTATAACTTAGTTTCTGTGAGAATACTATAAAGATAAAATCAGAAAGGAATAGTAAAAAGCAGTATAGGAGAAATTTCCACAAAGGAAGGTATAAGGACATGAGGAAATATTTAGCAAAGATAGACAGGAATAACACACTGAAAAATAAGACAGCAACAGAATGCTGGAATATATTAAAGAGTGGAATTAAGTGCATAGTCGATATATTTGTACCCTTCAAAAACAAGGGAAACGGTCCAAAAAGAAACACATCGAAAGAAGCCATTAGAAAAATTAAGTATAAACAAATGATGTGGAAGTCATATAGATGTACTGGAAATGATGAAGACTACAACAGTTATAAAGAAGCACTTAACCAAGCTACAGCTGAAACTAGAAATTCAAAGAGAAGCTATGAACAACAATTAGCTAGTAATATAAAACATGACAGCAAGAGTTTTTATGCGTATGTTCGAAGCAAACAGAAAGTTCAAGATAAGGTCGGTCCTCTAGAAGATAGTGCTGGAAATATAATATCAGAGGGATTCTTAATGGCAGAAGACCTGAATGAATACTTTAGTTCAATGTTTACCAGAGAAGATATTAGTTCACTGCCAGTACCAGAGGCTAAGTTCAAGGGGGCAGATTCAGACTATTTAGGACAATTAATTGTAACCCCGGAAATGGTAGCTAAGAAAATAAGGGCTATGAAGGATGATAAATCACCTGGAGTGGATGGGATTCCGCCCAAATTACTATTAGAAATTGTAGAACAAATTAGCGTACCGCTTGCAACAGTTTTCAATTTGTCATTAGAAGAGGGAGTGGTTCCTTTAGAATGGAAAGAGGCAAACATTATACCGTTATTTAAAAAAGGTTCGAGAAACAAGTCAGAGAACTATAGACCAGTGAGTTTAACATCAGTGATTTGCAAATTATTAGAAAGACTAATTAAAGATCACATGGTGGATTTTCTTGTTAAACAAAACTTGATAAACTCATCTTAACATGGTTTTTTTAAAGCGAGGTCATGCTTAACAAATATGTTATGTTTTTTGGAAGACATCACTAAGTGGGTAGATGAGGGATCACCAGTAGATATCGTCTACTTAGATTTTCAAAAAGCTTTCGACAAAGTACCACATCAAAGATTACTGCTTAAACTAAAGGCCCATGGCATAGGAAATGGTATAATAAACTGGATAGAACAATGGCTGATTGACAGAAGACAACGTGTAGTAGTTGATGGGGAGGCTTCAAACTGGAAATCGGTATTGAGTGTGGTACCACAGGGATCAGTATTAAGACCTATATTATTCTTAATATATATCAACGATTTGGATGATGAAATAACAAGCAAAGTGTTGAAATTTGCGGATGATACAAAAGTGTTTAGAAGGATTAAAAGTGATGGAGATAGACAGCATTTACAAGATGATCTTGACAGGTTGATCAAATGGTCTGAAAAGTGGCAAATGCTGTTCAATTTTGGGAAATGTAAATGCCTCAACACAGAACATGGGAACGAAGAGGTAGAATATGCAATGAGGGGGGTACTGTACTAAGTACAACTGTAAAAGAAAAAGACTTAGGGTTAACCATTAGTGCTGATATGAAGGTTTCAGAGCAGTGCGGAATTGCATTTTCAAAGGGAAATCAAATCCTTGGATTAATTAGGCGAAACATAACGTATAAGGAAAAAGAGCTAATAATACCGCTGTACAAAACAATAGTTAGGCCTCATTTAGAATATTGTATTCAAGCGTGGATGCCATATCGCAGGAAGGACATAGATATGCTAAAAAGAGTGCAGAGGAGAGCAACTAAAATTATACCAAAACTGAGGGATCTTAGTTACGAAATACGCCTAAAAATTGCGGTTTAATAACACTAGAGACCAGGAGGTTGAGAGGAGATCAGATAGAAGTGTTTAAAATATTGAATGGTTATGAAAATATTGATAGAAATATTGTTTTCTCAGTTAAGAAAAATAGAAGGACTAGAGGACATGAAGTTACATTAGCAAAGGAGCAGAGTAGATTAGATATAAGAAAGTTTTCATTTTCACAAAGGACTGTAAATGAATGGAACATATTATCTGCTGATTGTGTGGGTGCTAGTAGCGTGAATATGTTTAAAAATAAAATCGACACATACCTCAGAAGGGCGGGATATACATAGATAAAAGGGTCGGACTCTCCATAAGCCAAAGGGCTTCCTTGTCCACCTGCCACCTAGAGTTAATTCTCTGGGTGGCAATCTTGTTAAATCTTGTTAAATCTTGTTAAATCTTGTTAAAATATGATGTATATCGTTGGAAAGACAATGCATTTAGCTGTGTAATAGTACCTAACAAGTGTCATTGCAATGGATATTAAGGTCAGAATCGTATTCTAAACACATTTGCAAATTATCGCAATTTACATATACCCCGATTTTTTGGCCTAGTACAGTCAATCTATGGTTTAGCCTCAAACAAATTGTAATAGCAATCATTATGGCGTTTTTAATTAGCACTATATGTCTGCATTATTAGATAAAAAGCCCACAGAAATTCACGTGGTGGAACATTTTCATTTCTGACGATAATGACAAATGGTCGAAAATCGCTGCCGGTCACTTTTGTCATAGCAAAATATACGGAAAGGACGCATTTAAGCTGAGTATTCTATATTATGTACACCATTGGAAGTGGTATTGGTAGATTAATACAACGATATACATCAAGTTTAATTCCATTTAGTAATAACATGAAAATAATTGTCTAAACACAGTGAAACCCGAATTTTAGCCGCCACAGGGAGAAGCCTTGCGATCAACCAAATTTTGCTTACATATTATAGTCATAAACCTGTTTATTTCACAGTTTATGTCCTTAGCTACTGTTTCTAAATAGATACACCGTTTTCATGAATATGTTAGTATGCTTTGTATTTGGTTGATATTTTAATTCGGGTACTTATTCCAATATCAGTTATCTTCACCAAAACCATACACTATAAAAATTGCAGTGTAGTGTGTGCGTACATCCTTATCATTGCGTAACATGACACTTTCAAACACTGCTGTCGTTGAGAGCTTCCACGGAGCTGTTAGTTGCGATTTGACACACCACGCACACACAGAAGTACACTCAAATCCGTTCTTTCCGCAACTATATCCCAACGGATTGAAGTTTGTCTTTGCCAACAGTTCACTCGGTCGCCTGCTGAAATGTATACGTATGGCAGAATCACTCGCTGCGTTTGTCAACAAAGATACAAGTATATAAGGCTGCTGTCGTCATTCATCACTACCCTTTTGTATGGGACAGAGGCGTGGTTCCTCTACAGAAAGCAAGTACAACGGCATGAACGGTTCCACCAGCGATGTCGGCGCTCCATCACGGGACTGCATTGGCAGGACTATGTCTCCAACAAAGAAGTCCTGGAAAAGGCAAACCTCCGGAGCATCGAAACCATATTGATGCTCCGACAGTTCCGCCGGGCAGGCCACGGCTCGCGCATGGATGACATCAGAATGCCATAAGTTGTATTTCATGATGAGCTTCGTCAGGGCAACTAATATAGAACCCCCCCACAGGCGCTAGAAGGATCAGCTGAAACGGCAACTCTCCCTGGCAAGACCACAAAGGTTGGCAACAAAACAACTACCATGGGAGTTGCCCAGGACGTTGAGCATTCCAGAAGAGAAGCAGACGGGGAGAAGCGTAGGCGGAGGAGAGAATCTGCGTCTCAGGCACCTTCAGGCCAAGAAAACCTTTGCTCAACCTGCTCCAGAGCGTGCAAATCCAGGATGGGCCTCTGTAACCACCAGAATGCGTGCCGCCGCCTCCCCAGGGACGAGGATCTTCCCACCGATCTTCACAAGCGAACAATCTGATCCACACAAAGTCCGTGGCTTTTAGAGTTTTCTTGGAACGGTTTCACTGTTGGTTCTGAGAATTGATCCTGTGGCTGTGATAGTGGGCAGCAGTTGAAGTACGGGGTAAATTTATTCCTGTGCGTAAGATGCGCTTGATGCTACATTTTCAATGAAGTGCTTGTACAGCAAACCATCCAGGTTTTTGCCAATGTTCCCACATTGGAAGCACACAATAGCCTGGTTTTCTGCAGTAACCAATTTTTCAACTGTTGCTGTGGTATCATATCTTAGCCCACAGCTGGGCACAACTATTCTATGAGAGCTCTGATGTACCAGGTCGTTATTTACTTGTTCTACTATACTATGTTTATGTTCTGACATTAAGAATACACCAAAGAGCTCCTGCTGAAAGTGATAAAACAACAACTAGCAAATCGGTGTCTTCACCAATGGGGATAGTGTCGATTTTGTCTGATTAGTTCAGTGTTGTCTAACGATCATTACTTTAACGTCCTCTGCATGAAAACGACAGCACCCAGCTTTCTCAAGCTCATTGCGTAGTAAGTTGATGAATATATGTGTTTATTTTCTCTGTTGGCTAAAAAAACTCATCCTTTAGGAGGAAGGAGGACCTTGCTGATCAGCCGCCTTCCACAGCATCATCTGATGATGTGCCCTCCTAATCTGTGGGAGGAAACGCCATGGTGTGCACTGGCTTCCCATTCTTTCTCTGATCAGCAAGGTCCTCCTCATTTGGACATCACGCAGTTTGTGTGGGTGAAGGACGGTATCCCGTCTTCCAGCTTTGACATTGGACCCTCGGATCCTCCAGGTCTGACCGATGTCATAAGCTTGTAAAGCGGCTGCCATTTTGTAAAATGGTTGCCATTTCTTTAAAAAGAAAAATTGCCACCTCAGTTTACTGCTGACTGAAACACTGTAGATGACATTCGTGCAAAAAAAATTGCTTTTGACAAGCAAATTGCACGGGAAGACATGGTACACCGCACTATATTGGAAATTTGAATAGACACTTGTATGCATGCAACCACTGTGAACTATATGGATTGATAACTATTTATCCAGTGTTGTGCAACAATATTACAACGAGATTCACAATGTGTTTTCTGTTGTTGATTGTGGTATTATTATTATAGGGGCATACCCAATAGATGCGAACCAAAGTCATTGGAGATATGCATAAGCATTGCATTTGAGATAAGCCTGTAATAAGATCCAACGTAGCCAATATCTGAAAGTTTTATGAAATGACAAACATGCAGCCGTTATATACATCTGGTAATGTGTTTGTTTTAAACGTTGACCATGAAAATATCGGTTTTGAAACCACTTTTGTAACATTATTGCATAGTTGCAAAGCTATTGAAGAAAATATGTATTTCAGTAATGAAGGCCCTGATTTGTATATTTGAAAAAATGCCCTAGGTTGTCTCGAGGACAACCAAGCTGAATTGCTTCAGGGACTCCATGGGATAGAAAATCCACCAAAACATTATACTATAGAGCATCCATTTATTCAATTGCAAATGGACTAAGTCAACGTTAGATCTCAACGCTACTCCCCCCATAGCGGCTAAAAATCGGGGTTCACTGTGCTTAAAAACGATTGTTCACATTAATATTCAACGAAGTTATACTTATTATATATCGCTGGGTAGAGTAATCCGTTATCTTGCAAAATGTGTATGAAATATGCAAAGAAAATATATATCACAGCCTAAATAACGCCTACGCGACTTTTGACCACTTGTCATTGTCGTAAAAAATGACAATGGTCCACCACGTGGATTTCTGTGGACTTTTTTCTGGTACTGTAGACATATAGTACTAACTAAAAACACTGTCATAATTACTATTGCAATTTGTTTTAGGTTGACCCTCTTTTGGGCATAGATTGACTGAACTACAGTGCAGACGACCTGTACAGGCGGGGGTCAAAGAGGAAGGGAAGGCAGATTTCTCTGGATTTCGACCACCCCCTAAATCACTGTTACAATATGTTACCATCTGGCCGTCGTTTTTAGCTGCCTCAACTAAGACTCAGTCGCTCTCGAAATTCCTTCATCCCATCCTCTATCCGTCTTCTAAACGAATGATCTGCCGCCTCCCTTTCTCCAATGCCTGTCTGGCCGCTTGAGAATATGGGTTCATGTGTGTGTGTGTGTGTGTGTGTGTGTGTGTGTGTGTGTGTGTGTGTGTGTGTGTGTGTGTGTGTGTGTGTGTGTGTGTGTGTGTGTGTGTGTGTGTGTTTCCACCTAGTTAAATAACACCTGTGATGATGAACCTTGTTCCTGTACTGATGGCTGTGACATGTAAATGATGTTTCCTAACAAGTGGCTGATTGTTCTGTGCTATTTTATTTTAATCATATGTAGTTCATTGAATCACTGATTGATGCATGATGATAAGATCACGCATGTTGTAGGCGGGATAAGGTGAGCGTGCGTGCGTGCGTGCGTGTGTCTGTGAATAGCTATGTGGTGGATAACCTATTGTATCGGTTTTTTATATTGATGGCCGTGATTATGTAAATGGTGTGTGCGTGCGTGCGTGCGTGCGTGTGTGTGTGTGTGAGGGCTACTTGCGGTATATAACTTATTTCTCCAGCTTTTGACGGTTGTGACTTATACTGATTTGTGATTCTTAGTGTTTTTTTCGTACTCTTTTACAACTATACTATACCACGAGTATTTAACTATAGGTGGATGGTGTGTGTTTGTGTGATCAGTGTTCTCAGTTACACATGTTTATTTATTGCTTTCTAAATAGCGAACACCACAAGAGAATTTCCCCATCAGGGACAATAAAGGTATTTGAATTGAGTTGAATACATGAATGGAACAAATTACTTTTCGACTGATTTGGTAAATATTGGCGTAATTATAATCGAGCAAGCGTGTGTTTATCATATTTGTTCACATCAGGCAAGAAAGTAATATTGCAGTACGCGTATGTACAAAATAAAACATGCTTTGAAATGTAGGCTATTAACAATGCTACATGGAAACCAGTATACAAATAGATATTATAATAAACCCAGCAACGTTATATTGTTGTATTTCATCACGTCTTGTCTGGTCGTAGGGTGGACGTGCTCTCATTTCCAGACGCCTGATTTGGGTTTATTTGTCGACAATGACGAGTTTTCTTATCTGCCTCTGCTCTGGTCTTCTTGTCTTTCTGCTAATGATCGTCTTGCTTTCATGTGGACTTCGGTTAATCACAGTTCGTGCTTGCTTACAAGTGGTTGTCTAATAACGTCAAGGGAGAACTATTACTTAGATTCCACTATTATATATATCTACATAGTGTACACCATTCTAATGTTCAGTAGCAACAGCCTCCCACGACAACAGATAAACGTCGTGAGAATTGTGATGGGCTAGACGTTAATGGCCACATAAATGAAGGCCAATGCATATGTGTCAAGTGGGCTGCTATAGCAACTGGCGTTCGGGACATTTAGACCCGCTGCACGAATGTCTGCTAAATGATTGTCCCGAACTCAATATTTTGTAAAGCCAAAGAAAAATGTCTGGCGTTCCTGTGTCCAAAGGTATATATGTCATTATGGATATTAACAAAAACTCTCCTCCGCCGGTTGGAAAATGCACATCACCCGGATACACAGATGCCGAAGACGGTTTCTCAGGATATTCCTAAACGACGTTTGTTATGACGTAAATAAAATCGTTTGTCGCGTTAATGTAAATTACATAAAACGTTCTCAGCTGATCGGCCCTCTTCGCGACTTCAAAACAGTCGCAGCAAATACGCGTAAAGTTAGAAATAAAAAAATCGATTTATGTTTGTCTATATATCTTACAGAATGAACCCTAAAACCCTTAACCAACTGTGAATTAATCCCGAAGGGTCGTAGATTAAACCCTAAAAGTGTGGCACTCGAGGCACAAACCATCTAAGAGGAAAGCGTTAACATACTCCTCCCCTGTCCACACACACACACGCACGCACGCACGCACGCACGCACGCACGCACACACACACACACACACACACACACTATACATACATACATACATACATAATGATGTTAGCTCGATTATGTTAGACTAGCTGAGTTATGCCCGGGGAAAAAAGGAAGTAATAATTATACATCCTCAAATCATTTGCACTGAAATCTAAAAACGTATTGTTGACATTATTATGAACACTGAAAATAGATCAAACCTCAAATGCGCAACATTTGAGTTCCAAACACGTCAAACCCATCCCCAAATGTTTCCAGCCTACCCGCATTAATAAATTGTAACTGGTCACTGGCCTAGTTGTTAAGACAACCTTTTGCCAGAAATCGCATGCACTCACCCGTGTATCTAACGTAACCAGCAACAGGTGGCTGGGTTACGCGTCCTGGATTTTGTAACGTTAATAACATAAAAGCTAATACATTTGTCTGCATACACCCAGTGAGACATTTATACATGGAATAATGACCTGTACAATGATATAGAAAACAATAAATTTCGTGGCTGGAACTCCACGCAATTGTTTGCAGTGTGTTGTTTGCCAGAAGTACCACGCGCTCACGGGGCATACTAACCGCTGAAGTCAATAACTTAAAAACTTCAACATTTCTGCATACATCCAGCGACATGTTTGTAGATGGCGTAATTATGTTTACTTTGATGATGTAAAAAACATTAAATTCCGCTGCTGGAACTCCACGTACAACCTTTCGAAATATTGAGCCCCCCAAGTTCTCCTTCACCTCTCGGACGAATTTCGAAAATGTCTAAATCTACGAACCATCTCAATGGGCCCGGTAGATCGCATCATTTCAGCCCGATACATGTAAAACTGACGGAGATGTGGACGCACATACAAACAGAGAACGAACTGTTTTAAACAATAGACATGTGTAAGACAAGTTCGTCAGACTAACTGATTTAAATACTTTCTTACTTTACGTATTTCACAGTTATATTTTCCGTTGTTCTTTCGTTGAACTTCGGCAGAATGCGTCTTCACTAGATTGACCACCGCTAGACGGAGACTCAGCAGACGTTCTGCGCAGCTCTGATGCTGTCACTTGGTCTTGACTCCGGTCGCGGCCTGGGCGGCTCTTCTGGAGGTCATCATAGACATGTGAGAGTCGGTACTGGCCCTCATTGCGATTCATGTTGTTTGGTTTCCCAATGCAGATCGCTTCTTTTTTACATCTTGTTCGTTAGTCCGACTCCCTATCTACAAACTGGGCCTCTCCCAGTTTACTACGTGAAGATATACTTTTTACAAATTATCCTTTTCTTACCAGTTAGCAATACAAAGGTCATCCGCAAGTTAAGTCGGTGGCCATAACGAGTATGATGTATGTGTTTGACTGCTTCGATCAGGTATGGCCCAACTCGCTATTACTGAATTCGTGTTTATAAGTAAAGTAAAGGTAAGTTCTATAAGTGTTTGTCACTGTGTGACCATGCAGTTGACTCGTACATGTAAAGAAGCTAATAGCAAATACGCTTATGTCTGATTCATTCTTATTACACTTTTTGATGATCTAAAACTTGCAAAAACAATTAAATGTGATGAACCACAGACGTAGACCACTGCATACAAAACTGAAAATATAAAAAGATAACGTTACTAAAACAAGTTAATAATTGACAAATTTATCTGACAAATTTAAAAAGTAATTTAAAACAAACATGCAATTTTAAACCGCAAAAAGTTAAATAAAAATGCAAATGTAAAAATGTAGAAACTGCAATTGCTGTTGTGGAGACATGTTTTTCTACAGCAGCAATTGCAGATATGTCCTTTGATTTATATTTCTCATCAAGTTCCTCTTCCGTTTCCTAATCCTCTTCCGGGTTCTTCTTCTTGGTTTCTCTTCTGGGCCATCTGAAAATGCATACAAAAAAGTTAATCATTTGGAAATGTAGTGGAATCTGTAATTGCAGCTATAGACTAGATACATACCTTTTGATACTCCTCTTCTGGCTGTCTAAAATAGAAACAAATATATAATATAAAACAAGGATGTAGTTAGCTAATGTAAAAAGTGGAAACTGTAATTGCTACTGTACAGACATATGTCTCTACAGCAACAATTACATATACACCTTTTCTTCGATTCTCCTCTTCTAGTTCCTCTTCTGATTCCTCTTCTAGTTCCTCTTCTGATTCCTCTTCTAGTTCCTCTTCTGATTCCTCTTATGGTTCCTCTTCCGCGTTTATCTTCTACAAAGCTATATAAAAAGTTATAAGAAAACACAATTAATTGGTAATTAATTATTAGGACTGTTCAGAGTGCTTTACACCCTAGCTGCCGCTGTGGAGACATAATCTCTATTAGAGACCATTAGCTAACGCAATAAGCGCCTCGACCGTACACCAAATTTGAAGTAAACCGCAGACCTCGCGTCGACGTCTAATAAAACACCATTAGTTAAGCGCGCAGTAAGCGGTTTTACGTTCGGCTCCAGCAGGTAATTATTTTCTCATATGTAGTGATTTTCTGTGTGTTACTAACAGTAAAATGCATGTACGAAATCTATAGATATATGTATAAATGTGTTATCGGAACAATTTAATCTTTATCCCAAACGATAATCGCAGGAAGGTAGCATTTAGGACGCAAGAACGGCAAACGCGAACCCCAATGCATCATTCCGGCTCGTACGATTAGGCTAAGCAAACAAAACATTGTATTTCGAGTCCTGTTATGCAATAACAGCCTAATCGTGATGTTTGTATATCACAGCGGGGGGTACCGTAATGGGCAATATTTTCTTTACACCCGTAAAGTATGTCAAGCTTAGGCGTGGCGGGTGTATGTGACGAAACGTTACATGGGATGGGAGGGGTGTCGGGGTAATTGTTACGTTACCATTTGTGAAATGGTTATAAACGTTTTTTGTTTTTTAATTAAATATGAACGGCAGGAACAGATTGCAAAAAAACGCCACAATTGATACTGATTGACAGCTAGTCAGCGCAGTTTGCTCAATAACGATTTTTTCATTAAAAGTTTTTTCAATCAACTGTTTGCATCTAGTCCAGTCGGCAAAGTAAATAGGCCATAAATCTACATTTTATATAAACCGCCAACTGCAATGCTTAGGTTTCTATTTTAAAATATTTATTTTCGTAGTTGCACAAAAACGTGATATGTCAACATTGCAAAATAGCCAAAGTAGAAATAATGCAACCAACGATTCAACTACGTTTACAAAATAAATAAGTTTAGGTTAATATACATAGTAGGCCCATATAAACATATGTGTGGGCTTAATAAACATTAGATAGACATGTGTTACAATATGATATATAGGTGTGCTTAGACATGCATAAGCCTAAGCTAAGCACGTGGAGTCCAATAAACAAATGTGTATTGTACAGTTATTCCGCCTCACTGCATCGCTGCAGATGAAAACAAGCAATTCGTGGGTCTTTTTAAAAGACGTCAAACATGTATTTTCAGTTTACAAGAGCGTAGAGAGCGCCAACAACTTAAACCGAAATTTTGCTGTCGAGTATAGTGACATGAAGGGCAGTAGTGCGCAGGTTAAATTAAATACAGCTTAAATGGTTTCTTTGTAAGCTATTATGCATTACAGGTGTACCGTATCAAAACGTATTAATTTCCCATAAGTACTTTCTCTGCTACTTATATCTTGCATGTTTATGCATAATTTGGGTGTTATCTGCGCAAAAAGCCGATAAACAATTGTGTTTACGCAACTCATTTTGAACTTGTTGCCACGTGGATGATTAATTCTGCAGCCCGAGTATAATGAATATTCATGCACGCGCACACAAAGACCGTTGACGTTACATATACATTTGACGTGTTAGATTCCGAGGTGAGTTGATTCAAGCAATGGCATTGTAAATAATCAATTTGTAGATATATGCACATTGACAGCTATTTTTTATAAGTGTAGGAAGCGTATGCATTGTTTAATTACCCTTCTTCCCAATGCCCTCTGCCGAGTAACGTTTCGATTAAGTAGAATTTTAACGTCCGCGGACGGCTGCAGTCGGTGTCAGCTGCCACTGGGACTGTCACTGAGTCTGAGTCTGTCGGGCCTCTACTACAGTAACTAGCCTAGCCCTAGGAAAGGGTCTCGCCTTTCTAGTTAGTAAAACTGCATTGTCCCGTATTTGGAATTTGGGTATGTGTGTCTACGCCTACGGGTCTTGCCTTTCCAAATTCCAGTCAGCCGTTTTTAAAAAGACCCCGTTCCCCCTCTTATTTGAACCGAAACATAAAAATGTGAGACTCGTACGTTCACACAATGTTTTTAATGCTACAGCTACGATTGTTAGTAAACCTGGCTGGCATGTCATCATTCAATGTAAACGTTTTAGGTTTGTTAAAAAGTACACAATACCATGTTGCCACGGAATTTTGCGATGAACGAATTTTGGACACCAGCAGATCTGCACTCTAGTATACATACGTTTTTATCCATGAAGATATATTTTTTAAATCTAATAATAGATCAGATCAAGTTGCGCTGCTTCATGTGATTAGCACATTTTATAATAATATTACTCGCTAAAAACAAATTAAACATTTATTTTTGACGTTACTTTACCGTTACTGTACACTTTTCACGAGAATGGCCCATATGTATAATTCTATACAATATTAATTATTAGAGCAAGAATTAAGGAAATATATATAGTGCACTCTGGATAGGTCGAACTTCCACGGACCCATGACAATACTGATAAGTGGAATTTCTTATAACTAGAAAGTTATCAGAAGGTCCTCTTATTGGGACCTTAATTTGCCCTGGACCGAGGAAAAGATTGGACTTAACTTAACAAAAATTCACTTATGTGAGTTAGAGTTATCTGGAGTGCACTGTATGTGGCCAATGCATACAGGTAATTATGTAGAAGCAAATTAAAAGTTGGCCAAAGTAATGGATTGGGATTTTAGTCTGAATCAACATAACAAGGTTCTCTTGTATTTCTTTTCCATTTAGCCAACTGCACACTTGGTGTTAAGTCCATTAATCCAATATATAAACTGAATTAATCTGCAGTGTTGAGGTAGTTAACTCATATTTAGGCTCAGTTTCCTAAATTCAACTTTGTTTATTTGCAGGAACATTGGAATTAGCTGAGCTGATGGAAAGAGGAAATTGAAGAGCTCTACTTAACAGTGCCATTAATTGGAAAATGGGTCACCTGACATAAGATGATGTCTGACTTTGTTCTGCTCCATTCTGTTCTGTGCGACATCTACTGGGAAGTTGTACCTCACTTCGAGTTTCAAATGGATTTGTGCATCTGATAGCTTTGTGTATCAAAATGCATAGCAGTGCTATTAATAGGACAATATGTTAGCTGACACAGTAGTGAAGTAGATGTCTGACTTTGTTCTGCCACATTAGTTCCGTGTGGTTCTGCTGGGAATATGTACATCACTACGTTTTAATTGGATTTGTGCAATCGATCGATTTGTGCATCCAAATGCACATCATCCTGTCATTATGTTGCAAAGTAGGAGTACTTAATAAAATTAATGCTTTTTTTCTTTCTTATGCTCATCATGTTTGGATTATGTTCTACAGCATATTCTTCCAATTTTTTTTTAAACAAGTTTGTGTTAAGTGAACTATACTGGGAGTAGTGTATAAAAAGGTGTCGACAAAGTTGCTTTTACATAATTTTGAAAATTCATAAAATATAAATGTTCCACAACATTCAAAATGTTTTAGGGATCTTCTTGAGCTAAATACACCAATGATGACTGAAAAAAGTGTTTTAAAATATGCGTTACTTTTAAAGTTGTGTAATTTTATAACTTTATTTCCATCATACAATGGCCATTTTTGTTGTTATCGAAACAGGAGTTCGACAGAAACAAATTTAATATATTTTACTCTAAATGATGGGCAGAACAAATAGTTATTGTACTCCCAGTACAAAATAAAACATGTTTTTACACTGATGCAATAGATTTTAATATTTTGTCGACAATAATGTTATGCTGTTTATAGATCTACATTTTTCAAACTAAAAGTAAACCTTATGTAGATAGGAAAGTACATACCTAACCACCTATCCTATTTTAATACCGTAAATTACGGTAGTGATGTATAATTATTTATACTGCTTACGGAAATAGCAGCAGGATTTATGGTGCAAATAAAATGGTTTCATTATTGAATGTTTCTTGGCTTCAGTAAGTTTCTTTTATCTAAACGTCTCATTAAAACTTCACTTCAAAATGTATAGCCAGATGTATCTGGTGAAAAAGGAACACGATAGATAGGTTTTATATTCCAACAAAAACAATGCCAATTATTCAATATGACATCGGCGTCGCCATCGGTATCACCATCGGCATCGCCATCGGCATCGCCATCGTGCATGAAGAGGTGGTGTTTTTTCTTTTAAATCAATCCGTCTGTCATGAACTGTCGCTATGTTCATTCTCCGTTTATTCCTTATAATTTATGAATCTGTGACATAAACAGCAGCTGGTCCACGTTTCATTTTGATAATTTTATCGGGCAGGACTCATTCGCATGGCGGCGGCTAATCCATATACACACATGTTGATGGCGTATTTCTTGCATGTATTAACTCGGCGTAGCTAATCGAAGTCTGATGGACAGTCCCGAATATTCATGAGCTTGTCTTATACGGATCGTGAAGGTGGGCCCAAAGTAGAAACTTAGAAAAAAAGAGTTATTTTTTCGATATATTGTCAGGTTCATTAGTGATTAATAAAACATAATTATAATGAAATAAAGGCATAGAATTATATGAAATAATCATATTAACAGGATTACCTAATAATTGCGTACATTACAAAGAGATTAAAATTCTCAAAGAATTCCTTTAACAAATGTCACATCAACCTTGACCTTCGTAAAGCCGTAAACCACTAAGCACACGTCAACCGGTCACGACACTAATGTCGTGTAAACATCATGCTTTAGCAAACTTTTAATCGCTAACATTTGGAAGACTTGTTTGGCTGTGAACAACCGGTTCTCTGCGTGAAAGTGGAACCAAATTAACAAGCAGTTAGTAAATTCTAGCTGTTTATGATAATTAAAGAGTGGTGTAACGTCATCTTAGAAATTGGCATTTTTAGGACCGTTTTTATGGACCGTGTCCAGGTTGAATTGTTAGTGAAACGCATTTTTTATTTTCGCTCCTAGATAAGGAGAACACTCGATTTTAAGGAGCAAAATCGGGCTTAAGAGCTCTTAAGAATGTTAGTGAGACGGTCCCCTGCAGATCCCGCGTAAACCTCTAATTGGATCGCAAAAGCTGTTATGTAAAACTCAATTAACTTTGCGGTCCACGTATGTTTTTGGCGTCATATTTGTCCTTATTGCGTTAGCTAATGGTGTCTGATATATATCTGTACATCGGCAATTGCAGACATAGTTTATGGTTAATTCTCCTCTGCATCTGTTCGCGTGGCCTGTTCTGTGTGCTGGGTCAGCTGCGCGTGCCGCTAGAGCTCTAAGGGCATGGATGTCAACAACCTGGACTGCATATAAGTTGCAGCCTGCTACCATAGGAGCTGAAAGGCAGCGCATAATACGTAAGCGTTAAACTATGCTTCTAAGTAAAATGTAACCAGTACATGCAGCTTCGACAGAAGCGACTGGTCCTCTCCCGACGACGACGACAATGGCGACGACCACAGCGACGGCGCCGGCGACGACGACGGCGACGGTTCTGAACAAATGGCTACGGGGCTATTGGTGGCTACGGGGCTGTTGCACCTTGTGTTGTTGGGTCACATGGTAAACTGGTCGCCGACCGTTTCAGCAGGTACGACTAGACCAATACCTACCATACGCTATGCATTCTTTACAAGAAACGCGACTACGCCTACGGACTACGCAACATTGCGTGTTTCTAAATTATAAATATGGTTCACGTCATAGAATATCACACACTTTCGTGAAGCTCTGCGTCTGTTGTTGAACAGTCACATGAGTAGTAATATAGGTGGTCCAGCGGGGACGGTGGCGCGCCCTGGAGCAAATCCCATGTTAAAAGATAGGGATTTCCTCCAGGGCGCGCCTGGGTTAAAGGATAGGGAAGAAGAAAAGTAGTTCCGGTCCCATGTTAAAGTAGGGATTTCCTCCAGGGCGCGCCTGGGTTAAAGGATAGGGAAGAAGAAAAGTAGTTCCGGTCCCATGTTAAAGCATAGGGATTTCCTCCAGGGTGCGCCTGGGTTAAAGGATAGGCCATTTTCTCCATGTTAAAGGATAGGGATTTTGCACCAAGGCGCTCCCGGGTTAAGAGATAGGGAATTTTCTTCATGTTAAAGGATAGGACATTTTTCACATGTTAAAGCATAGGAGGTATTATCGTAAACGTATACGACGACTTTTTGAAAAAATTAAATATACCAAACAGCATTTGAATATGTCACACACGAGATCGCTTGGCCCGTAGGCCGAGGCTCCGCCAAGGGACCGAGCCCTTATTTGACAAGATTTAACAAGATTGCCATCCAGAGAATTAACTCTAGATGGCAGGTGGACAAGGAAGCCCTTTGGCTTATCGAGAGTCCAACCCTTTTATCTACATATATCCAGCCCTTCTGAGGTATGTGTCGATTTTATTTTTAAACATATTCACACTACTAGCACCCACACAATCATCAGATAATATGTTCCATTCATTCACAGTCCTTTGTGAAAATGAGAACTTTCTCACGTCTAATCTACACTGCTCCTTTACTAATGTAACTTCATGTCCTCTAGTCTTTCTATCTTTCTTAACTGAAAAAAACATATTTCTATCAATATTTTCATAACCATTCAATATTTTAAACACTTCTATCTGATCTCCTCTCAGTCTCCTGGTCTCTAGTGTTGTTAAACCACATTCTTTTAGGCGTTTTTCATAACTAAGATCCCTCAGTTTTGGTATCATTTTAGTCGCTCTCCTCTGTACTCTTTCTAGCATATTTATGTCCTTCTTGCGGTATGGCCTCCACGCTTCTATACAATTTGGTTGACGATGACATGTCTAAAATATGGTGTTATAATAAGGCGTAATTTATATAATAAAAGGATTATAAATTCAGCAGAGGTCGTTTTATCTGAAGTAATGTATACGAAATGTAGACTACATATAGGACTATGTTATATCAGAACCTATAGCCTCGTTTTATCGAACAGAGCGGCCATCTTGGAATTATACATTTGGTATCATTTCCGTACGGTAGTACCCAAATTCGTGTCTCTTATAAATCACGTACTCGAGAAGTGTCTGGACATGTTTGTTTGTTGCGAGCGTGAGCGTGCGCACCCTGTATGACGTCATTAAACTATAAACTGCTACGCGCAGTAATTTTGTATGCGAGGTGAGTTGGTCATACAGGTAGTGGTTTGGTTAGCCATTGTTTTGAACTTGCGTGCTTGAATATAATTCCATCATGTGACGTCATGATACAGTGACATCATTAAACTATAAACTGCTACGTGCAGTAATTTTGTACGCGAGATGAGTTGGTTATACAGGTAGTGATTTGGTTAGACCTTGTTTTGAACTTGCGCATATGTAATGTAATTCCATCATTTGATCATCAATAGTGACATCATTAAACTATAAACTGCTACGCGCAGTAATTTTGTATGCCAGGTGAGTTGGTTATACACGTAGTGATTTGGTTAGCCATCGTTTTGAACTTGCGCGCTTGAATATAATTCCATCATGTGACGTCATGATGCAGTAACATCAGTAAACTATAAACTGCTACGCACAGTAATTTTGTACGCGAGATGAGTTGGTTATACAGGTAGCGGTTTTATTAGCCATTGTTTTGAACGTGCGCGCTTGAATATAACCTCATCATGTGACGTCATGGTCAGTGACGTCGTGTTATAGCAAGTGGAAAATTTCTCTGTAAAATTTAATTCTAGAAGTTTCTTTGGTAATTTTTTCAGCACACTACAATTCCGACGCTACTGTGTGCTACTGTGTCCTAGAGACGTGTCTGGACTTGTTTGTTTGTTGCGGGCGCGAGCGAGCTCGCATCCTGTAAAACGTCAAAGCTATCATAGTCATTTGGTTAGCCATCCTTTGTAAGAACTTTATTAGAAAATTCAATCACGACCTTCAGAGTAAAATCATCGTTCACTACACTACAGGCATATCACGCTATAAGCAAACTGGTATGAACCGGTAACCAAGCCCAAGGCTCTATGTGTTGGAAAAAAAACGTGTATTTGTCCTGTGTTAAAATATAGGGAATATCAAAACAGTTACTTAGGTAGTGCTTTGGTTAGCCATTGTTTTGATCTCTCGTCACAAAAGAATATTAGCTATTCTCATAGGTTAGAAATTTCGTCTTCATTCGGCAAGCTCACGTAACCTTTATGTTCTGTCGAACTGTTATAAAAGGTCTGCGTCTGTTTTTGTTTTTTTCATTATATCTTACATTTTGGAAGATGAACAACATGACTAGTGATAACGTCCGACAAGAGAGTTTGCTACCGAAGGCAGCGTAAAGAACGACTTGAAGTGCTAATAGTAAGTTTCAATTTTTCATAGTATTCAAATGCTATTCAGGTCTTGTTCTAAGTCAAAACCTGCTACAAAGAGCATAATATTATATTTCTCTTATACATATCAGTTGACCATTCATTATTAAACTCATTCCTTCACTGTTTCAGCGGCAAGAAAAGGAGCGTATTGCTGCATTTCTCGATACTTCTCCCTCTTCTCCCCTGTTGCGGCAAATATCGACCCTCCAAGCGACTGTCTCCACTGCTAAACACACCCAAGCAGTGCAAGGAGAAACGACGACAGTCTTTACATAGTAGAGTTGAACTTACTTCAGATTGTTGTCTGTTTGCAAACTGGTTTGAACTGGTATTCGCTGTTCAAGTCTGATCTACTATACAGTCCGTGGATGTGTACTTTCTACTCTGCAGTCCGTGCTCGTTCGGCACGACCACGTGACTTTTCGGCACATTCACTAACTATATAAGCGCGGTGTTTTGCCAATAGGACCATCATTCGTATTACGACGACATCACGCCTAACATCAGGATGTTGAACATACCCTATTACCGACCTTCCGATTCGGCAGACTCGAGCGATGAGGACGAGCCAATGAACCGACCTATCATGCTGGTGACCAACCGCCCTTCCGTTCCGACGGAACCAGAGGGCGAGGACATCTGGTACACTAGGCTCTGCGATGTACCAACTTCTACTCAGCCTGCCAACGTCGCAATTTCCGCTCCTGACTTTGCTGGTCCGAACTTTACCATTGATTTTCCTGCGACCGAAATGAAGAAGACGCTTGCACGCCACATAGCATGTACCATCTTTGAACTCTCAAGACGACAATACCGTGGTTGCGAGATAGATCATCCTATTAAATTTCACCACGATTGTATGTTATCTGATGACATTCAAATTTGCATGCACTTTGATGAGGCTGTCGAGTCCGTCAATTCAACTGCAGTGGTGAAAGACTGTTTGAGTGTTTTGTTAGACGCATGTGTGAAGCTATCCGACGTGACAGTCGAACAGTTGTGTAATATCAATACTTGGCTGCAAGAAGCCGTTTCGAAGCAGTGGCGAAACACTATGAAACATATGGTTCTGACAGTAATGGAGGATGAGGTTGATTAAAGACTGGTTGACTGTCTGGAACAATACTGCAACCAAGTATCCGAACCGACTTTGTTGGACCCACAAGGGTTCCTCGCCGTATGGCAGGCAAGACTGAAGTAGTGAGGTGCGGTATCGTCTTGTACACGATTAAACTTTGCAAGACTCTGTATTAATGTTCAGTTTCTGGTTCTTGCAGTTATGGAGCGTGACATGTAAATACGTTTGTGTTGTACATGAATAAAAGGTGCAAACCATATCTCGTGTCTTTACTTAACCAAACTAAGACCAACGACTTCCACGAATCAAACTTTGACTAACGAGATGCACGAACCAATCATTCAAACAAACTTGTCTGACAAACGAAACACTTAGATCAACGAGTGACAAGAAACAAACTTATCGGACAAACGAAACATCAAACACTTAGATCAACGAGTTGCAAGAACCAATCTTCTACGATTCTCTTTAGTCCACCGAATACACAGGTGTGTGTGTGAGTGTGTGTGTGTGAGTGTGTGTGTGTGTGAGTGTGTGTGTGTGTGTGTGTGTGTGTGTGTGTGAGTGTGTGTGTGTGTGATGTGTGTGTGTTTGTTGTGGTGTGTGTGTGTGTGTGTGAGTGTGCGTGTGATTGTGTGTGTGTGTGTGTGTGTGTGTGTGTGTGTGTGTGTGTGTGTGTGTGTGTGTGTGTGTGTGTGTGTGTGTGTGTGTGTACTAACTACTCCATCGTCGACACACTTCCGAGAATGTTAGAGCTGTAGAGTCAGCCATTACAGTTACGTGACTTGAGGTGTGATGGAACTTCTAGCGTAGCGCTTCATTTCTATAAATACGCGGGCACCATCTAACGGGTAACCAATTCACTAGTCGGAACTTATACTTAGACTGACGAGTTCCAAGAGTCATTCCGTTCTTTACATTTGAACCGTAAACATCTACATCATGAACTTATTGCCTATTCTACCAGCTGTCAACAAGTCCACACCATCATCGTTCCAGTGCCCAGATTGCAAGATATATTTCTCACGTCGGGACAGCTGGAAACGGCACAGTGTCCGTAGTTGCTGTGGACCGTCAACAAGTGCTAGGTCACTGGATTAACTTGTCCCGGCGCCCACTACGACACCTGTGTCTCTGGCCCCAGCGACAAGCTCGACATTCGCGTTTCCAACTCAGGTGCCCACTACGACACACGTACCCTCGGTTCCATCAACAAGCTCGACATTCACGTCTCCATCTCAGGTGACCATGGAATATACAAAGAAGATGGCCCTGGTCGATCCCCGTATTTTGGAAAACATTCAACCGCAACGTTCTTCGACTGCTAACCCTATCGAAAGTGTCTTGCAACGACTCGACAACGAAATGCAAGGCCTATTGGAACGAAGTGATATACACGAGAGGGAAAAAGTTGTGTTGTATAACCAGGTATTGAGTCGGTACAACGATCTTTCCGACAAGCGTGTGAAGGAACCCGTGCGTGTGGTCATCCAAAAATTCCCAGTGAAGGAGAAAACAAAGTACAATCTGCTAACGAAAATGAAATCGTCGAAAAGGAGAGCATCGAAAACGAAATCATCGACAGCGTTCCAAAAACTATGAAGCAGAAAGCACGAAGACAACTCGATAAAATGAAAAGTGCCCTAAGTTGGAACGATCGCGGCTAGAAGATGTTCAGAAACAAGGCGGTTCCCGGAAGTAATATTGTAGATCTCGTGAACGATGTGTTGAGAAAACGGAAGTCATTTGAACCGGTGGGATGGGAAACCTTCGCTCGTTGTCTCAAGGACGTCAACACGCCAATGGATTTAGTTGGGAACTCAGATCGTTGGCTTTACATGCAGACAGCGACATGTCAAATGAAAAAAAGCATTCCATTCGACAGCGATCGTCATCGGAATCGTAGACGACCTGCATCATCGCGGCGCGCAGCTCATTCATCGTGACATCGTACCGGAAGTTACTTGACTGTCATGGCGGCCTCTACGCTTCCGATATTCCCGGAAGTGTGTCAACGAATAGAGATCTCTCATGGATGGTAGATGGTACTACTCTGACTAATTACTATGGTGTCCGTTGAGTGGCGTCGGATGTCGCCTCTCATGAACATGCACAGTTTTTTGTGTTAAGGGAAGTCACGTGATGTACGTTCGGTCTGATTGATTATGCAAATGAGATGATGCCGAAAACTAGTGTATATATCGTGCTTCCGACGATTCTGGTCATTTATTTTTCGAATATCGAGAAGGTCGTATCGTGTCTGGTCGCTCGCGCTATTTGTAAATATGGATTTGTTACGTTGTAAAGATGGATGTTTCATATACATATGTTTTCCGTTAAAAGAAGCGATACCTCATACGAGTCCTATGGTCGTCTCGTTGGACGTGAATCCGAACAGATGATCGTCTCTTGACATGAAGGTATGTAATGTTTGGCACCTCAAACTCAAAATGTCGTTGTATGTCTTTACGATACATCGAGTTGACGTTTATCATGGAGAAAATGCCCTATCTTTTAACATGGGGAAACTTCCTATCCTTTAACATGGAGAAAATGACCTATCGTTTAACATGGAGAAAATGGCCAATCCTTTAACATGGGGAAACTTCATATCCTTTAACATTCAATTCGTGCAACGTGTTGGGCTAAGTTTAGTGTTTCGTTTGTGCAACTTTGTTGTCAGTGAAATGAGGAAAAGTTAGTTGTGTCTTGATGACTATGAAAACTAAAAACAAACAAGCACACTCATCCATAGCATAAACACAATTTTATTTGAATATTCCCCATATGCTCTCTCTTGAACACTGTTCCTGTGAATGGAATGTCCCACGCGAACCTGTTTTTGTCGCAAATCGGTAATACTAATATGGTTCCCAACGTGTGATTTGCAAAGGTGTCGCCGAATGAGCTGCGCGCCGCGATGATGCAGGTCGTCTACGATTCCGATGACGATCGCTGTCGAATGGAATGCTTTTTACCTTTGACATGTCGTCGTCCATTGACGCTGTCTGCATGTAAAGCCAACGATCTGAGTTCCCAACTAAATCCATTGGCGTGTTGACGTCCTTGAGACCACGAGCGAAGGTTTCCCACCCCACCGGTTCAAATGACTTCCGTTTTCTCAACACATCGTTCACGAGATCTACAATATTACTTCCGGGAACCGCCTTGTTTCTGTACATCATCTCGCCGCGATCGTTCCAACTTACGGCACTTTTCATTTTATCGAGTAGTCTTCGTGCTTTCTGCTTGATAGTTTTTGGAACGCTGTTGATGATTTCGTTTTCGATGCTCTCCTTTTCGACGATTTCATTTTCGCTAGCAGATTGTACTTTGTTTTCTCCTTCACTGGGAATTGTTTCGATGACCACACGCACGGGTTCCTTCACACGCTTGTCGGAAAGATCGTTGTACCGACTCAATACCTGGTTATACAACACAACTTTTTCCCTCTCGTGTATATCACTTCGTTCCAATAGGCCTTGCATTTCGTTGTCGAGTCGTTGCAAGACACTTTCGATAGGGTTAGCAGTCGAAGAACGTTGCGGTTGAATGTTTTCCAAAATACGGGGATCGACCAGGGCCATCTTCTTTGTATATTCCATGGTCACCTGAGATGGAGACGTGAATGTCGAGCTTGTTGATGGAACCGTAGGTACGTGTGTCGTAGTGGGCACCTTAGTTGGAAACGCGAATGTCTAGCTTGTCGCTGGTAGAATAGGTAATAAGTTCATGATGTAGATGTATACGGTTCAAATGTAAAGTACGGAATGAATCTTGGAACTCGACAGTCTAAGTATAAGTTCCGACTAGTGAATTGGTTACCCGTTAGATGGTGCCCGCGTATTTATAGACATGAAACGCTACGCTAGAAGTTCCGTCACACCTCAAGACATGTAACTGTAATGGCTGACTCTACAGTTCTAACATTCTCGGAAGTGTGTCGACGATGGAGTAGTTAGTACAAACACACACACACACACACACACACACACACACACACACACACACACACATATACACTCACACACACACACACAAACACACACACACACACACAAACACACAACACACTCACACACATACAAACACACACACTCACACACACACCTGTGTATTCGGTGGACTAAAGAGAATCGTAGATGATTGGTTCTTGCAACTCGTTGATCTAAGTGTTTGATGTTTCGTTTGTCCGATAAGTTTGTTTCTTGTCACTCGTTGATCTAAGTGTTTCGTTTGTCAGACAAGTTTGTTTGAATGATTGGTTCGTGCATCTCGTTAGTCAAAGTTTGATTCGTGGAAGTCGTTGGTCTTAGTTTGGTTAAGTAAAGACACGAGATATGGTTTGCACCTTTTATTCATGTACAACACAAACGTATTTACATGTCAAGCTCCATAACTGCAAGAACCAGAAACTGAACATTAATACAGAGTCTTGCAAAGTTTAATCGTGTACAAGACGATACCGCACCTCACTACTTCAGTCTTGCCTGCCATACGGCGAGGAACCCTTGTGGGTCCAACAAAGTCGGTTCGGATACTTGGTTGCAGTATTGTTCCAGACAGTCAACCAGTCTTTAATCAATCTAATCCTCCATTACTGTCAGAACCATATGTTTCATAGTGTTTCGCCACTGCTTCGAAACGGCTTCTTGCAGCCATGTATTGATATTACACAACTGTTCGACAGTCACGTCGGATAGCTTCACACCTGCGTCTAACAAAACATTCAAACAGTCTTTCACCACTGCAGTTGAATTGACGGACTCGACAGCCTCATCAAAGTGCATGCAAATTTGAATGTCATCAGATAACATACAATCGTGGTGAAATTTAATAGGATGATCTATCTTGCAACCACGGTATTGTCGTCTTGAGAGTTCAAAGACGGTACATGCTATGTGGCGTGCAAGCGTCTTCTTCATTTCGGTCGCAGGAAAATCAATGGTAAAGTTCGGACCAGCAAAGTCAGGAGCGGAAATTGCGACGTTGGCAGGCTGGGTAGAAGTTGGTACATCGCAGAGCCTAGTGTACCAGATGTCCTCGCCCTCTGGTTCCGTCGGAACGGAAGGGCGGTTGGTCACCAGCATGATGGGTCGGTTCGTTGGCTCGTCCTCATCGCTCGAGTCTGCCGCATCGGAAGGTCGGTAATAGGGTATGTTCAACATCCTGATGTTAGGCGTGATGTCGTAATACGAATGATGGTCCTATTGGCAAAACACCGCGCTTATATAGTTAGTGAATGTGCCGAAAAGTCACGTGGTCGTGCCGAACGAGCACGGACTGCAGAGTAGAAAGTACACATCCACGGACTGTATAGTAGATCAGACTTGAACAGCGAATACCAGTTCAAACCAGTTTGCAAACAGACAACAATCTGAAGTAAGTTCAACTCTACTATGTAAAGACTGTCGTCGTTTCTCCTTGCACTGCTTGGGTGTGTTTAGCAGTGGAAACAGTCGCTTGGAGGGTCGATATTTGCCGCAACAGGGGAGAAGAGGGAGAAGTATCGAGAAATGCAGCAATACGCTCCTTTTCTTGCCGCTGAAACAGTGAAGGAATGAGTTTAATAATGAATGGTCAACTGATATGTATAAGAGAAATATAATATTATGCTCTTTGTAGCAGGTTTTGACTTAGAACAAGACCTGAATAGCATTTGAATACTATGAAAAATTGAAACTTACTATTAGCACTTCAAGTCGTTCTTTACGCTGCCTTCGGTAGCAAACTCTCTTGTCGGACGTTATCACTAGTCATGTTGTTCATCTTCCAAAATGTAAGATATAATGAAAAAAACAAAAACAGACGCAGACCTTTTATAACAGTTCGACAGAACATAAAGGTTACGTGAGCTTGCCGAATGAAGACGAAATTTCTAACCTATGAGAATAGCTAATATTCTTTTGTGACGAGAGATCAAAACAATGGCTAACCAAAGCACTACCTAAGTAACTGTTTTGATATTCCCTATATTTTAACACAGGACAAATACACGTTTTTTTTCCAACACATAGAGCCTTGGGCTTGGTTACCGGTTCATACCAGTTTGCTTATAGCGTGATATGCCTGTAGTGTAGTGAACGATGATTTTACTCTGAAGGTCGTGATTGAATTTTCTAATAAAGTTCTTACAAAGGATGGCTAACCAAATGACTATGATAGCTTTGACGTTTTACAGGATGCGAGCTCGCTCGCGCCCGCAACAAACAAACAAGTCCAGACACGTCTCTAGGACACAGTAGCACACAGTAGCGTCGGAATTGTAGTGTGCTGAAAAAATTACCAAAGAAACTTCTAGAATTAAATTTTACAGAGAAATTTTCCACTTGCTATAACACGACGTCACTGACCATGACGTCACATGATGAGGTTATATTCAAGCGCGCACGTTCAAAACAATGGCTAATAAAACCGCTACCTGTATAACCAACTCATCTCGCGTACAAAATTACTGTGCGTAGCAGTTTATAGTTTACTGATGTTACTGCATCATGACGTCACATGATGGAATTATATTCAAGCGCGCAAGTTCAAAACGATGGCTAACCAAATCACTACGTGTATAACCAACTCACCTGGCATACAAAATTACTGCGCGTAGCAGTTTATAGTTTAATGATGTCACTATTGATGATCAAATGATGGAATTACATTACATATGCGCAAGTTCAAGACAAGGTCTAACCAAATCACTACCTGTATAACCAACTCATCTCGCGTACAAAATTACTGCACGTAGCAGTTTATAGTTTAATGATGTCACTGTATCATGACGTCACATGAGGGAATTATATTCAAGCACGCAAGTTCAAAACAATGGCTAACCAAACCACTACCTGTATGACCAACTCATCTCGCATACAAAATTACTGCGCGTAGCAGTTTATAGTTTAATGACGTCATACAGGGTGCGCACGCTCACGCTCGCAACAAACAAACATGTCCAGACACTTCTCGAGTACGTGATTTATAAGAGACACGAATTTGGGTACTACCGTACGGAAATGATACCAAATGTATAATTCCAAGATGGCCGCTCTGTTCGATAAAACGAGGCTATAGGTTCTGATATAACATAGTCCTATATGTAGTCTACATTTCGTATACATTACTTCAGATAAAACGACCTCTGCTGAATTTATAATCCTTTTATTATATAAATTACGCCTTATTATAACACCATATTTTAGACATGTCATCGTCAACCAAATTGTATAGAAGCGTGGAGGCCATACCGCAAGAAGGACATAGATATGCTAGAAAGAGTACAGAGGAGAGCGACTAAAATGATACCAAAACTGAGGGATCTTAGTTATGAAAAACGCCTAAAAGAATGTGGTTTAACAACACTAGAGACCAGGAGACTGAGAGGAGATCAGATAGAAGTGTTTAAAATATTGAATGGTTATGAAAATATTGATAGAAATATGTTTTTTTCAGTTAAGAAAGATAGAAAGACTAGAGGACATGAAGTTACATTAGTAAAGGAGCAGTGTAGATTAGACGTGAGAAAGTTCTCATTTTCACCAAGGACTGTGAATGAATGGAACATATTATCTGATGATTGTGTGGGTGCTAGTAGTGTGAATATGTTTAAAAATAAAATCGACACATACCTCAGAAGGGCTGGATATATGTAGATAAAAGGGTTGGACTCTCGATAAGCCAAAGGGCTTCCTTGTCCACCTGCCATCTAGAGTTAATTCTCTGGATGGCAATCTTGTTAAATCTTGTCAAATAAGGGCTCGGTCCCTTGGCGGAGCCTCGGCCTACGGGCCAAGCGGTCTCGTGTGTGACATATTCAAATGCTGTTTGGTATATTTTATTTTTTCAAAAAGTCGTCGTATACGTTTACGATAATACCTCCTATGCTTTAACATGTGAAAAATGTCCTATCCTTTAACATGGAGAAAATGGCCTATCCTTTAACCCAGGCGCGCCTTGGAGGAAATCCCTATGCTTTAACATGGGACCGGAACTACTTTTCTTCTTCCCTATCCTTTAACCCAGGCGCGCCCTGGAGGAAATCCCTATGCTTTAACATGGGACCGGAACTACTTTTCTTCTTCCCTATCCTTTAACCCAGGCGCGCCCTGGAGGAAATCCCTATCTTTTAACATGGGATTTGCTCCAGTTCGCGCCACCGTCCCCACTGTACCACATATATTACTACTCACATGCTATGTGTACATTTCCGAATGTCTGATCGCTGGTAGTCTTACCTTACGTTCATTCTACACGATTATAAGCCTAACGTTGCCCGCGCTTGGCTCTATCGTGTAGTGAGCAACTTGACACTTAGCCGTATATCACATGTGGAAAGACCAACATGTATTTTATCACAATCACACATGGCAACCAGGATACCCATTCTTTTTCTTGCAGGCAGTGCAGCCTCGATATCGACCGCTCACCACTGTTACCAGGCATGCGTACTCAAGGGAAACACCGTAATCACGTAATTTCCGTTAACGCCAATACGTATATATATATATATATGCATATATATATATATACATATGTATACATATATATATATATATATATAATAGCGTACATACGTATATAATTTCAGACATACATACATACAGTACACAAGTCTACCAACCAAACCATAAGTCTATAGCTGTACGGGCCAATCATCAGCGTCCTCTAACGTTCACAACTGTTAGTATCTGTTCCACTTACTAAACGAGGGCGCCACCAACCGTTATACATATAGACCGCACATGGAATTTCTGTTGTGAACGTTAGATGACGCTGCTGATAGGCCCGTAGAGCTATTTACGCTATTATGTTCGTGTATATATATATATATATTTAATAGCGTACATACGTACATAATTTCATACATACATACAGCACACGGGTCTAGCAACCAAACTATAAGTCTATAGCTCTACGGGCCTATCAGCAGCGTCCTCTAGCGTTCTCAACTGTTAGTATCTCTCCCGCTTACTAAACGAGGGCGCCACCAACCGTTATACATATAGATCACACATGGAATTTATGTTGTTATTACTAAGTGAACGCCTTCGAGTGCGCTCGTAGCAACCTTACCTGTTTATAATAACTAATTACGTGCCTGTTCTGAAATACTCGAACCGCTTGTTTCTAGGCAATCGACAGATGATAAAACCCTCTGATGTTCGTTGTATTAGATGGAAACCCCGCCACCACCGCTGTTTGTCTGCCAGACGTGCGGACGTTCGTTCGACCGACGTGCTCGTTTGAAAAGACACACCGAGAAATGCCCAAAACCCACTTGCTCCAACAGTGGTCGAACTTTTGGTCAATTCAATACTATGAGAAAACGCTGCAAAATGTCAACCAAAGTTGAAAAACGAGGTGTGACTTTACGACTGTACCGAATGTGGTCGTACCTACAAGCGCAAAAGCTGCCCAATGAGACACTTCAGAACGGGTTGTTGAGGCAGCGGACCACCACCACCACCAAAACGTCAGAAGATAGTTCAACCGAGTGCTGCTGCTACCGCCGCACCTCCCGCCGAGCCGGAGGAAGTGGTAGGCAACGACGACAATATCTCCGAAGGGTTGCGTCAGGTCGTGCGCGATCATTAGTCTAGTATACGGACGTCGACGACTCGTGGTCCCGTACATATGATATATAATTTCCACTTGACCAATCTGGAAATGTGCACTCTTGAAAACAAATTGCGTCTCGTCTTCGAGGAAAAAATCTCGCCTTCAAGATAAACACAAGTTTTGGATTCATCTTGAGACATAAGCAGACGGGTCGGTATAGGTACTACCATGCGTCGAATAACTGCTGCGGTCGTTATATGGAGGCCTCCTCCCTCGTCTCTACCCAAACAAATGTTGAAGTCTTCCTCGATCGCATCCGCCAGCCCGATGTTCTACACTACGTTATAACCCAACGTCCTGATTTGAATTGGACGGCTGAGCTGGCGACGAACGCCACGTTCTTTCTGAACGCTTTCGTCCAATACCCTACCGGTTGCCTCGTCGTGAGGCTCCCCGATTACCTGAAAAATAACGAAGCGGTCGTAGCCCTTGAGACGAGACGTAACGGACGAGGTTTGGAGTAGGCGACGGCGAACTCTACGCCGTCTACAACAAAGGAGCCGCCGAGTCGGTAGACGCGTACTCCTTCGGTGGCGTCAGGCTAGACGACCTTGATCGGGTGGAAACCTTGTTCCAAAGGAACGTGGTCGTGTACCGAGTAGTCGAAGTGGACGACGGAAAGACGACTGCTGAACTAGTCAGGCGATCGATGTACCGGTACCACGCTGCCCTGAACCTGAACCTGTATGACACGCACTACTCGTACATACAAGATGTGAAGCTATTCTGCCATTCATATCGCTGCAGTAAGTGTGGTGGTTGCCTGTGGAAGACAGCATGGTTGTTCCGAAGACACGAGAGTTCATGCGAAGGAAGGTTTCGACACGTGTACCTTGGCAGTGTCTATCACCCGAAACTGTCCGTTTTCCAGCAACTAGAGGACGAAGGCATATCAACGTGGAAGAACCTTTGCGCTACTACCCCTATAGAGCGACGTTCGATTTCGAATGCTACTTTGACACTAAAGGACTGCCAACGGACGGTGACAAACTCCAGTGGTTAGCCAGACACGAGCTCTTCAGTGTCAGTCTGGCGAGTAATATCTCCGGGTATGAGACGGCGCAGTGTTTCGTCACCACCGGGGATCCAAACGATCTTGCAAAACATATGATGACGACCCTGGAAGAAATGAGCGTGGCAGCTTACTAAAAGCGCTGGAACCCTCGTATCGACCAGTCAGTGAAGAACTCGACATACTTCAGAAAACATGGAATGAGAGTCAAGAGAAAGGGACGGAGGAGGAGGGATCAAAGATGAGGCCAACTAATCTTTACACCACGTTCATCAATCGGCTGCACGCCCACCTTGCTCAGCTTCCTGTCCTTGGGTTAAACTCGGGCAGTACGATCTGAACGTCGTCAAGAAGTACCTTGTTCCCCTACTCATACGCGACAAAGGGTTCGAGGGTGGCGTATCGTCTACGTTCGTCATCAAGAGAAACAACAACTTCTTGTACCTGTCGACACCCTAAAATTCCTGGACATCACCAATTACCTCGCCCCTGGCTTTAGCTATAATAAATACCTGAAAGCCTACGGATGCCAGCTGACAAAGGGTACTTTTCCCTACGAATATCTTGACGATCTGCGGAAACTGGACGACCACGAATTCCCCCCAAAAGAGGCTTTCTACAGTCATCTGAAACAGGAGGGTATCTCCGATGAAGCGTACGAGCGATGCCGGACAGTGTTGCGCGACGAAGGCATGACGACACTGCATGGACTATCTCGTCTGGTACAACAACAGAGACGTGTTACCTTTCCTGGACATTATCGACAAGCAGTTCGCTTTCTACTAACAGTGACGCATCGATATTTTCAAAGACGGTGTCAGCGTACCGTAACTGACATTGCCCTACCTATTTAATGACCTCCCGGCAAAGACTCACTTCACATGTTCAACGATTCGAACAAGGACCTACACCAACTCGTGAAGACGTAGGTAGTCGGGAGCCCGACTATAGTGTTCTCGCGTTATCTCGAAGCCGACGTCACCAAGCTACGACGGGGGGACTATAGGGACGAAATCGCCCACATGCGTCGGTCAGTGGTCGGGTATGATCCGAATTCCTTATACCTCTGGACCTTGATGCAAGACATACCGACGGGCTGGTATATATACGCCACCGCGAAGAGACCGGTTTTCGACCAGACCCGGTGCACCGGTACGGTCGTATGGCCACGGAATGGTTCTACTACGACTTCATCGACGCGTACGTACCACGACCGTTGTTCGAGTACTACGGTATGGATACGGACAGCGCCTATATGGCACTCTCTGGACGGTGCGTGGACGACCTCTTCGAACCCGCCAAGCGCGAGCACTACTCCCGACACAAAGCCGAATGGTTCCCGTCGGAATGTTGCGACGCTCACCTGGAGGGCTACGTATAGTGTCGACTCGCCGGGCACACGTGGGATACCACCGACAAGAAGTGAGTGCTGCGTGACGCGTCGGGCGTACCATAAGAGAACACCCGGGCTCTTTAAGGAGGAGTGGTCCAGGCGCGGAATGATCACTCTCTGCAGCAAGACGTACTACTGCTTCTGTTCGACCAATAAGTACAGCACCAAGGGTCTGAACAAACGTCAGAATGATATCGACAAGGACACGTTCCTCGACGTGCTGAGGAACCTGCGGAACGGACGTGGATAGAACCGGGGGTTTCAAGTGAAAGAGTCGTCCGTGCTAACGTACATCCAGGAGCGAACCGCGTTCAAGTACTTTTACGCCAAACGCCGCGTGCTCAACGACCGGGTCATCACAGCGGCGATTCTCGTCTAGACGGAGACCTTGTTGTGGTTTGAAGTTGTTGTTGTAATATGGCGGATTGCCTTGTTGTAGTGCGACTTGCATTTTGTACTATGCTGAATAAAGAAAGGGGAACACCAACAACGAAACGCGTTTTCATCTTTTTATTACGTCTACAAGCGTACATGAAAGGCCTCTCTCTACTTATCATCTTACTAACATACAAGCATGCTTCTTTCATTTAAATAATCTACAAACATTCATCTCTAACTTTATACTTTGAAGCCAGTCAAATAAACGACAGTCATTGTTTACAAAGTCCGACCCGAAACGGTTCTTGAACAGTTTCAGGGGCATACCCCGACATCGATGCATCAGGTAAGCGATGCAGTAGCGACAACACACGTTAGACAGTCCGCTCTGTAGTCTCAGGTCTTTGTAAGTCCCGTCGCAGTTGCGGCGCAGGAAGGCACAATAGGTCTCGTGTCGTGGCGGTTGATCATATGAATCGAAGTATTCGCCGCACGGGTTGGTGTCTACATACAGGCAGACCCAGTGCTCACCCGTCTCGTCCGCGTCGTCGGTGTTGCGGCGAAGGCCGCAGGGTAGGTATCGATCGTATTTGGCAGCTTGTCTTTTGCCACCACGCCAACGACGACATGTTTAATTTATGGATCGGCCGCCAATAGACACGCAATCTCTTGCGAATCCATCACTAGTACTCATACACGACGTTCCTGTTCCTGTCGATTGCCAGCACCGTTTCGAACTCGCCGTACACGTCGACGTTCACCGTATGTGGAAGCGCCGCAGTTAAATGGACCTCTAATCGCAGGTTCGCCTTGCGCACAACATTGAAATAGTCGTCGCGGCAGAGGTCGCAGTGTAACCGAAATCTGCACGAGTCACGCCACTGCCCTCGTTTTCGTTTGTCGGTCGATGCAAAGAGTTCCAGGTAGCTTCTGTCGTACGCGCCTCGGGTGAAATTCGGCGGCAGTGGCTTGCTGGGGACCTGTCGACCGTCCACGTAGATGGCGAGGAAGTTTATGGCGTTGTGCTTTGCATTGAATGTGTTTTTGTTGTATGTCCCGTTGTAGGCGTCGTTGTCGATGAAGCAGAGGACCACCCGATTCGGCAGCACCCCGAGGTAGACGTTCTCGTGAGTGTGAGACATTGTGGGATGGAGAACACCTTGAAGTCAATTCGTCGTAGAGGGTACTTGGCCGTACCCTTCGTCAAGGCTTTGATGTGACCGAGCTGTATGGCCGGGTTCAGTTTGGCCTTTCGAACATGCAGGGACGTCTCGAGCAGTTTTATCTTGAACCCTGGGTTGGCGCCGTCACCCACCAGCGCGAAGGCGTCCTTGCTTCGCACCAGACGGAGCTTAACGTCGACCCAATTCAGCAGGTAGCGGTCTTGCATGAACATGTCCGCATGCACTCGCCCCAGCAGCTCCACCTCACGGCTCCTAAGGATGTACCCGCGTCGGTGTTGCAATCCTTCTTTATTGGCGCCGACCGACTCCATATACCCTGTAGTGTCCTTGCACCACAGACCGCACTCGAGCTGTGTATCCTTGGCCCCGGCGCCGCAACTCAACAGCGTCTCGATGTAGGCACGGTAGGGGTACGTGTTCGTTGACGGGGTCACCAACGTACCGTTCATTGATACGTCGACTTGACTAAACAACTAGTGTAGCCAATTGTTGACCGGAACCGCGGTACTGTCGTCTTCGAGGTCTGTACCGTCTCCCTTCACTACGCGTGCTCTCACATATAGTTAATCGTTCGACAGGTCCAGGTAGTCGTCTCCCGACCAAGGTATAAGAAACTCGATAGGACCCCCCGCGTCGAAAGCTGTTAACGGTTGGTGCTCCACCCATTGACCGCTCTCAATACTCGTCTGCTTCGTCGGCACGCTGAACACGTCCAGTTCGCTCTTTAGACCCTCGCATGACTACTGGTGCACGAACGCCATTCTTCTAGTCGGTGAATATGTCTCTGGTCGGCCCCTTTCTTTACGACGTCATTTCGGTTTACTGAGCCTCGCCGTCTTACCCGATCGTTTTACAGGTGCACTCCGCCGGCGACTCGGAGGTTTACTCTTCAGCAGACCACCAAGTAGTTTGGCTCCCGCTTCTTTCGCACGTCGTTTTACCGCTTGTTTCAGGTTCTGACCGGCTGCGACGTCTCCTGCCACGCGCATGACAGTGGTCAGAGCTCGTTTTCTCAGTGCTAAGGCGCCTCTCTTGATGAGTGGCATAGCGCTTCGTAGCAGGCTTCCAAACAAATTTCCCAACCCGTGACCTCGCTGTACTCTAGTACCTACGAAAAACGGTAGGTTACCCCCTACCAGCCGCGTATCGTAGTCATCGTACACGCTGCTGCCGGCTCTCATGATTCAAAATAATATCGTCTTGGAGCGTCTGAAATGTAGCTTCACGACGAACTTCCCGCGTTCGATTGGGACCAGTCGACCGGTATCGTCCCTTATATCGATCTCGATTGTGCCGAACTCTTTGCACAGGACGGGTACGTACTGCATCTTTTGGAAGGTCTTTGACAGGGTGTCACCTTGCCTACCACTCAGCGGAACAATACGTAGCAGTGGCGCAAGACTGTTGCCGACAACTCGAGGTTTGACGACGTTCGTGTAGATATAGAGCGACTCGAAACCCCGTGACATGTCCATTACGGATTCGACTTTGACGATCTCCTCCCCATTCATATTTGGTCCGACCAGATTGTTGTCATGAAATTCTAGAATGGTGGTGTTCATATCCCCGAGGAATACGGCGTTCGACAGCGTCATCAACGTCATCTTGTGCGTGATGACGCTGTAAATCAGTTATCCAGTAAGGCGCGCAGTAGGGCATTTTTTATTGCTTTGACGAGATTCTGCAGTCCTTGATCCTGGTTCTCGTCGTAGTGATTACCCTGGTATCGCCCGCATTTCTTATCCCTAAACCGAACCAAGCGTCCTCCTCTCTCACGTTGTACCAACTATGCGGGTAGAGTATCTCCACCAGACCACACTCCCACTGACCCGATAAGTTGAGCCGTTGGGGTAGCGTCGTGATGTAGTTGGTCAGCGTGTTGTCGGGGTGAGTGTTCATGGACGCGTTGCTAGGTAGCGTCAAATAAAAGTCAGACGATTCCATCGCGTTTCATAGACGGGTTCGGGAGAAGGTAACCGAGACAGCTACTCAACAGAGCCGACCACAGGTTCGAGTGCCCCCGACCTTGCGTCAGATTGTATATACTAACCACGATGACCATGTACAGGACAATGACTTGGCATATGAAGACGATTTTGTACTTCGAGACGACTACTTTCTGCTGTTCGTGTTCGTAGATCGTTCCGTCCAGTATCGTCCCGGCGTCGTCGATCAATCGGTATACGGGCGGGTCGGACGGATGCACATCTCCCACGGTGAAGAGTTCTTCACTCCAGCTCGCCATGTACCCTTTCCTGAACCGTCTCTTTGCCTTGCTGATACGCACGCAATCTCCCACACGTAGTTTCGGCTTGCGTCGACCGCCGTCTTCACCGCCTTACAACCGCTGCCACACCATCTCCTGGTTCGAGGTGTCGACACTCGCCGGAGCCATTCCGATGATTCGATGATGGTGTTGTACGACCGCATGGATCCCGGCAATGACTCAACGTATCGCAACGTCTGGTGCTTTGTGAAGTACCGCCACATACGAGTCTTCAGAGTACGGTTAAGTCATTCCACGATGCTCGGTTTCGTCTCCTCGTTATCCGTGACGAAATGGTGGATACTGCGCGTCTTCAAAAGCTTCTTAAAGGGTCGATTGAGGAACTCCGTACTCTTGTTCGTCTGTAGTGTGGTCGGCGTTGTCCCCTCCGTCAGCAAACTCTCGAACGCCGTCACGAGTGCCGCACCAGATTTATTCATCAAAAGAACGCACCACGTCCGTTTCGAAGAAAAACGTCGATGACTGTCAGAAGGAACGTTGTCCCGTCGTTGTGTTTATTCAGATTCGCTACTTCGACGATGTCGGCCTGCCACAGCTGGTGTTGACCGCCAACTACAACGCGTCGTCATTGGAAACGATGTCGCTCGGGTATGTGTAGGGTGTAGGCGTCCTATTCCGACAACCACCAGTTTGTGGTGGGCTTTTTTACTCCTCGGATCGCTCGATGCAATGCGTCGACGCCCCCGTAACTGCCTACTCGTCTCGGGTCGAAGTAGATGCGATCGAGTTTGGTGTCGCGCCTTTGTCGACCTATGTCGTGTCGTTCCGTACCACGACATCGTCAGGGCACCAGGACACCGCCAACTATTCGTACCGGCTAACAACGAGTGCGACGACTGCCACCGCGACTACTATTACTAGTGCCCCTAGAACTTTTGTAACTAACTTCATAGCGTCTTATACCATCACCTGGCACTCCACCTCTCTTCAATAGGCAGTCCACCGAGGTCTCCGCGTGGGGGAGTGAGGTCGACGAGTTGGCTCTCGCGATAAAAGAGGGGCGTCCACGTCTGCTCGTGTCAGCATGCATTCTCGCCGATCCGGTTTACCAATAAATCCATGGGCATGATCAAGCGTCTCAGATGACGCGCAAATGGTACCCATCCCACTGGCGAGCTCGCCTTCCTTATTCACAGGACGTCGTTCACGAGGTCCATCATGTTGCTTCCTCGAATAGGCACTCCGTTGTACAAACTCCCCGCGGTCATTCCACTGCGTCGACGGGTCAGCCTTCAGTTTTTCCAGCAGCAGTCGGACTCCTCTTTTCGTACTTTTAGGGGCACTTTCCACGATTTCACCTTCTAACCCAATCATCGTGGTCGGCGTTTGGTCCACGGCTGCCAGCTGGGGTGCTGCCGGAGTCTCTCCGGGTGGATTCACCATAGACACACGTACACGCTTGTCGGAAAGATCGTTGTACCGACTCAATACCTGGTTATACAACACAACTTTTTCCCTCTCGTGTATATCACTTCGTTCCAATAGGCCTTGCATTTCGTTGTCGAGTCGTTGCAAGACACTTTCGATAGGGTTAGCAGTCGAAGAACGTTGCGGTTGAATGTTTTCCAAAATACGGGGATCGACCAGGGCCATCTTCTTTGTATATTCCATGGTCACCTGAGATGGAGACGTGAATGTCGAGCTTGTTGATGGAACCGTAGGTACGTGTGTCGTAGTGGGCACCTTAGTTGGAAACGCGAATGTCTAGCTTGTCGCTGGTAGAATAGGTAATAAGTTCATGATGTAGATGTATACGGTTCAAATGTAAAGTACGGAATGAATCTTGGAACTCGACAGTCTAAGTATAAGTTCCGACTAGTGAATTGGTTACCCGTTAGATGGTGCCCGCGTATTTATAGACATGAAACGCTACGCTAGAAGTTCCGTCACACCTCAAGACATGTAACTGTAATGGCTGACTCTACAGTTCTAACATTCTCGGAAGTGTGTCGACGATGGAGTAGTTAGTACAAACACACACACACACACACACACACACACACACACACACACACACACACATATACACTCACACACACACACACAAACACACACACACACACACAAACACACAACACACTCACACACATACAAACACACACACTCACACACACACCTGTGTATTCGGTGGACTAAAGAGAATCGTAGATGATTGGTTCTTGCAACTCGTTGATCTAAGTGTTTGATGTTTCGTTTGTCCGATAAGTTTGTTTCTTGTCACTCGTTGATCTAAGTGTTTCGTTTGTCAGACAAGTTTGTTTGAATGATTGGTTCGTGCATCTCGTTAGTCAAAGTTTGATTCGTGGAAGTCGTTGGTCTTAGTTTGGTTAAGTAAAGACACGAGATATGGTTTGCACCTTTTATTCATGTACAACACAAACGTATTTACATGTCAAGCTCCATAACTGCAAGAACCAGAAACTGAACATTAATACAGAGTCTTGCAAAGTTTAATCGTGTACAAGACGATACCGCACCTCACTACTTCAGTCTTGCCTGCCATACGGCGAGGAACCCTTGTGGGTCCAACAAAGTCGGTTCGGATACTTGGTTGCAGTATTGTTCCAGACAGTCAACCAGTCTTTAATCAATCTAATCCTCCATTACTGTCAGAACCATATGTTTCATAGTGTTTCGCCACTGCTTCGAAACGGCTTCTTGCAGCCATGTATTGATATTACACAACTGTTCGACAGTCACGTCGGATAGCTTCACACCTGCGTCTAACAAAACATTCAAACAGTCTTTCACCACTGCAGTTGAATTGACGGACTCGACAGCCTCATCAAAGTGCATGCAAATTTGAATGTCATCAGATAACATACAATCGTGGTGAAATTTAATAGGATGATCTATCTTGCAACCACGGTATTGTCGTCTTGAGAGTTCAAAGACGGTACATGCTATGTGGCGTGCAAGCGTCTTCTTCATTTCGGTCGCAGGAAAATCAATGGTAAAGTTCGGACCAGCAAAGTCAGGAGCGGAAATTGCGACGTTGGCAGGCTGGGTAGAAGTTGGTACATCGCAGAGCCTAGTGTACCAGATGTCCTCGCCCTCTGGTTCCGTCGGAACGGAAGGGCGGTTGGTCACCAGCATGATGGGTCGGTTCGTTGGCTCGTCCTCATCGCTCGAGTCTGCCGCATCGGAAGGTCGGTAATAGGGTATGTTCAACATCCTGATGTTAGGCGTGATGTCGTAATACGAATGATGGTCCTATTGGCAAAACACCGCGCTTATATAGTTAGTGAATGTGCCGAAAAGTCACGTGGTCGTGCCGAACGAGCACGGACTGCAGAGTAGAAAGTACACATCCACGGACTGTATAGTAGATCAGACTTGAACAGCGAATACCAGTTCAAACCAGTTTGCAAACAGACAACAATCTGAAGTAAGTTCAACTCTACTATGTAAAGACTGTCGTCGTTTCTCCTTGCACTGCTTGGGTGTGTTTAGCAGTGGAAACAGTCGCTTGGAGGGTCGATATTTGCCGCAACAGGGGAGAAGAGGGAGAAGTATCGAGAAATGCAGCAATACGCTCCTTTTCTTGCCGCTGAAACAGTGAAGGAATGAGTTTAATAATGAATGGTCAACTGATATGTATAAGAGAAATATAATATTATGCTCTTTGTAGCAGGTTTTGACTTAGAACAAGACCTGAATAGCATTTGAATACTATGAAAAATTGAAACTTACTATTAGCACTTCAAGTCGTTCTTTACGCTGCCTTCGGTAGCAAACTCTCTTGTCGGACGTTATCACTAGTCATGTTGTTCATCTTCCAAAATGTAAGATATAATGAAAAAAACAAAAACAGACGCAGACCTTTTATAACAGTTCGACAGAACATAAAGGTTACGTGAGCTTGCCGAATGAAGACGAAATTTCTAACCTATGAGAATAGCTAATATTCTTTTGTGACGAGAGATCAAAACAATGGCTAACCAAAGCACTACCTAAGTAACTGTTTTGATATTCCCTATATTTTAACACAGGACAAATACACGTTTTTTTTCCAACACATAGAGCCTTGGGCTTGGTTACCGGTTCATACCAGTTTGCTTATAGCGTGATATGCCTGTAGTGTAGTGAACGATGATTTTACTCTGAAGGTCGTGATTGAATTTTCTAATAAAGTTCTTACAAAGGATGGCTAACCAAATGACTATGATAGCTTTGACGTTTTACAGGATGCGAGCTCGCTCGCGCCCGCAACAAACAAACAAGTCCAGACACGTCTCTAGGACACAGTAGCACACAGTAGCGTCGGAATTGTAGTGTGCTGAAAAAATTACCAAAGAAACTTCTAGAATTAAATTTTACAGAGAAATTTTCCACTTGCTATAACACGACGTCACTGACCATGACGTCACATGATGAGGTTATATTCAAGCGCGCACGTTCAAAACAATGGCTAATAAAACCGCTACCTGTATAACCAACTCATCTCGCGTACAAAATTACTGTGCGTAGCAGTTTATAGTTTACTGATGTTACTGCATCATGACGTCACATGATGGAATTATATTCAAGCGCGCAAGTTCAAAACGATGGCTAACCAAATCACTACGTGTATAACCAACTCACCTGGCATACAAAATTACTGCGCGTAGCAGTTTATAGTTTAATGATGTCACTATTGATGATCAAATGATGGAATTACATTACATATGCGCAAGTTCAAGACAAGGTCTAACCAAATCACTACCTGTATAACCAACTCATCTCGCGTACAAAATTACTGCACGTAGCAGTTTATAGTTTAATGATGTCACTGTATCATGACGTCACATGAGGGAATTATATTCAAGCACGCAAGTTCAAAACAATGGCTAACCAAACCACTACCTGTATGACCAACTCATCTCGCATACAAAATTACTGCGCGTAGCAGTTTATAGTTTAATGACGTCATACAGGGTGCGCACGCTCACGCTCGCAACAAACAAACATGTCCAGACACTTCTCGAGTACGTGATTTATAAGAGACACGAATTTGGGTACTACCGTACGGAAATGATACCAAATGTATAATTCCAAGATGGCCGCTCTGTTCGATAAAACGAGGCTATAGGTTCTGATATAACATAGTCCTATATGTAGTCTACATTTCGTATACATTACTTCAGATAAAACGACCTCTGCTGAATTTATAATCCTTTTATTATATAAATTACGCCTTATTATAACACCATATTTTAGACATGTCATCGTCAACCAAATTGTATAGAAGCGTGGAGGCCATACCGCAAGAAGGACATAGATATGCTAGAAAGAGTACAGAGGAGAGCGACTAAAATGATACCAAAACTGAGGGATCTTAGTTATGAAAAACGCCTAAAAGAATGTGGTTTAACAACACTAGAGACCAGGAGACTGAGAGGAGATCAGATAGAAGTGTTTAAAATATTGAATGGTTATGAAAATATTGATAGAAATATGTTTTTTTCAGTTAAGAAAGATAGAAAGACTAGAGGACATGAAGTTACATTAGTAAAGGAGCAGTGTAGATTAGACGTGAGAAAGTTCTCATTTTCACCAAGGACTGTGAATGAATGGAACATATTATCTGATGATTGTGTGGGTGCTAGTAGTGTGAATATGTTTAAAAATAAAATCGACACATACCTCAGAAGGGCTGGATATATGTAGATAAAAGGGTTGGACTCTCGATAAGCCAAAGGGCTTCCTTGTCCACCTGCCATCTAGAGTTAATTCTCTGGATGGCAATCTTGTTAAATCTTGTCAAATAAGGGCTCGGTCCCTTGGCGGAGCCTCGGCCTACGGGCCAAGCGGTCTCGTGTGTGACATATTCAAATGCTGTTTGGTATATTTTATTTTTTCAAAAAGTCGTCGTATACGTTTACGATAATACCTCCTATGCTTTAACATGTGAAAAATGTCCTATCCTTTAACATGGAGAAAATGGCCTATCCTTTAACCCAGGCGCGCCTTGGAGGAAATCCCTATGCTTTAACATGGGACCGGAACTACTTTTCTTCTTCCCTATCCTTTAACCCAGGCGCGCCCTGGAGGAAATCCCTATGCTTTAACATGGGACCGGAACTACTTTTCTTCTTCCCTATCCTTTAACCCAGGCGCGCCCTGGAGGAAATCCCTATCTTTTAACATGGGATTTGCTCCAGTTCGCGCCACCGTCCCCACTGTACCACATATATTACTACTCACATGCTATGTGTACATTTCCGAATGTCTGATCGCTGGTAGTCCTACCTTACGTTCATTCTACACGATTATAAGCCTAACGTTGCCCGCGCTTGGCTCTATCGTGTAGTGAGCAACTTGACACTTAGCCGTATATCACATGTGGAAAGACCAACATGTATTTTATCACAATCACACATGGCAACCAGGATACCCATTCTTTTTCTTGCAGGCAGTGCAGCCTCGATATCGACCGCTCACCACTGTTACCAGGCATGCGTACTCAAGGGAAACACCGTAATCACGTAATTTCCGTTAACGCCAATACGTATATATATATATATATGCATATATATATATATACATATGTATACATATATATATATATATATATAATAGCGTACATACGTATATAATTTCAGACATACATACATACAGTACACAAGTCTACCAACCAAACCATAAGTCTATAGCTGTACGGGCCAATCATCAGCGTCCTCTAACGTTCACAACTGTTAGTATCTGTTCCACTTACTAAACGAGGGCGCCACCAACCGTTATACATATAGACCGCACATGGAATTTCTGTTGTGAACGTTAGATGACGCTGCTGATAGGCCCGTAGAGCTATTTACGCTATTATGTTCGTGTATATATATATATATATTTAATAGCGTACATACGTACATAATTTCATACATACATACAGCACACGGGTCTAGCAACCAAACTATAAGTCTATAGCTCTACGGGCCTATCAGCAGCGTCCTCTAGCGTTCTCAACTGTTAGTATCTCTCCCGCTTACTAAACGAGGGCGCCACCAACCGTTATACATATAGATCACACATGGAATTTATGTTGTTATTACTAAGTGAACGCCTTCGAGTGCGCTCGTAGCAACCTTACCTGTTTATAATAACTAATTACGTGCCTGTTCTGAAATACTCGAACCGCTTGTTTCTAGGCAATCGACAGATGATAAAACCCTCTGATGTTCGTTGTATTAGATGGAAACCCCGCCACCACCGCTGTTTGTCTGCCAGACGTGCGGACGTTCGTTCGACCGACGTGCTCGTTTGAAAAGACACACCGAGAAATGCCCAAAACCCACTTGCTCCAACAGTGGTCGAACTTTTGGTCAATTCAATACTATGAGAAAACGCTGCAAAATGTCAACCAAAGTTGAAAAACGAGGTGTGACTTTACGACTGTACCGAATGTGGTCGTACCTACAAGCGCAAAAGCTGCCCAATGAGACACTTCAGAACGGGTTGTTGAGGCAGCGGACCACCACCACCACCAAAACGTCAGAAGATAGTTCAACCGAGTGCTGCTGCTACCGCCGCACCTCCCGCCGAGCCGGAGGAAGTGGTAGGCAACGACGACAATATCTCCGAAGGGTTGCGTCAGGTCGTGCGCGATCATTAGTCTAGTATACGGACGTCGACGACTCGTGGTCCCGTACATATGATATATAATTTCCACTTGACCAATCTGGAAATGTGCACTCTTGAAAACAAATTGCGTCTCGTCTTCGAGGAAAAAATCTCGCCTTCAAGATAAACACAAGTTTTGGATTCATCTTGAGACATAAGCAGACGGGTCGGTATAGGTACTACCATGCGTCGAATAACTGCTGCGGTCGTTATATGGAGGCCTCCTCCCTCGTCTCTACCCAAACAAATGTTGAAGTCTTCCTCGATCGCATCCGCCAGCCCGATGTTCTACACTACGTTATAACCCAACGTCCTGATTTGAATTGGACGGCTGAGCTGGCGACGAACGCCACGTTCTTTCTGAACGCTTTCGTCCAATACCCTACCGGTTGCCTCGTCGTGAGGCTCCCCGATTACCTGAAAAATAACGAAGCGGTCGTAGCCCTTGAGACGAGACGTAACGGACGAGGTTTGGAGTAGGCGACGGCGAACTCTACGCCGTCTACAACAAAGGAGCCGCCGAGTCGGTAGACGCGTACTCCTTCGGTGGCGTCAGGCTAGACGACCTTGATCGGGTGGAAACCTTGTTCCAAAGGAACGTGGTCGTGTACCGAGTAGTCGAAGTGGACGACGGAAAGACGACTGCTGAACTAGTCAGGCGATCGATGTACTGGTACCACGCTGCCCTGAACCTGAACCTGTATGACACGCACTACTCGTACATACAAGATGTGAAGCTATTCTGCCATTCATATCGCTGCAGTAAGTGTGGTGGTTGCCTGTGGAAGACAGCATGGTTGTTCCGAAGACACGAGAGTTCATGCGAAGGAAGGTTTCGACACGTGTACCTTGGCAGTGTCTATCACCCGAAACTGTCCGTTTTCCAGCAACTAGAGGACGAAGGCATATCAACGTGGAAGAACCTTTGCGCTACTACCCCTATAGAGCGACGTTCGATTTCGAATGCTACTTTGACACTAAAGGACTGCCAACGGACGGTGACAAACTCCAGTGGTTAGCCAGACACGAGCTCTTCAGTGTCAGTCTGGCGAGTAATATCTCCGGGTATGAGACGGCGCAGTGTTTCGTCACCACCGGGGATCCAAACGATCTTGCAAAACATATGATGACGACCCTGGAAGAAATGAGCGTGGCAGCTTACTAAAAGCGCTGGAACCCTCGTATCGACCAGTCAGTGAAGAACTCGACATACTTCAGAAAACATGGAATGAGAGTCAAGAGAAAGGGACGGAGGAGGAGGGATCAAAGATGAGGCCAACTAATCTTTACACCACGTTCATCAATCGGCTGCACGCCCACCTTGCTCAGCTTCCTGTCCTTGGGTTAAACTCGGGCAGTACGATCTGAACGTCGTCAAGAAGTACCTTGTTCCCCTACTCATACGCGACAAAGGGTTCGAGGGTGGCGTATCGTCTACGTTCGTCATCAAGAGAAACAACAACTTCTTGTACCTGTCGACACCCTAAAATTCCTGGACATCACCAATTACCTCGCCCCTGGCTTTAGCTATAATAAATACCTGAAAGCCTACGGATGCCAGCTGACAAAGGGTACTTTTCCCTACGAATATCTTGACGATCTGCGGAAACTGGACGACCACGAATTCCCCCCAAAAGAGGCTTTCTACAGTCATCTGAAACAGGAGGGTATCTCCGATGAAGCGTACGAGCGATGCCGGACAGTGTTGCGCGACGAAGGCATGACGACACTGCATGGACTATCTCGTCTGGTACAACAACAGAGACGTGTTACCTTTCCTGGACATTATCGACAAGCAGTTCGCTTTCTACTAACAGTGACGCATCGATATTTTCAAAGACGGTGTCAGCGTACCGTAACTGACATTGCCCTACCTATTTAATGACCTCCCGGCAAAGACTCACTTCACATGTTCAACGATTCGAACAAGGACCTACACCAACTCGTGAAGACGTAGGTAGTCGGGAGCCCGACTATAGTGTTCTCGCGTTATCTCGAAGCCGACGTCACCAAGCTACGACGGGGGGACTATAGGGACGAAATCGCCCACATGCGTCGGTCAGTGGTCGGGTATGATCCGAATTCCTTATACCTCTGGACCTTGATGCAAGACATACCGACGGGCTGGTATATATACGCCACCGCGAAGAGACCGGTTTTCGACCAGACCCGGTGCACCGGTACGGTCGTATGGCCACGGAATGGTTCTACTACGACTTCATCGACGCGTACGTACCACGACCGTTGTTCGAGTACTACGGTATGGATACGGACAGCGCCTATATGGCACTCTCTGGACGGTGCGTGGACGACCTCTTCGAACCCGCCAAGCGCGAGCACTACTCCCGACACAAAGCCGAATGGTTCCCGTCGGAATGTTGCGACGCTCACCTGGAGGGCTACGTATAGTGTCGACTCGCCGGGCACACGTGGGATACCACCGACAAGAAGTGAGTGCTGCGTGACGCGTCGGGCGTACCATAAGAGAACACCCGGGCTCTTTAAGGAGGAGTGGTCCAGGCGCGGAATGATCACTCTCTGCAGCAAGACGTACTACTGCTTCTGTTCGACCAATAAGTACAGCACCAAGGGTCTGAACAAACGTCAGAATGATATCGACAAGGACACGTTCCTCGACGTGCTGAGGAACCTGCGGAACGGACGTGGATAGAACCGGGGGTTTCAAGTGAAAGAGTCGTCCGTGCTAACGTACATCCAGGAGCGAACCGCGTTCAAGTACTTTTACGCCAAACGCCGCGTGCTCAACGACCGGGTCATCACAGCGGCGATTCTCGTCTAGACGGAGACCTTGTTGTGGTTTGAAGTTGTTGTTGTAATATGGCGGATTGCCTTGTTGTAGTGCGACTTGCATTTTGTACTATGCTGAATAAAGAAAGGGGAACACCAACAACGAAACGCGTTTTCATCTTTTTATTACGTCTACAAGCGTACATGAAAGGCCTCTCTCTACTTATCATCTTACTAACATACAAGCATGCTTCTTTCATTTAAATAATCTACAAACATTCATCTCTAACTTTATACTTTGAAGCCAGTCAAATAAACGACAGTCATTGTTTACAAAGTCCGACCCGAAACGGTTCTTGAACAGTTTCAGGGGCATACCCCGACATCGATGCATCAGGTAAGCGATGCAGTAGCGACAACACACGTTAGACAGTCCGCTCTGTAGTCTCAGGTCTTTGTAAGTCCCGTCGCAGTTGCGGCGCAGGAAGGCACAATAGGTCTCGTGTCGTGGCGGTTGATCATATGAATCGAAGTATTCGCCGCACGGGTTGGTGTCTACATACAGGCAGACCCAGTGCTCACCCGTCTCGTCCGCGTCGTCGGTGTTGCGGCGAAGGCCGCAGGGTAGGTATCGATCGTATTTGGCAGCTTGTCTTTTGCCACCACGCCAACGACGACATGTTTAATTTATGGATCGGCCGCCAATAGACACGCAATCTCTTGCGAATCCATCACTAGTACTCATACACGACGTTCCTGTTCCTGTCGATTGCCAGCACCGTTTCGAACTCGCCGTACACGTCGACGTTCACCGTATGTGGAAGCGCCGCAGTTAAATGGACCTCTAATCGCAGGTTCGCCTTGCGCACAACATTGAAATAGTCGTCGCGGCAGAGGTCGCAGTGTAACCGAAATCTGCACGAGTCACGCCACTGCCCTCGTTTTCGTTTGTCGGTCGATGCAAAGAGTTCCAGGTAGCTTCTGTCGTACGCGCCTCGGGTGAAATTCGGCGGCAGTGGCTTGCTGGGGACCTGTCGACCGTCCACGTAGATGGCGAGGAAGTTTATGGCGTTGTGCTTTGCATTGAATGTGTTTTTGTTGTATGTCCCGTTGTAGGCGTCGTTGTCGATGAAGCAGAGGACCACCCGATTCGGCAGCACCCCGAGGTAGACGTTCTCGTGAGTGTGAGACATTGTGGGATGGAGAACACCTTGAAGTCAATTCGTCGTAGAGGGTACTTGGCCGTACCCTTCGTCAAGGCTTTGATGTGACCGAGCTGTATGGCCGGGTTCAGTTTGGCCTTTCGAACATGCAGGGACGTCTCGAGCAGTTTTATCTTGAACCCTGGGTTGGCGCCGTCACCCACCAGCGCGAAGGCGTCCTTGCTTCGCACCAGACGGAGCTTAACGTCGACCCAATTCAGCAGGTAGCGGTCTTGCATGAACATGTCCGCATGCACTCGCCCCAGCAGCTCCACCTCACGGCTCCTAAGGATGTACCCGCGTCGGTGTTGCAATCCTTCTTTATTGGCGCCGACCGACTCCATATACCCTGTAGTGTCCTTGCACCACAGACCGCACTCGAGCTGTGTATCCTTGGCCCCGGCGCCGCAACTCAACAGCGTCTCGATGTAGGCACGGTAGGGGTACGTGTTCGTTGACGGGGTCACCAACGTACCGTTCATTGATACGTCGACTTGACTAAACAACTAGTGTAGCCAATTGTTGACCGGAACCGCGGTACTGTCGTCTTCGAGGTCTGTACCGTCTCCCTTCACTACGCGTGCTCTCACATATAGTTAATCGTTCGACAGGTCCAGGTAGTCGTCTCCCGACCAAGGTATAAGAAACTCGATAGGACCCCCCGCGTCGAAAGCTGTTAACGGTTGGTGCTCCACCCATTGACCGCTCTCAATACTCGTCTGCTTCGTCGGCACGCTGAACACGTCCAGTTCGCTCTTTAGACCCTCGCATGACTACTGGTGCACGAACGCCATTCTTCTAGTCGGTGAATATGTCTCTGGTCGGCCCCTTTCTTTACGACGTCATTTCGGTTTACTGAGCCTCGCCGTCTTACCCGATCGTTTTACAGGTGCACTCCGCCGGCGACTCGGAGGTTTACTCTTCAGCAGACCACCAAGTAGTTTGGCTCCCGCTTCTTTCGCACGTCGTTTTACCGCTTGTTTCAGGTTCTGACCGGCTGCGACGTCTCCTGCCACGCGCATGACAGTGGTCAGAGCTCGTTTTCTCAGTGCTAAGGCGCCTCTCTTGATGAGTGGCATAGCGCTTCGTAGCAGGCTTCCAAACAAATTTCCCAACCCGTGACCTCGCTGTACTCTAGTACCTACGAAAAACGGTAGGTTACCCCCTACCAGCCGCGTATCGTAGTCATCGTACACGCTGCTGCCGGCTCTCATGATTCAAAATAATATCGTCTTGGAGCGTCTGAAATGTAGCTTCACGACGAACTTCCCGCGTTCGATTGGGACCAGTCGACCGGTATCGGACTTTGCACAGGACGGGTACGTACTGCATCTTTTGGAAGGTCTTTGACAGGGTGTCACCTTGCCTACCACTCAGCGGAACAATACGTAGCAGTGGCGCAAGACTGTTGCCGACAACTCGAGGTTTGACGACGTTCGTGTAGATATAGAGCGACTCGAAACCCCGTGACATGTCCATTACGGATTCGACTTTGACGATCTCCTCCCCATTCATATTTGGTCCGACCAGATTGTTGTCATGAAATTCTAGAATGGTGGTGTTCATATCCCCGAGGAATACGGCGTTCGACAGCGTCATCAACGTCATCTTGTGCGTGATGACGCTGTAAATCAGTTATCCAGTAAGGCGCGCAGTAGGGCATTTTTTATTGCTTTGACGAGATTCTGCAGTCCTTGATCCTGGTTCTCGTCGTAGTGATTACCCTGGTATCGCCCGCATTTCTTATCCCTAAACCGAACCAAGCGTCCTCCTCTCTCACGTTGTACCAACTATGCGGGTAGAGTATCTCCACCAGACCACACTCCCACTGACCCGATAAGTTGAGCCGTTGGGGTAGCGTCGTGATGTAGTTGGTCAGCGTGTTGTCGGGGTGAGTGTTCATGGACGCGTTGCTAGGTAGCGTCAAATAAAAGTCAGACGATTCCATCGCGTTTCATAGACGGGTTCGGGAGAAGGTAACCGAGACAGCTACTCAACAGAGCCGACCACAGGTTCGAGTGCCCCCGACCTTGCGTCAGATTGTATATACTAACCACGATGACCATGTACAGGACAATGACTTGGCATATGAAGACGATTTTGTACTTCGAGACGACTACTTTCTGCTGTTCGTGTTCGTAGATCGTTCCGTCCAGTATCGTCCCGGCGTCGTCGATCAATCGGTATACGGGCGGGTCGGACGGATGCACATCTCCCACGGTGAAGAGTTCTTCACTCCAGCTCGCCATGTACCCTTTCCTGAACCGTCTCTTTGCCTTGCTGATACGCACGCAATCTCCCACACGTAGTTTCGGCTTGCGTCGACCGCCGTCTTCACCGCCTTACAACCGCTGCCACACCATCTCCTGGTTCGAGGTGTCGACACTCGCCGGAGCCATTCCGATGATTCGATGATGGTGTTGTACGACCGCATGGATCCCGGCAATGACTCAACGTATCGCAACGTCTGGTGCTTTGTGAAGTACCGCCACATACGAGTCTTCAGAGTACGGTTAAGTCATTCCACGATGCTCGGTTTCGTCTCCTCGTTATCCGTGACGAAATGGTGGATACTGCGCGTCTTCAAAAGCTTCTTAAAGGGTCGATTGAGGAACTCCGTACTCTTGTTCGTCTGTAGTGTGGTCGGCGTTGTCCCCTCCGTCAGCAAACTCTCGAACGCCGTCACGAGTGCCGCACCAGATTTATTCATCAAAAGAACGCACCACGTCCGTTTCGAAGAAAAACGTCGATGACTGTCAGAAGGAACGTTGTCCCGTCGTTGTGTTTATTCAGATTCGCTACTTCGACGATGTCGGCCTGCCACAGCTGGTGTTGACCGCCAACTACAACGCGTCGTCATTGGAAACGATGTCGCTCGGGTATGTGTAGGGTGTAGGCGTCCTATTCCGACAACCACCAGTTTGTGGTGGGCTTTTTTACTCCTCGGATCGCTCGATGCAATGCGTCGACGCCCCCGTAACTGCCTACTCGTCTCGGGTCGAAGTAGATGCGATCGAGTTTGGTGTCGCGCCTTTGTCGACCTATGTCGTGTCGTTCCGTACCACGACATCGTCAGGGCACCAGGACACCGCCAACTATTCGTACCGGCTAACAACGAGTGCGACGACTGCCACCGCGACTACTATTACTAGTGCCCCTAGAACTTTTGTAACTAACTTCATAGCGTCTTATACCATCACCTGGCACTCCACCTCTCTTCAATAGGCAGTCCACCGAGGTCTCCGCGTGGGGGAGTGAGGTCGACGAGTTGGCTCTCGCGATAAAAGAGGGGCGTCCACGTCTGCTCGTGTCAGCATGCATTCTCGCCGATCCGGTTTACCAATAAATCCATGGGCATGATCAAGCGTCTCAGATGACGCGCAAATGGTACCCATCCCACTGGCGAGCTCGCCTTCCTTATTCACAGGACGTCGTTCACGAGGTCCATCATGTTGCTTCCTCGAATAGGCACTCCGTTGTACAAACTCCCCGCGGTCATTCCACTGCGTCGACGGGTCAGCCTTCAGTTTTTCCAGCAGCAGTCGGACTCCTCTTTTCGTACTTTTAGGGGCACTTTCCACGATTTCACCTTCTAACCCAATCATCGTGGTCGGCGTTTGGTCCACGGCTGCCAGCTGGGGTGCTGCCGGAGTCTCTCCGGGTGGATTCACCATAGACACACGTACCGGCTGTTGTTTCCGTTGCTCATCCATGGTAATGTAACGATCCAACAGCTGATTATACAGCAAGACCTTTTCCAGTTCAGGCAGGTCCGTACGCTCGAGGACGCTCTTCATGTTGGCGTCGAGTCTACTCATAACACGCGCGGTGGTCGTAGTCGGATGCTGTTGTTGCGTTAGTAAACTCTCCACCAAACGCGGGTCTACCAATGCCATTTTCTTCGCGTGCTCCATCTATGCACCCACGAACTGTCTGAGCAACGGTAGAAGGACCGTCTCTGCCAAAGGGGCCAGCAAGGCCGATAGGAATCCATCCGTTTGCAAGTTCTTCCTTTTCTTCGCGGTAGTCGTTTTTATGACGACAGCGAGTACAAGTGTTTTCTGTAATTTAGTAGTATTGTTTTCTGCCTCTTTCTCAATTTCACGTTCCCTTTCAGAATGTTGTACGCGCACTCGCATAGACTACACATGAGGTCGGCGTTGGCGAGGGTGGCGTTTCTCAATTTTGTGTTCTTGTTCCTATTCAACATCTGCAGACACAATATGTGTCTCCTCACTCGTTCCGACATCTCACTAAGGCTACCTAACGTGAGGCGCTTCGTGTTTTATACTCTCGGCACGTACGCGTACTGAACGACGTCATCGGGGAAGATAGTCGTGCGCAGGCGCCCCGTTTCCGGCGTTTCCTGTTTTAGGTCGACCAGCAGGTAGCCGTACGGTGTCGACGTCGCATCTTTGAAAGCGTCCTGCATGTACTTCACTCGACCCGGATATATATGTTTAGCTAGTTGACCTACTTGACCAGCGTCTCGCGGTCTCTTGAACAACACCATATACTGGGCATTCAAGCTGATGGTGCGGTTTTCCTTCCCTTTCGGAAACAAGTTCTGTAATAGATACGCAACGGATGTGTTACAGTGATGACTCTTTTTTGTGAACAGGGTCGTGACCCGACTGTTTGTCTCCGCCATAAGGTTATCGAGGACGTTAGTTGGAACGTATTTGGGTCCGGTAAACCGTCTACGAACTCCACCTTAGGCATAGTTTCCGACATAGGTGCGTACGCCGTTTGCCACTGATCGTAGCACCACAGTATCTTCTCGGGCGGTAGGTCGATCATAGACGATGCGAACCGCAGGAGCCGGGTCACAAACGTGGTCTTACCGCAGCCCGTTGGACCGGCTACTATACACGTAAAAGGATGCTTCAACGACATGTCCATCTCGGCGACTGGCGTGCCCAACGTACGTACCCCCCTTTTTAGCTTCTGCATTTATCACGCACCTCCATCAATAACTTTCCGAGCGTGTTTCGACCTTCTTTACCACCTTAGCCGATCCCCAAAACCTTCTTTCGATGGCACCCACTCCACCAGTTCAACGTGTCCTTTAGCCAGCAAGCTCTCTCTCAACTCTTTCGAGGTCGTGAACTTTGTCATCAATAGGTTAAGCATACAATCGACCCGGATAGCATCCCACTCGGAACCACTTCTTGTCTTCCTTATGGCTGCACCTCTCCGTTTCGCCATGTACGCCGACCTCGCCTCTTTGATACTTTCCCCACATTCGGGGTCTTAAATAAACATCGCCTTTCTATACTGATAAGCGTGTTTAACAGACTTAAACACCCAATCGTACGCTTCGATTCGGCACGGGTAAAAGTTCGATAACAAAGAAGTCGATCCACCAAACCGTATAGCCATGTCCGTAATATCTCCGTCTCTATACCGATTGTCCACAAACTCGTATAGACTTTTCTCCATCACTTGTCTCAGAACGTTTAACTAAACCCGAACGTCACAACGCTTTAAATAGTTACGACTGACGTCACCGTGACCTATTTATTCACTGACCCACTGACCTACTGTATTACTGTGCGTGGGGAGTGACGTCATGGCTGGCAAATACCACATATGGGGGTTCGTAAACCACATGTTTTATTACTGGGACACAATCAGCTAAGAACATATAAATACAAATACTGACAAACGGTTGGCTGAATTATACGGATTTTCTGAGAATTGTAAACTAAACTAATATTCGCAGTTCGGTGATTGGCTAATTGGGAAGAGTAGAAACTCGTGACGTCAGCCTTTCTGTGAAAATGGCGCTGTCCCTACAAATTGAATGTTGTGTCTTCAACAAGATCATTCTAGTAAACTACTGGCATAACATTCTTAATTTTAATGGCAAATTGTTACTTTTTATTAATACTTAGATATGCATAGACCCAAACAATTAACTCTTGCTTCCTTTTAAAAAACTAGGCCTCCAGACCCGCACACCGTTCTTGGACACGACTCGGTAGAAATAGGATGTACGTGTGCCGGGAAATTATTTTCTTTTTTTTCTAAAATCAGATGTATTTAACTAAAGAAACTTACCTAAGACAATGATATGCATGCAACTAATTAAATACCAGGTACCGCTTTAAAATATCGATATCATGCGGAAATTTTTTTTTAGATGTTTGTGAAAATGGCATATTCGATTACAATCGGCAGAAACTGGAATGATCAGTGTAAATGTGAAAGTGGTATGGCCAAAATGACGTCTCACAGCTTCACCAATTTTGCACATTCTCCAGGTCTGATTTTGTTTGAAAACACCCCTCAATAAGTTTTCTGTCAAATGCCGCAGTGTGATAAGATTGTTATATAAACCCAAATGTGACCTACAAAGTATGTAATTTCAGCCAAACCTGGCCAAGGTGTTTATGTCGTACGTTTTCTATATGCAAAGAAAACAATCATCAATGCCCTAGAAAAACATTGAAGTTTTATTATTTTGAAAGTGGCCTCTCCCTATATCTTTAAAAAAATAAAATGCCACAGTATGGTTACATTGTTAACAGCCAAATTTGACCAAAAAAGGAGTATTGACTAAGATATTCTATACTATATAGGCGCTATATATACCAATAAACAAAGAAGACAGTAAAAGTTGACAAAGATGTTAATTAAATGAAATTTAACTATTTTGAAAGCACCCTACATAAAACGATCTTGTAGAATACTGTAGTATAGGCAGTGCTAGTAAATGTTTCAAATAGCTCTGGGGTAAACATCATTGTGACATGATCGTGAATCATCCAACGCGTGGCGTAACTTGCAGAAATGACGCGCATTCTTCGCGAGCATTTCGGATGTTGTGTGACGTCACAGTGTGTGGCGCATATCCACAAGATCGTTTTATGTAGGAGTCTCTATTTGAACAGGAGGCGTCACTGAGCGAGAAAATGGCAGTCTACACTGAAGGTTTTTGTCCGCCATTCGGGAGGCAAGCGCATGCGCCTGCAGTACCGCCAGCGCGCGATGTTAGCGTATTTATTCAGTCACCTCATTTCATCAGAATATTCACCAAGCTGTGATGCGTCATATAAAATGACAGATATCAATGTAATCGTTGAAGTTTGTTACCTATCATAATTAAAAATAATGAAATTTGCAAACAAATCACGTAGAAACGTTACCATTATTTATTCAGCCATCTGAACTTTGTCGTGTTTCATCAGAATAATCATCAGGCTATGCCACTTCTTACATAATTAAAGTACTGAGGTTATCGATTGTTGAGCAATAATAAATGCAAACATCTGCATTTTCTGCACGCATGTGGTCTGGCTTGGCGCACCTCCAGAATGGCGGACGAACTGCTTACATACGGCCCTAATTATGTTTATCCCACCCAGTATGCATTTTGTTTACAATGATCGAACAAAATAACAGTAACACATTTTCTTTTTTATAACTATTATGTAAATGAGAAAATGAAGGCCCGTTTTATGGGAAATCTGTTCCATTGAAAATCCCCGTAAAAGTCGATGTGGCAACTTTGTGTTTGACTGGTGCATTGTCGTGCATGATATTATGAAAAGCGATTTGACTCACAAGGCGATTCTGGAGAGTAAGTTTTGCTTTAGTTTTGTAAACATACATTGTTTGCACATACACATATGTAGAGCTGGGACTTATCTAATGAAATACCACATTGTCTTATAATTGGTCTACTGCTATGTAATTTCTGTCATACATAAAATGTGCGACATGTTTTTGTTCTGTTTGCAGGAGTGAAGACTGTGATGCGATGGATGTGTTGTTACATACGTCAGCGTTTATCACAGCGGCTTCGACTTCGCTACTCGACCAGCCGGAAGAAGAACATCACGAGACAACATATGGCAGTTGCGACGCCGGCAGCGGCACGCCCACCTCTGTTTCTTTGTTTCAGGTCGCGACCAACTGGAAGAAGAACATCACGAGACGACTGCACGCAGCCACGAAGACGACGACACGGCCACCTCTGTTTCTTTTGGTTTAGATCGCGACCAACAGCAAGAAGAGGAACACGAAGCGACAGCTCGCAGCCACGTAGACGATGACGACAAGTCCACTTCTCTGTCTTTTGTTCTCATCCCTGTATCTTTGCTTTTCATCTCTGTGTCTGTGGTTTCAGATCTCGACCGACAGGAAGAAGAAAAGCATGAGACGACGCCACATCATCCCCTGTTTCCTTTGATTTAGATCACGACCAACAGGAAGAAGAACGACTACAGGACCAACAGAAGAAGATGGCCCGCGGCCCTGAAGACACGCCCAGCTCTGCGTCTTCGGCTTCAGAACTCGACGTGTATTCAGCGCCGCGCAGGATGGCTCAGCGTTACATTTCAGGCAAATATCTATTTGTTTCGTCATGTATCATATCTGCTTGCATTTTTTTAATAATCAGGTATCTTTAGTTTACTTTAATAAGCGCAGTTCACAATTAATGCGTGCTTGACATGATTATGATTGGTATGATTGTTTCAGCTCCGATGGTCGCAACAAAGATGGCTTTCCTGCGGCGGTTCCCTCCTGCAGTTCTTTTTCAGATCGACGACATGGACACGGATGTGTTGACTGCGCTTCACCAACTGAGGACCCGGAAGACCCGACGTCATGGGGTAAGTCATTTTTTTCTATTCTGTTGTCCTGTTTGCTTGGTTGAATTAACATGCAGTTTTATTTCGCTCATCATTTTACGATAGTAGCTAATGTATGGACTGTACTAGTGCATGTAGATTGTTTCAGTCTACAGTTGCAGAAACTCAGAAGACTCCTGAGCGGCGGCGAGACGACATTCACGGAGACGATGCGACGCGAGAGGGGACGTCTCATCATCGGACTGCGGCATCTACTGGACGACAAAAACGACTACTCAATTTTAAGAGAGACCTGCGTCTTTTTGCGTAAGTGTTGACTAATCTGTATTATCACTTTTTGATAGTTAGTAATCTCGATTTGCAGTCGCCTTAATGTTGACTTTTTCCAATTATATGCACTGGACATGCTTCGAATGATTGCACACAGTTAACTACCATCCTCGGACCGACGGCGACTATCATGACGACGGAATTCGCTGAGCAGTTTCTACATCTGACCCGCAACGACCGACTACGCAACTATGTCCTGACAGCACTACATATAATCACTAAGAACGAGAAGATGCCAGCAGCCACGATACCGACACTACATCGACTGATACACGGCCGCAACCACACGCTTCTGGAACGACGGCAAGTGATTTGTGATTCTTCTGTTGTTGCAGTTTAGGAAGGTACATTTGAAAAAAAGTATGCACGTATAACCGTGACAATGTTATATTTGCGATTATCGATTGCAATGCTATGTTGGATAAACTTCGATCTTTTTGCTCAGTGGTCTTACATATTGTAGTTTACTCTCCCACGCTATCATAGAACAATAAACAAATTGTGTTATGTATTTTGTGCCCTCTGGTTTCCAGAACTTACTGCAAGCTATTCTACCGCGCGACGAAACATCTGGACTTGCTACAACGAGAGAGATACGACCAATTCAACAGAAAGTTAATCACGACAGGATTCCTCTTCCAAGTATTTTAATTGGCTGTTTGAAAAATATCAGCCTGGTTTTGTGGTTGTGTGTATTCATGTTTTCATTTTATGGCTTAACATGCGATTATCTCATCAATACGTCTTCTGTCTGCAGGTGAAGCACGGGTAACCAGGAGGCCATATGTCGTATCCTGCCTAGACTTATGGAGTAATCCACCCATGAGGAGAAACAACGAGCGTAAGTTTATTTTAGTATATTTATACTTTTTAAATTTTACTTGAAAGATTAACTCTACTGTACCCACTTTAGCATATTACATTATTGTGTGCATTCTCAATTACAGGAAACAGAGACATCGGGACTGGTTCAAGGATCGACCGGCACTACGACCGTCACCACTTACAAGACTGGTTCGGACGACCAAATGTTCGGGAGGGTGAGAAATGTTGGTAGTTTGTATAGATGCAATACTGTTGCATTACTGCTTCTGTTTCACCTTCCACACTTAAAACACACACACACACACACACACACACACACACACACACACACACACACACACACACACACACACACACACACACACACACACACACACACACACACACACACACACACACCACACACCACACACCACACACCACACACACCACACCACACACACACACACACACACACACACAGACACACAAACATTTACGGTAGAAGCTCGCACCGCCACCTTCTCGTGGTGATTGGAAGATTCTAATAAAATGTCCGATATCATGGAGGCTGATATCTTGCTCATGGCGAGAGGTTTGACCAGTAAGCGCCGAACTCGGTTAATGAAACCTTATGATGTGCCGGATTCCCAGTTTTTTTCTCAAAATGTATACGAATACGCCGGCTCATTTATTGGTTTCTCATATTCCCTTCGATTCAGAAGCTGGTTTACAGTTTTATATGCATGAATATTTATTATAAAGTAATACCATTCACCATGCGGACATACTATTTTACCAGTTACGGCGACAAAGCACATTCGGCGATTGTACTGGTTGAGGCGTACTGGCTATGGGAGTATCTCACAATGTACACTAATACAACTTATGTAATGGAAAGTGGCATAATCAGCAGAGAACATTATCATTACAAATTCTAAAAAAAAATGGTTGGCCAAAATATATCGGCTTAGTGAACATGGTAAACTAGTAACTTCGACGACCGGCTAACTAATACTTAGAGATGCGTAGACCCAAACAACTAACTCTTGCTTCCCTTTAAAACACCGAGCCGCCGTACCCGCACACCGTTCTTGGACACGACTCGGCAGAAATAGGATGTACCATTATCCCGGGAATTAGTTTTCCTGTTTTCTAAAATCATATGTATGTAACTAAAAACAAATATTTTCTTTTTAAAATGGTATCTACGTCATTAATTAAATAACAGGTACCGCTTTAGAATATCGATACCATCGCAAAAGTTTCTTTAGATGTTTGTGGAAATTGCATATTTGATTACTCTCGATAGAAACTGGTGCGGTGGTGTAGTAAACAAGAGGACAGTCAACCCAGAGATTCCTAGTTCGACTCCTCTTGCTTCCCCTTCAAACACTGGGTAAGTTAATTCACTCGCTGCTCCAGTTCACTCAGCTGTATGAATGACTACCAGGCTACAGGTAATGTTGGATATTTCTGTATGACGTCTTCGCGGTGTAAATGTAGCGTGGCTGAATGTCTCCCAGAGAAGGTGAGATGTTGTTGGTCTGAACAGAGAGATCTGCCAGGGAGTAAAGTGCTCTGAGCAGTCATAGTGAATGGATACCACGCTATATAAGAACCTACCATATCATCTTACGTTCTCTCTCTCTCTCTCTCTCTCTCTCTCTCTCTCTCTCTCTCTCTCTCTCACTCACTCTCTTTATCACGGACTCAAGCACGGGCTCACGCATTAATCGTATAGCTATCATTCTCGTTGTGGTGCTTTAAGTATCGTCAACGTGAGGTTCTGTGTCATGTGACTATGTTGGTTGTTGTCACGTGATAGCACTCCACGATAGTCGCTGGAACATTGCAACCATCGTCTTTGTTGCTGACTGGCCGTCTCACCCGATTGTAACCATCGTCTTTGTTGCTGACTGGCTATCTCACCCGTATTTTGTCGCTTCGCTGATTACTCCCTTTTACTTGAAATATCTGTGAAGCTTTATGCATCGATATATTGCCACAAATTAAATTTTACTCTACGTAGCTACTATCCAATTTCGTCAGCTTTTCTCATACTTCAAAAAGTTGTGTCGTTTTTAATGTAACACCAAGTCACATTAATTATACACTTTATAATTAGAATATTTACTTCAAAATTCCGTTTTAATTTATCACATTTTATGTTTAAATGGCATGTCTTGGGGCGAATACTAAGTTTACACAGCATTCGAGAGGGACAGAATCATTGGTAACGTTTGCTACCAGTGTAGATTGAACTATTGAAGAGGAAGACCCATTCTGGTTTCATTCGCATTGTCAGTGACGTGGCTTCGGATATGTGCAGACTCCAATCGCCGTGTCACCAGGCGTGTACGACCTACGTGTTTAAAGGGAGGGTCTATATTCTGTTGTATTGTAAACTCACGTTATACGGTATAAAAGTTATCTATTATATCATATTGACGACCCAAATGTGTTTTAACTAACCATTTGTTGTTGGTGAATGCTGGGTGTTTCAAGAAAAAAGAATTTCTTTACAAGGCAGCTCGCCGCCTTCTAACGAGTGCCCTCATGCCCGATGTAACGAAAACGAATGCATTCAAATTAAGTGATGCTAAGCTCCACCATCTTTAGAAGTTGATGGAGCCTAGCAACGTAGCATTTAGAAACCCGCGACGTGCCACGACCTTTCTCGGAATTACCCAAACTTTACGTGACAGCGCGGCGATATGTGTATACACTGAAATGTTGAATTCAAAAGTTGTTTCTTCTACGGTAAACGCATTTGGGCGGTCAGTATGCTAGAAAACAAATAGTTTATACTGCATGACATAATCAAAATGCTACAATAAAACTAACGTAAAACCTCTCTTTGCAGATGGGCTTTTGCTGTATCCTATACTTACTTTGTAGACGGGTTTTTGCTATATCCTATACTTACTTTGCAGATGGGTTTTTGTTATATCCTATACTTACTTTGTAGATGGGTTTTTGCTATATCCTATACTTACTTTGTAGATGGGTTTTTGCTATATCCTATACTTACTTTGCAGATGGGTTTTTGTTATATCCTATACTTACTTTGTAGATGGGTTTTTGCTATATCCTATACTTACTTTGCAGATGGGTTTTTGTTATATCCTATACTTACTTTGTAGATGGGTTTTTGCTATATCCTATACTTTGTAGATGGGTTTTTGCTATATCCTATACTTACTTTGTAGATGGGCTTTTGCTATATCCTATACTTACTTTGTAGATGGGTTTTTGCTATATCCTGTACTTACTTTGTAGATGGGTTTTTGCTATATCCTATACTTACTTTGTAGATGGGTTTTTGCTATATCCTATACTTACTTTGTAGATGGTTTTTTGCTATATCCTATACTTACTTTGTAGATGTTTTTTTGCTATATCCTATACTTACTTTGTAGATGTTTTTTTGCTATATCCTATACTTACTTTGTAGATGGGCTTTTGCTATATCCTATACTTACTTTGTAGATGGGTTTTTGCTATATCCTATACTTGCTTTGTAGATGGGTTTTTGCTATATCCTATACTTACTTTGTAGATGGGTTTTTGCTATATCCTGTACTTACTTTGTAGATGGGCTTTTGCTATATCCTATACTTACTTTGTAGATGGGTTTTTGTTATATCCTATACTTACTTTGTAGATGGGCTTTTGCTATATCCTATACTTACTTTGTAGATGGGCTTTTGCTATATCCTATACTTACTTTGTAGATGGGTTTTTGTTATATCCTACACTTACTTTGTAGATGGGTTTTTGTTATATCCTACACTTACTTTGTAGATGGTTTTTTGTTATATCCTACACTTATGTATAACGTGGCCCGACGCACTTCGGTGCAAACGAGCAAAGAAAACACAACAGACTTCTTCAAATGTGACGCTGAAAACGTTGATTCGACGACGACACTTACACAGTACAACAATTTAAAAGTGACCCGTTGATTAGTAATATCTTGCTGTATAAATGGTACGAGTATTTATGTTTTGGTTGCGATATTCCCTATTTAAGATATATTCCAGAACTGGACCACAACACACATGGGATTAATTAATTGCACAATTGCCTAGAAAATCCGAATTTGCATGAGCAATAATACGCTTATAGTAATAATAAGTTTATACGAGCGATTGTTGCACCGATTTAACGGACGATACCGTGTCGCACAATAACGCGTCGCTACATTTCGTGCTTGGTTAGACGAAGATGTGTATATACGACAACCTACATCTCGACTTACACCACTCGTGGTTTCAGCTTTGTTGAATGGCCACGACGGGCTCATCTATATCGTCGGCCGATTGACAATTATTAAAAATTGAATGCCGACTGTTAGTGAGATCGGAACTTGGCCTTTTTCTTCCAGACACAATCGCTCCAAAATGTGCTTCACTGTGCCACTCAGGCGTTTACATTACCAATTTTGGATTATTGCAGCGCAACATCGCGCGACACTGCGTCGATCAACAAATCGGACAAACATCACTCGTGTATAAGCCTATGATACCGGCCTTAACAATGTCGACAGTTCGAGGTTTAGTCATGAAGAAGACGTACTGACCGACTGGTTGACTATGTTAGAACGTGAATAATAGATACACTGTATATATATATATATATACACACACAACGGGCACGTGAGCAATCACTTGTTATGACGAGATCGTGAACGTCCTATCCGATGACAAGTAAATGTAGCTACCGTGGAAGACTTTCCGACGGCTCCAAGTCACCAGGCGGCTAAAGAACTTTGTAAGTAGATTATATAACACATCAATAAAACTTCTCGCAACTGTTCGTCTGTGCTACCACCTGGGCGCGCATGGATTATCGCTCATTTCTCGGGTGATCAATCATTGGATATCGGCGTCGTTTCTCTTGGCTGTTGTGTTCACTGATCGAGTGTAACGCAAAATATGGAATACAAAAAAATGTCGTTTCCTGCTATTGAGCTTGTGTCGATAGATATGCGCACACTTTCCACAATTAGCCTATAAAGTCGACATGGATATTAAAGTGAGACAGTCTGTTCTGATACCCGAAAACATAAAAGCTGGTAATTTGTATATACTAGAAAGTCTGCTGAATCGGTTGTGTAGAACGTGGGGAAATGTGAACTTGTGGAGTATCAAAGGGTATACCCCTGTAGTATTTAATTCTGCCCGCCGCGGCAATATTACCAATAAAGCTTGTTTTGAAATTGTACGTTTAGTTTAAAATTTAAACATTGTTTCGAAGCGAATTTTTCAATGTTGGTGTGATCCTATGTTTTGATTACAATTTGAACATTTTCCGGGGCGAAACTTTCCAATTGTGAACACTGTTACTGACTTACTGAACAGAATTTGACCGGCAGTATACCTTTAATATATTTATTAATAAAAAACGAGGTACAGACTGCCTCGTTTTGACGAAGTTATAAACTTATTTTACACCACGTCTGAAGATATGACTTTGGTGATTACAATGGAATAATTGATTAATAGTTGGCTAACATTGACTATCAAATGACCGAAGGAAATGTCTGTCTAGTGTTGCGCAAACCATCACCGATCGGCCTCTGGTAATTGGCTGCCTATTTGCTACCCGGCCGAGACGTCGTAGTCTCAGACCACTGGTCTTCGCTGAAGATGGACTCACTGTGGTTCGACGGGGCGCGGCCGAGAGGGTGCACAACGCATACACAAACACGTCTAGAGTTCCGCATAAAGCACTCCTTCGCTCGCATCACGGTTGTGAGTATTGAACGAAAGCGATATACATTTGTGTAGAAAATTTGATTATGTGCTATGCCTATGACGTGTCCAATGCCCACCGCTAGCGGTCGGCGCCGCGCGGCAGGTACAATATCGTAAAAAATTAGCCACTGTACATAAGCACTGCCGTGACGTAGTGAAGCACAGCCGATCGGCGAGCGAAATTCGACTAAGTTTGATTGTACTGCTGCAAGTTATTTACGAATGCATATTTCGACGTCGGTGACCCGATGAGCGCGTCCCCGCCTCGTTCCCGCTGCACTCCCTGTAGGAGAAGCGACTGCACCTCCTCCGTATTCATTGCATCTTTCGGGTCGCTTAGCAACTTCCGCTGTAGCTGAGCATGTGCACTGTTGGCGTCGTCGCGACTCATCACGGCGGTGACGTCAAACACGTCGTCGTCTGCAATAGGAAGTAATCGGAATTAAATTTAGCGGCGGTGAAAGACAGGGGAAATGTCGCAAAGTCATGCAGGATGAAACGCAGTGTTTATATAAGCATTGCTATATACTGGTGGGCTTTATATGTTCTTTTACTAATTACGTTGTCATCGCGTTACATAACCACTTAGGTATCTATATGTTAATATGTTAACTTGAAGGAACTGTAAATGTATATTTTCCCAGATGCCGAAGTTCAATCGCCACTCTATGTTCATTCGCGTCCATGGATAATTTGCCTCAGATCTACCCACTGGCGATGTATTTAAAACACAAAGGTAGTTATTCAGATGTAGTCACTTTTTTCTGTGGATAATTTGAGTGGTCAACCATTCACCAGGGAGCGTCACTTCCCTGGTGATCTACAGCGCAGCCATTTTGAAACTGGAAGTATAACAAACGCCGTGAGTGACGAGCGCTGGGATTGGAAATACACGAGCAGCGCTAGCAACCATCCTCGCACGCCAGGGGTTGCTGCTGCTGATTACGTCAGTGCCAGCCAGCAGTACCCTGTGGCTGATCGCTTAGCGAAACTCTGAATTTAAGCTCAGCCTATGAAATCGCTCACTAGATCAGTGAATGTCGCATGGGGCAGGTGGTCATAATAAAACTACTTTCAACCAATCGTGGCTCGTGTTACATGCAATATTTAGGAAGTAAAAGCAATTATTCGCTCAGCTGCTCGTGCTAATGGGCGAAAAGGTCATTATATATTGGGATTCCTAGAAGTCGTTTATCCGTCTTCAAATTGGGGCGGGTATTTGCGCTGTTCTCACGGGCGATGCAGTCGCGACTGGCGAAGTCAATTACTAGTTTGACTCGGCTAACTTCCGCACTTCGCGTGGGGGATCTGCCGGGGCTAGTTTTGCATGGCAAACACCCCTGGCTTACGAGGATGCTAGCAACACGCGGTAGCGGTTTCATTTTATCTTAGCGTGCTGTTAGTTCGACTCGTGCGAACAAAGTAGGCTCGGTTGTGCGTCGACCGAATGTAGCAAGAGGTAGTCGAGGCGAGCCGCTGAAAAGTAACGCAATAAACATCGTAAAACAAGACGCCGGCCAAAACGTGCGGCGCAGCTAATCCAATAAAGGCATCGGCTGATGAATGGTTTCCCTGTCGACTGGGGACAATATCCGCGGATCACGCGACAATGTTCGACGGTGATAGCGGCGCTGAGCCAAGCCGATGCTCGAGTCGGAAGCGTCATCAATGCGTCGGTCGCCACCGGAGAGCGGACGACACTGCAGTTTACAACCACGCTGTAGGTCTCATTGGGGGGATGTGACGTCAGAGTAGTGTCATGGTCATGAGCCTATTGTCATTGTGTATTTTCCCCCCAAGTTAAATTCACAAAATGTTCTGACATGTATATAAATGAACACTTGCATTGGTCTATGCACTTGAATAAACTAGCATCTAAACTTTCACGAAATGTTGGCATACTCTGCAAGCTAAAACATGTGATCCCCACATACGTCTTAAATACGATTTACTATTCTTTAGTATTACCACATCTCCAATACTGTACGCTGATATGAGAAATAGGGAAATCCACAACCGCAACACTGGGAACAGCAATGCTTACTTTGTTCATGAAGCACGAATAAACACACGAACATTTACAAATAAATACTTCGGTTCTTCGTTCTGGAATACCATACCAGAATACATACAAAATATTGCATCTAAAAACTATTCAAATACAAGTTAAAACAATACTTGCTCTCGACATACTGCAAAGTGTTATAGAGTCCCACTTAGACTTGAATTGGGCTTATCCTGTATTGATGTAGATACACATGTAGTGTAATTGACATATGTACTCTTTAACATTAATTATAAAGCCTTACCCTGCACGGGTGTGTGTGTGTGTGTGTGTGTGTGTGCGTGCGTGCGTTCGTGTGCGTGTGCGTGTACGTGTGTGTTTATCATTTTGCCTCATGGTGTTAGATAGTGTACGTTTAGATTGGATTGCGACACCTTGTCATTTTTTATTTGTGTCATATCTAAAAAACATTTCAATTATTACAATACCTAATTACATGTGGTTCTCGAAACAAGCCCCCAGGGGTTTCTAGAGAATCTCCCGAGTTACTTGGTGAAACCATATTTACGTTCGTACTTGTAATACTACTGTAACCGAGTAACCAAATAAACTCTCATTCATCAAGTGTGGTTCCATGCGAAGCCAAGCGTCACATGCCCCTAAACTCAAACTGTGCTTGGTGGTTAGTAAGTTAGGGCCTAGTTCTGTTCACAGTTGTCTGTACTTTTCAGCATTCTTGGTTTTCAGAGAGTTTTATTGACAACTCATTTGGACAACTGAACCAGTTTGTTTGGTTAATATTCTTAGTTGCTATGACATATGGCTCGCCCTTATCGCAATTCTGGTTTGTTCTGAACACGTGTCTCACATTGGTCGTGACTCTTGACAATTCCAGTAGGTTGCTTCTTTTAATCGTAAGTCATGGTTATTTCAATAGGAGGCTCGTCATCTCCAATATTGCCATTGTTTCTTGAAGTGACTCACTCTGCTCACAATATTCTTTGCTAATACAAGTATTTATGACTCTTGGTTATTCCATAAGGTGGCTCACCCTGTTCAAGATCGTTGATTAAATACCGGAAGTTGCTTGTTTTGATCATGTTATTTTGACAGGTGACTCACTTTGCAGGTATCTGCTTCGTGTTCCTGCGAACTGGAAACTCTCATTATAAATTGCAAGCCGTTCTATTCCCAGAGAGAGTTCTCATCGGTAGTATTGTTGGGTGTTTAAATTCCACCCGTTGCCAGTGCTACCAAGGCAATCAATCAGTTGGCTGTTCAGGTGATGGCAGCAGAATCGGCTCACCCTGACAGCGTTGTCATAATTTTGGATGACTTCAATCACACACATTTGAAGAAGGTACTTCCCAGGTACAAGCAGCATATAGACTATGAAACATGCAACAGCAAGATTCTGGATCACTGCCACACGGTATTTAAGGATGCCACCACCAGTGCTCCCCTCGGAGGGTCTGTCTGTTCACGCAACGGTCATCATCATCCCCACGTACCGACGAAACTGAAAGCTCTGAAGCCAACAAAGAAGACGGTCAAGAAGCGGACGGGGGAATCGACGGAAGCTCTTCGGGGATGTCTGGAGTGCATAGATTGGAACATGTTTAAAGAGGCATGTCCTGACCTAGACGAGTGCACTGACACCGTAACATCTTACATCAGCTGGTGTGAGGAAGGGTGCACGGAGATAAAGGCTGTCGTCATGTCGTCATAAAAAATGACAAGGTGTCGCAATCCAATATAAATGTACACACGTACGTACATGATACTGTACATGATACTGTTTTCAGTCGGTTTAGATTTTATGTCGCCATGCTAACTTATTTATTTTTATTTTTTTTATTTTTATTTTTATTTTTATTTTTTATTTACTAACTTGACAACATGTATGTACATACTTTTTAACTGTCAGCTTAGGTTTTATATCGTCAGCTAATTTATTTATTCATTTATTTATTACATATTTAACTACATGTACACTTTTTTAACTTTTAGGTAATGTTCAGACGGTATTAATATTATGTTATCAAGTTCACTTTATGTCAATAGATGTACGGCTGTCTTAAAATATGTTGGCAGTTGGACTTGGTTTAAATATATACTAGTTTTAGCATAGTTTCATAATGTTTCTGATTGTATATTTTGCGTGTGCATGAAGGGGGGACAGGGGAGACAAGCGTGTATGTATGTCAATCCTCGTAGTTATTGGTACAGGCTGTCTGTATGGTAACGGCAGTTGGACACCAAATATATACTAGTTTTAGCATAGTTTCATAATGTTTCTGATTGTATATTTTGCGTGTGCATGAAGGGGGGACAGAGGAGACAAGCGTGTATGTATTTTGACGCCACAACGCCAAGAAGTCCTCGTACATTTTAAATGTTACTTGGTAATAAACAGTCTGAATCTGAACTTGAATCGGAATGTATGGTAACGATAAACCATGGTTCACCAGGGACATCAATCAGACAGTGGTGGGGAAGAATGCGGCGTTTATCAGTGGCAACAGGGAAGAATTCAGGAGAGTGAAGAGCGAGGAGCACAAGGCGGTCAAGAAGGTCAAGTTTGTGTACAAGCACAAACTTGACGAACAGTTCGCTTCCAACAACACCAGACCTGTTTGGCAAGGCCTGCAACAGATTATGTAGTTCAAGCAAAGCGCCGCAGCTACCAACAACAGTGATCCCGACATTCCCGATCAGCTGAACGACTTCTACAGTCGATTTGATAAACTGAACATTTCTCCAGAGCATCGCCCGTCTCTCTGTCTCCACCCTTTACAGTCCAGGAAGCTGAAGTGAAGAGACTGTTCAGGAAAGAAAACACGCGGAAGACAACATCTCCACATCTACCCTGAAGAACAGCGCCGACCAACTCTCCGCGGTTTTCACAGACATCTACAACTCCTCTCTCCAGCAGTGCAGAATTCCAGTCTGCTTCAAAACTTCCATTATCATACCAATTCCTAAGAATTCCAATATCTCCTGGCTGAACGACTACCACCCAGTGGCACTGACCTCGGTCGCAATAAAAGTGTTCGAGCGCAAAGTCCTCAGGTATTTGAGATCAGCCACCGACGGCCCCCTGGACTCGCACCAGTTTGCATATCAGGCAAACAGATCAGTGGATGATGCGGTCGCTGTAGGTCTACACCACATTTTGAAGCACCTGGAGCGGCCAGGAACACATGCCAGGATCATATTCATAGACATCAGCTTAGCATTCAACACCATCATCCTCTACAAGCTGTTCGATAAATTGTCGTTGTTGAATTTACATCCTGCCATCTGTCATTGGATTCTAAACTTTCTTCTTCATAGGCCTCAATCTGTCAGTCAAATGACTGTGACTCCGTGGACCAGGCTGTCCTTGTGATCAAAATTTCTGATGACACCACTGTTAATGCGGAGGAGACGACATACATGGAAGAAGTTCAGAGAATGGTTGGCTGGTGTGCAGATAACCTTGAAATGATCGTATCGAAGACAAAAGAAATTCCTGTTGATTTTCGTAGGAAGAATACACCCATCCGTCCTCTCTCGTCAAACGGCCTTGTAATCGAACAAGTGGAATCTGGGGACAACAATATTAAGCGATCTTAGCTGGTGCAAAACAAACTGTGCATCACAAAATAGGCACAACAACGCCTGTACTTCCTGAGGTAGCTCAGGAGATTGGGCATCGCACAGGAGATCCTGCTACTCTTCTACCACGCTATAATTGAAAGTATCGTCACTTTTTCCATCACAGTGTGGTTTGGCAGCGCCGGTCAAGAAGAGAAACCGCGGCTAGAAGCCATTGTGAAAGGCGCATCAAAAATCATTGGGTGCGAGTTGCCATCCTTAGAGTTAATCTACTAACTCCCTGCGCGCGTAAAGCCAGAAGCATGGTGCGGGACACAACCCACCCAGCCAACCATCTCTTTGAGCTTCGTCCCTCTGCGAAGCGCTACAGGAGTATTAAGACTAGAACAACGAGGTTTAAAACTATGTCTCCTGCCAGTTCCGTTCTTGTGTATTTATGCTTATTTTACTAATTTAACTACCACTTGTAATGTTCATTGTAATTATTATCACCGCATCACCAAACCGTGAGATGATGCCATCTGGCGGACAAATCACGGAGTAACGCGTTTGATCTAATCGGTGTAATCGGGATGTTTTGGTGTCCATGAGCCAGGTGGTTCGTACAAAACACGTCTAAACATGACATTCTGGCGATGAGGAGTTTGAACAATCATGCGGTGAGATAAATAAACATTGCATTATTCCCATACAGCAGACCTGCCTACCATTCCGGATTGTCCGGAATCATTCCGGAAATACACCTAAAATTACGGTATTACGGCGAGGGATGAAAATATTACGGATACTTTCGTTGTCATAATGATCGTCAATCACTTCTGTGCTCCTCAAATTTAGCTTCACTTTATTCAACAGATGGCATCATATATACGCTGCTTGTTGTGACATGGTTTTTCATTCGCTGTTTCTGATCGTAATCTGACCAATAGAAAACAGCGTTACGACAAATTCGCATTTCCGCGCTCATGGCGCTCAAACAAAACGAAGTCACGACTCACGCGGCACGAAATGATGGCGGGGATTGAAACGGCACCACTACCAGCCAAGAAGAAACGTGTACTGCAAACGTTTATAACAGCATGCACGCCGACATGGCCCGTATTGTCAAGTTTAAAGAAGGGGGTCGGCTTTATATACTGCCGGATACGCGAAATTTATTTTCCTATTTCATCTGGTCATGACTCATGCCATGGTCACTGGTGGCCGGGATAATTGCAGGTACTGACTACGTCGTTTGACTAGTACTAATGACAGAGTAGTAGGTGTTGTACTTGTAATGTTAGACCAACTGACTGTACTAAGACTAAGTTGTGTATTTATTGAGTTTAGTCTATTATTTACAGCCTATAACACAGGGATAGGCTTATATACTAGAATTGAGTAGACTAGATGATGTCGATGACTAGCGTAACGTAATGGTTTTGCCGTCCCCCGGCATGGCTTTGATCTAGTCAAGCTACTATAATATGTAGTCTATAGCATGGCCCTAGCCCTAAGTATACCGGCTACTAATATTAATCCCAATGACACCACAAATAGACAATGACGTGACGCATTGTTATAATTTGTCAGGTTTTTGTAGTCAGCAAGACTCATCATGCTGTTTTTTGAAATTAGAATGTGTCTAGACTCATTTACATTACAGTTACGCTTCTTCACATTTGATTTCCATCAATGCTGGTTATGAACATCTACCTTACCTTGTTAACTGAACGCTTCAAAACACCTCATAGTTTATTAAAGACAATTATGTTCTGGGTGCAACTATCGTCATAGTCACAGTATTAAAGTATTACTGACAATGGTGTTCTTTTCGTGACAATATCTGACACGGTTCTGAACTATTACTGACAGCAAGCCTATATTCCTGAAAATCAGTGTAAATGGGAAGATGGATTACTGACAGGAATATTTTGGGGTAGGCAGGTCTGCTGATACAGCAACTCGACCTATATATCTGGTCACTATAGTATGGCAGAAGCATTACCGCTATTTCTACGATTTGTTGTCAGTCTCGATGGGGGTGATGTCTCACTTCGTCTTCGATGGACCAAATGGGTGGCTCGTTTCAAAAACTTGATGTTAACGTCACTACTCGACAACGTGCTTTGCTACTGCATTACAAATGAGAGTAGACGACTGGCATATATGATACACTCCCAACCACCGACGCCGACAGAAACGAAAATACATTTAACAAACAAAGCAGTGCCAGTGGCAGCGCTGACCGCCTTATTTGCTCCCAAACGCAACAGGGAATATGAAGTGTACAAGTTTAGACAAGCTAAACAAGACAAGGGTGAAGACATCACAAGGCACGACACACGTCTGAAGCAGCTGGCCGTCAATGCGAATTTACAGACATCGACAGAGAAATCAAAAGCCAAATCGTGCAAAACTGTATCTCGAACAAATTGCGTCGAAAAGCATTGAGTGATCCCGACATGACTCTTACGGAAATGTTAAATATCGCCAGAGCGATGGAAACATCGGAGACACAGGCTGCAGGCATTGAGCGTTCCAACACTACCAGTTCGATATATGTCAACAGAATGATGAGAGGTTCCAAAATCCAAAAACGGCAAGTTTACCAACGTGAGCGACCTGCAAACAAATGCAGAAACTGTGGAAAAACATGGTCACAGGTGTGCAGGAGGCAAGACAGCGTGTCCAACCTTTGGAAAACGACGCAGGAATTGCTGAAAGCCAAACCACTTTGCTTCGTTCTGCATGTCTAAAACCACTGACAACAAGACAACCACGCCCAACAACTCGTGGAAACTCACAAGACAAATGTGAACAGGCTGGAAACTCAATACAAGTGATAACTCGTACGTAAATACAGTGTCAATGTGTACCTAAAACACATATAAAATTCCGAGTTAGTATAAATGGACAAGAAGTGGACATTATAACTGACATTAGAGCTGATCAATATCATGGACGAACATAATTACTCCAGGTTGACACCACAACCAAAACTGTGCCATGACAGCACAAATATTTTCCCTCATGGTTCTGCACACCCACATCTTATCAAAGGAGTCTTCAACGCGGATGGAAAGCTTCGAAACGCCTGGATCTCGTCCGTGTTGTGCAGCAAGTGTCAACCCACAACCCCCAGGACACGCCTGTAGACTGTTTGGTATCAGAGTATGACGATCTGTTCCAAGGACTGGGGAAATTGAAGAACTTCAAGGTCAAGCTACATATCGATGAGACTGTACAGCCAGTAGCCCAACCACATCGAAGGATTCCATTCCATGTAAGGAAACAACTGGAAGAACAGCTCAGGCAAGACGAAGAGCTTAGAATTACAGAGAAAGAGAAAGTGGAGCGAGCAACACCTTGGATGTCACCACTGGTTGTAGTACCAATACCCAAACGTCCGGGTCAAATCCGTGTATGCGTCGACGTGCGGCAAGCAAACCAAGCCATCAAACGAGAAGAACCTGTCACGCCAACCATTAATGATCTAGTGAGCGATCTGAATGGTGCAACTGTATTCAGCAAGCTTGATCTGAACCAAGGTTACAACCAGCTGGAGTTAGAACCATCGTCCCGATACATCACTACGTATTCAACACACTCTGGTCTGTGGAGATATAAGCGTCTCAACTTTGGTGTCTCAAGCGCAGCTGGAGTATTCCAGAATGCCAGGCGTGAAACACTCAGGAGCATACCGGGAGCGATCAACGTCAGCGATGACATTTTGGTCTTTGGAGCAACACAAGAAGAGCATGATGACAATCTGAAAGCCACGTTTCAACGACTGCGTTAGTGTGGTCTTACTCTGCACAGACACAAGTGTGCACACAGCAAGACAACACTCGAGTTCTTTTGGACACGTCTTTTCGAAAGGGGGACTTTCAGCAGATCCGAAGAAAGTACTGTTTATGACATAGACAATCCCATGAATCCAACGCAATTAAGAAGTCTTCTTGGAATGTCCAACTTCTTTGCGAGGTTCATACAAGGATATGCATCAATGACACAATCCCTCAGAGAGCTTACCAAGAAAGATACACCATGCGAATGGACAAGCGAATGCATTTCGGCACTTCATGCCATGCGCCAATGTCTATTCAGTGCACAAGTACTATCCTACTTTGACGACGGAAAGGCAACAGAGATCTATGTTGATGGCCTAGGAGCCATTCTGGAGACGAAGAAGGCAACTGGCATATGGTAGTCGTGCACTGACGGCAGTTGAAGAGGATATATTCGCCAACAACTCTCCTGTTCTCTCGTCCTATGAAGGTCATGTTAACAGATTTCCGGAGAGAAAACATTCAATCTCGAGTACACACAGATGACGTACAGAGAAGAGATGACATACACAAAACAGAAAGTGAGCATATGTCAAACCATCAACACTTAGAGAAGCAGATCCTGTTCTTGTAAAACCAGCAACACTTACCGCATCACATCACATCACGTAAAGGCTCGATGATAACAGCCCAACGTGGAAAACATCATGTAACGCGAAACTCGTCGTTTTTCAAGGGCATGATTCCTGCAACTCCAATTCAAGACTCCGATACTGAAGAGGATTCCGGTGATGCAGCTGGCGAGGCAGACGAAGCTGGTGAGGAAATACAGGTGAACCCCCGGAAGTTGTTGCAACGCCTCTGAGGACAACCCCAGACGACCAGTGAGAATACGTACGCGACCATCGTACTTAAATGATTATAAATGCTAATTCACCTAAAGCAAAGTCAGACATTGTGGGCAGAATAATCCCCAGCCTGTGCTTTGTTTAGGATAGTGCAGTCTACCCCTATGTCTAATGTTTTGACATTCAGAAAAGTGTGTCTGAGCAATAGTTATGTAAGGGTTACGAAATTGTAATTTGTAGTTCTTGAACAGGTGACTCAGTACAATGTTTTCACAAAATCACTGAACATTCTGTTTGGTTGAACTCTTTCTTTCCGAATTGGGGAGGGATGTAATGTTCATTGTAATTATTATCACAGCATCACCACACCGTGAGATGATGCCATCTGGCGGACAAAATCACGGAGTAACGCGTTTGATTTAGTCGGTGTAATCAGGATGTTATGGGGTAGTGAATAAAGGATGTTTCCGTTCAAGCCATGTGCTCGAGTCAGGTGGTTCGTACAAAATACGGCTAAACGTGACACTATATACTGTGTTCCTGTTTTATGTTAGACGTTTGTGATGCTGCATTAATTCAATTTACTATTATTATACTAATAGTTATTTACCAACTTAGTACTTTTATGTTTGGAGATATGTGATATTTTCAAAAATGTGTTAGCAGTCGGCTTTTGTTTTTAACTTACACACGTCTTATAATGTTTCTGATCTTTATATTTACACGTGCCCATGTGTGTTGGGGTGATGGGAGACAAGCGTGAAGAAGAGTATTGGATGTTGTAAAGAGTACTTGAGTTGTTACGCCACAATACCCAGGGTACCAAATGCAGGTTTTTGATGAAAGTAGACATGGAATGCTGCAGAAGGTTTGCCCCCAAAAATGATATCTACATATATCTAGGATCGTAACGTAGATGAACAACTTTGAAAACAGTTACTGGAAACGTGTAAACAGCCCTTAAACAACATGCCCCTATGCGCTAAAAGGTGATTTTTGTGGTCATCATCAAATGTGTTATTTACACTTCCTCTGAAAGTATGGTGACGTTCTTACAATATGTATATGTACTAGTTAAGTCAATGTTACTGATGCAGCTAAATTGTGCCAAATAAAAGTTAAATCGACTTGGTCAGATAAGAAATAGTGGTTCAAAATGCATTGCTTTTCAGGTTATGTTTTCGTATTTTTCGAATATAATTCACACGTTTGTTAAAATGAATCCCATATGTCCCATTTATATTAAATTAGTTTCTCCTACTTTACAGAGGAACGAAAGGTATTAGAATCCATGACTTTTAAACCAAAATGTCGGCGATTTCCTCCCCCTACCAGCTAAACACAACGGTCAGACAAAATAAAGGAAAATCGCCGTGTTCAAATGTTAAAAGTTTTTTTATATTTTAATTTAACATATTAAATAGCATTGCTTTAGGTAGCACTAGTTTATGAATAGTCTAAAAACATTTACCTCCAACTTAACAGAACATAAGACAATCTTATTATCACTAGGTCAGGTAGGGCGTAAACAACTATGTCTCACGCATACGCAAACAGGGATCGATTTTTCCCTTCAAAGTAATTATCGTTGCTCAGCAAACACAAATTTAACAGAACAGTAGTTATCTATGTCCACATGTTTGAAGGTAGGTTGTACATAAGCCTACTTGCTGGAAGGTCAACAGTTCAGCATTAGAAGTGCTGCCAGTTTCTGTTAATTGTCACTTTCTGATTCGCTGCTTTTGCTGCTGACAAACCTTGCAGCATACATCGCACGGCTGCACGTTTTGACAGATCCCTGGCAGCAACAACTAATATAACAGGCACTGTTTTTCTTGGCACATGAGCAGTTTCTATTGCATCCTTTGGTGCAGCCGCAGAATATGGTCTTTGTCATCTGCAGTGGGCAGGCAGGTTGTGTGGATGTCACTGGAACAAGCTTGCCGTTATCCAGAACCCACCCATTCTCTTCATACGGAGGGAAGACGTGCTTGGTGACATGAGCTCTCTTGTCTATCATAGTCGCCAAATCTGCACGTTTCAAATGCAGAAGAAATGCATCTTCTGTTGGTGGAAGTAATTTCAACAGCGTTGACTTGTTGTTCAGGAACTTGTAAACTCGAAGCTTTCCAAAATCCAATCCTGCGGTCGTAAGGTCCCTTGTCTGGTTGATCACGTTTACTGTTAATTAACAGTGTTCTGCCCAGGTTCTCAAAAGGGCAGGGTGCCAATTCAGAAAAAGGGCACATAGAATGCTGTGAGCAATAGTTAAAAAGGCACGTGCGACGGGTGACTAAATAGTTAACATGACCAATATTTAACAGTGTTTTTCCCAGGTTTTCAAAAGGGCAGTGTGCCATTTTAATAAAGGGCAGGTAGAGCGCGGTAAGCAATGGTTAAAAAGGCACTTGTGACATGCGACTAAATTAAATCGTTAACAAGATATAGTAGCAGTGTACAGCTTGTAGTTTAATATCATACTATTTACATATAGTATGTTATGTACACAGTGTATACGTATATTTATGCATTATAATTTTGGCTTGGGCAAGCATTTGTAGAACAAAACACAATATTTAGCTTTACATAACTTTAAAATTTGTGTCAATCTGCATAATATTCAATATGCATAGATAATATTATACAGGTAATATGTGTGCCAAATTTCGTTGGGCTAGGTTTAACATTAATTGAGATATACTGTTATGTTCGATTTTGAAAATTAAAAATGTACAAGTAACATAGTCATTTTAAAAAATGACATTTAAATAAATGTGGACAAATGGATGATTATTACAGTATATATAGACAACACAACATCTTTTATTTAGTTAAATTGGCTTAAGTTTTAACAAAACACGATATCTAGCATGACATAATATGTAATGTATAAATTCACATCATATTTAAACTTCTCAGAGACTATTATATAAGCAATAGGTATGCAGGTATGCAAGATATTGCTGGGCTAGGCTGAACAGAAATTGAGATATATTACACTGCAAATAGTAAAAAGTGTGATGTCAAACATTAAAATAATTATAAACATGCATAGTTAATTTGTAAAATTCCATTTTATTTACAGAAAACTACCAATCTAATTTTAACAATCAGTCAATAAACAGAAAAAAAGTAATTATTACTAGTTTAATTATTACTAGTTTAAACCACCCTCCGAATAATAATTATTACAGGTAGCTACTGCTAAACGCTTTGGCAAAAGAAGGCAGCAACCTTAGCACCCTTGGCTAGTCCACTACACACGCACGTGACGTCGTGACCTAGAAACGGCACGCCTTGCAACGAGCGTGAGCGACGTCATGTGCCGGTGGGTCGTTGCATATTGAGGGGGAGCAGGTTCTTTGAACGCGGACAATACGCAATTACTCACTACTATTGTTGAGCTATTTTATATTAAACGTCGTTACTTATCATTATATATCGGTACATTAACAAATAAAGAGTGTATGAATAAAACATTATTTTTCTAATCTCACGTGCCCGCTTCGAAAGTCTGTCGCGAACAGGTTTGTCTACCGATTTGCGAACTTTGGTGCCTCCTCAGAACAAAACGTATTTTAACAAGTTTTGCAAGTATCACGTAATTAAGAATTTAACGACTAATCTAACGGTAGAAGTCTCCCGGCGATCATACTTTAACTTTTGAAGATACGAACAACATAAGGAATGCTTGTACCTTGGCGGTATGTATAGTCGAGGCGCTCCGCGAAAGTCCGTCGCTCTGGTTTATCCACTTTCGAAGGTCGGCGTTTCTTCAAACCAACGTTTTAAAAATGTTTGGCACACACGATTAAGAATTTAATGGCGACCGGGATAGCAGTCAAGATAGGGGCGCATGAACAATCGAAATGACCGCGTGGCGCGCTCGGGATACGTAGTCGACATCGGGGCGCTTGCAGACAATCGAGTGCCTGCAAGCGTCCCGATCTCGTGACGCATCCATTCCCGATTGCGCGATGCGCTCATTTGGGAACAATCTAACCGCGCGTGTGGCGCGATCGGAATGCGTTTCGAGATCGGGACGCTCGCAAATTAATAATAATATACACGATCGTGTAACCGTCTGTAGCCACGACTAGGGTTACGTGAAAATATAGCAGGGCGCCGTATAAAAAAGGCAGGGCGTTCTTTTTGCCTTTTTTGGGTACCAGGACGTCACTGAAAAAGGGCAGGGCGTAACGCCCCGCAAATTCGACCTAGGCAGAACACTGGACTGTTATATAAGCGTCATCTTGTTCGGCAAAGTTTTCAAGTTCAGATATGTCCGTTGCCTTGCTGCGGTTCATACAAACTTTCTTACCATTGAAATATGGATAGCTGGTTGTGTCACGTCCACTAAGGCTGTGCAGGAAGGGAAGTGCATGGCATTGCGCGGGTCCAAGAGCAGCACACATCTCATGGATCGATAGATAGCTATCTGGTGCAGTTCGAACACACAGTTCTGGCAGATCTTTCAACCGCATGCAAGCATAATAGACGCACATGACAATGATGTATGTGACATTGGCGTGGATAATCACTCGGTCGACACCTTCATTCCGGACACTGTATATGGTGTGAAGAATTAGTTTGGTGTCTGCCTCCTGTTGAGTTGACTCCAGGTCAGGCACATATGTAACTGAACCCTGCGTAACCAACACGCTCTTGGTTTCTTCCTTGAAACCACTACCCAGGTGTAGACGCGTCAAGCCCATTGTTGGTGCTAGCTGCTCTTCTTTACTCCATGTCTCACATAGAAAGTTCAGTAGTCCCGCCTTGTTGGCCGACACAGAGGAGAACTCCTGTGGATCAGGAGCTCTGTACTGCTCATTGACCTCAAACAGCCTTGCTGGTCTTGATTGGGCATATATGTGTGGCTGCATGGATGACTTTGGGCTGTTGGCATTGTACCGGTCACAGCAGAATGATGCTTGTACAAGCAGGTACATCTTGAGTAAGATTCCTCTTGTAGCATGTTGCAATGGCCCCAAATGGTTCGTCTTTGTGGAATGACCAACGGCGAACAGCATACATTGCATCCACCACCACTTCCGTCTCCTTTGGTAGACTAGGAACACTGAGCACCTTGGTTTCTTCGATCAGAGTCTTAACGAGACTAGCCTTTGAACCTGCAGACCTTATAGTTCCGTCTACATTGAACTGGGGACTGGGAAATTTTGCTGGATTCATGTTTGCCACCACTAACAATGATCTGGGTCATCCGCAGGAGGGCAAGAACTTCGTCGTTTTTCCCTAGAGTGGTAGGCTGGTCTTTTGAGTTCTTGGGCTTCACATTCTGTGTGTGAAATGTCTTCAGTCTGACTATGGTTGTCTTCTTCTGATCACCGGATATCGGACCAGACAATGCCTTGATACCAAGTTATTTTACATTGGTCAGGTGACCCTCCACTTCTTGCACTGCGCGTTGTCCGGTTGATATAATGATGAGACCGGTGTGTGTTGTCGTGGACGGGTTTGTTTTTACGGCTACCACAACATTAAGGACCATTTCTGCATCTCTTGCCACACGCGTTTGACCACATTCATGGTGTGGATTGGCAGAGTTCAGATGCAGCATCGACTTGAGTTGTGCCGACGCAGTGGCAGTGGCAGTGGCAGTGACAGACTTTGTGTAAACCCACTTGGTCCGAGCAGCAACGTTTAGGGTGGTGTCGTCTGGGCCACTCTCTTCCTTGGCATCTGCATTGTAGGTTTGCTCTAGGAGCACGTCAGGAGAGACTACAATTCATAATGCAATCGATCACCCAAGAAATTTTAAAATAGCCCCATGAAGTTTACACGTTTAATGCGTTGTATTTATTGTAATACAATGAGGAGTTTCGCACAAACCGCGGCGCTATTTGGGCTTCAAACGTGCCATTAGACGCAAATATTATTAAACATTATATGCCTGAAATGATGTGGAATTATTGAATGAATGCACTGAGGTATTAAATTTAGGCAAAATGTAGTTATAACGATGAAATCGAGGAGGGCTCGGATTCAAAACATTGCCGAAACATCTTAATTGGACGATGCACAAACTTAGGACACGCAACAACACATCTGCTTGCTAGAACCTCAGTCTCATATGCTAAATCTTCCTATTTAAGAAGAACGTAAACATCCACGTACTGCTGACATTACGTTTTGACACGTTTGTGATACGAACCTGTTAATTTTCGAGCGAAAAAAGCGGTGTTATCGCTCAAAAAAGGCTATATAAACGGAAAGTGTTACAACGCTAGTTCGTTGTGGGTTTGGACGAGCGTCTTTAGGGGCTAATAACTTTTTTCAAGGCTTTCCACCTAGGTTGTGATCCTAGATATGTATATAAATGTTTTTTGGAGGCAAACCTTTTACAGCATTCCATGTCTGTTCAACCCACTTGGCCCCCTGGGTACAACGCCACAACGTCACAAATTCTTTGTACATTTAAAAAATGCTACTTGGCAATAAACTGTTTATTACTACTTATGTTATCTTGTCAGGTGGCTACAGCTGTGTTATAATAACCTTCCTTACAGTCTGCTGTTTATCTAACTGCTGCGGGTTCTGGGCCAGACCTTCTCTTCAACACCATCAAACGCAATAAATACCATAAGTTATATATATATATATATATATATGTATATATATATATGTATGTCAGTCATCTTCGCTTTACCGACGACACACTCATATGCGCTACTACTCCACAAGAACTACAAAAATGCTGCAGGAGGTAGCTGATGAAAGTGAAAAAACAAGACCTGAAGATGAACATTTCGAAGACAAACGTGATGCTAGAAAACGACACACCAATATATATAAACGCCACGCAGATGGAGAACGTTGGAAGCTACGTCTACCTGGGACAGCGATACAGCATCAGAGACAAAAACCAAGACAAGGAGATTCAAAGAATAATCACGGTCGGCTGGACAGCATTCGCTAAGCACCACGACATATTCAAGGGTAACTCTGGAACCTGCTTGAAGAGACAAGTCTACAACTCATGCAACATACGGCGCGGAAACCTGAGCACTCACCAACCAGGCAAAGAACAAGCTAGCAGCCGCACAAACAAAGATGGAAAGAAGTATGTTAAACATAATACATATCGATAGAGAAACACAAACATCTGAGTAAGAGAGAAGACAGAGGTGATAGAACAAATCAATAGATTATTTGATCAGATGCCAGCCTGGTATACGCTACACGTTTTGGGCACTTCAACAACAAAGCATCTTGGGTTGGTAGAATAGTTTCCATGGCAGAATATTTTGTTTACAATGTCCAAATTATCTATTATCGTCAGAGAGGACAACGTCGATGCGTTCCAGACGTCGTAGATGTTATGAGCACAGGTCATCCGGGTCCAAGTGGCCGTAAGGATTCAACGACTTATAAACAAATGCACCGGCCACTCCAGCGTATGCATTCCACGTACATATCGGTCAGGTCTTAATCTTTCACTTGCCAAATAATGCAGATGCTGCATCGCAGCTCACGAAGCCGTGGCAGACAGGCAAGGACACTGATTTGCCTTTCACCGAGAGCAGACAAGAAGAGGACAGTAGCAATAGTATACTTCTATGGCGTCTATATCCCCGGGAACCTTAGCTCAAAGACGCAACAAACATGAACCATTTCGCAAAACCATGAACAGGGAACCTCATTAGAGGTAGGGACCGCTCAAGGTTTAGGGTAGGAACGCAGTTTCAAGTCTTGATTTTTTCACCGAAAAGTGGCTACAGTTTCAGTTGATTTTAAAGTAATGTTCATTCCAGATTTTGTGTGCAGCTACAGAGAAAATATGAGTAGAATTCCTGCCTGTACCAAAGGTCGTGCAAATGTTTGGCAGGAAATTTATGACTCCAAATAAAAGGTTAAATCTCATCACCAAGGGAAGCAGAAAAAAGTGATTTAACCCGCAATGCCCTGATCGAATTGCCTAAGTAAGCCAAATCATACACCTTACTCCTGTCGAACGAAAATATGACGGTGTCATAGGCGGCGAACGTATGCCGTGTCAGAATTACGCAAGTGCGTATTGCAAGCACCATGATCAACGTGCTTGCAATACGCACTCCACCGAGTCAGAAGCAGCAGAGTTTTAGTTTCTGTGTTTTCTTCTTCGTCTTGTTTGTATTATGTTTTTTTAAATAATTTATGTTGATACTAACAACTAAAATGATAAACGTATATGTATTATTAGAGCAAATCACGCAGCAAGGCTTACTTCTGGCACGGGCAACTTTCGGCCCGTGACACCGCCACAGAGATGGCGACTGCGTGCAGACACGACGACGACTGTGCGTGCGGTCTTCCGTCCGTCGACGGAGCCAACATGACGTGAGAGAACACCGACCGAGTCGACCAACGACTGTACCAAGCAATGGACACGCGCCCGTCGTCGCCGTGATCGATAGCGACGGGTTGCGCGGGCACTGCGAGCGAGCGCGGGCCGGGTAGGCGGCGGACGCTTCATTAGAGGTCTGTGCATCCATCAGCGGCTGTCCGGCGAGCGGTGTTGTCGTTGATGGCACGGCGACGATGTCTGTCGCTGTCTGTCGGATAGCGTGTGGGCAGCAGCCATGAGATTACCGTCTCTGACTATTCCGTGATGTTCCCTCCTTCGACCGTCTCGTTGCTGACTTAGAGTGCTGATTAATAATATCACATCGAAGTCCAATTATAATGTGGATTCCTTAAGTGGTTCTGTCCTCGAGCTGTCCGGTGCTTAATTTGTAGGGCGATGTATTCAAATGTTGGGAGAAGATCTGCCATTTATTGTGATTTCAGCGGACAGTGATGATTCGTTCACTTCTGCCCTTCCCCAATCCCCAATTATGGTTCAAGGTTTATACAGTCAGAATCCGTTGATTGCACTCGAGGTGGGTCGATAGCATATCAATTAGTCTTCTAGAAATTGTAAGGGAATCCCAATATGGGGTCTATATGCTACACACGAGTCACGCTATAACAACATTGCGCTAAATGAGTTTTCTGCTTTTTGTAAAACAACAGCGCGACATCATCCTGGAGCAATGTGATCTCTAGTGTCGACTCAGAATTAAAATAATTTGTTGAAATTACGACATATGAACTTTGTTACGTCAAAACAGCTAGTGCCGAAGAGGTTGGAGATATAATTAGACTTGTGGACATAGAGAAGGCTTCTGGCTAGGTCCCGAGAGAGATGATTATGGTAATGTTGAGACGGATGGGAATGTCAGATGCAGCAGCCGTGAAGGTAAAAGTCATGTACGGAAGAACAAAAAACCGAATAGACGATGGAATGTCGGGTTGACATCGTTCTGTGGCACGAAAGAGCACTTAACCCTTTTATCAGGATTGCGGAATTAATCAGCAGTTCGAATTATGTTCTGCGGAAGAGGATGCACGCAAACGACGTGGCCGCAGTAGCAGACAGAATACAAGAGGCACACGATGAATAGAAGGCGTTGCATGATGAGAGAAGTTGAACTTTGGGCAGGAGAGGAAGGAGATCAAACAAGAGGGTTATTCTGTGTACACTGGCGGAATACGGTTGGACAATTTCAAGACAGCTGAGAGGGGAAGTCCCGACGGCGTCTGTAACGCCGGCACTATATTTCAGGTGGTGACTCACAACTGAAGCTGCACATTTCTGCAGAAAAGGAACAACTGGATCCGGAAAATTACAGTAGCAAATGAGGATGAATGACACGAGGTTACAGTTGGGTATGCAGTTCATATCAGCCGGAAGAACAGTGAAAAGCGGAATGACATTTTAGGAGCAGTCGTGGTTAAGCAATAGCTCCGACAAGAATTCTTGTCGGCATTGTCTGGCTATTTAGGGACCGTTTACATTACAGGCGTTAAAATTTTACTTCACGACCCCAAAGTGGTGACATGAATTCTTGTCGGCGCTATTCCTTAACCAAGACTGCTCCTAGGAATGTTTCACGTGCATAAAGAAATACGCTCCAAGTTAAAGGAAATCTCCCCATAATAATGTCCCACGTGGGACGTTGAACTATGATGCCCTGTGCCAAGACAGCTGATATGTGTATGAATCGACATCACAGCCGAGTGTACGTACGCGGGTTGGATGCTGGGTCCTGGTATCCGGCCAGTTTCTTGCCCGTCTCGGGTCGTCCGTGCAGGAGCAGCGAGGTCTCCGTGCCTTGGCCGGGCCAGTAGCCACCGCCGCCCGACGGCGACTTGGCCGAGTCGTGCGACGTGACCGACTCATCGGCCGAAGATACCCGACAGCTCCGATTGTCCGTCTCACTACCGGCGCTGTTCCTGAACGGCGGCGCCGCCGACTTCGTCCTCCCGCGACATAGTCTGTCGGATTTCGCGTCGCCATCGTCGCTGATGCTACTCGGAGATGAATCGCAGCAACGTTTCTGTCGTCCCGTTGAATTCCACGCGGTGGCGCCACAGCCGTCTAGTTCGACCACCTGCCCGCTGGAGGGCGCTGTCGGCGCGTTATGGTGGCGGCTGTCGTTAGAGTTGTAGTCACGACTCTCGTTGTCTAACTGGTGCTGGTCGTACTGTGGCGGGGCGGGACACGAGGGCGCCAGCCACGTGGCGTTCTCGCCGTAATAATCGTACTGTTCCCGGCTGTAGTCACCGCCGCCATTGTCCTGGCGTTGGCTAGGTCGCTGGTGGTAGACCATCGGCTTCATTTCCAGTCCCACCTGGCCACCTCCGACGGAAGAACTGTCGTTCATTTCAGGCGACGGGTTCTACAAAACACACCACAAACACTGTCAATAGCTGAACGGTTCACCGACCGGTTTTACATACAGTGCTATTTTAATATGAGAGAGGCACCAAGAATCTTGCTTCGGTCATAAATATGTGGAGACTCATTAGGACATATTGAAATGGTAATTTATAGATTTTATATACATTCAATAGTGTAATTAATTCAGCGTTGCAATATCCCGAGAAATAAATCTACTTGAAATGGGGACAGAACACGATTGCAGTTCGACTGGACATATAGTATGTGTATTATGTGTATTATGTGTATTATGTGTATTATGTGTATTATGTGTATTATGTTGCATGCTAATATTGAATGAACATTTGCGACGACTGCATTGACCAAACGACGCAATAATGTTTTCTGACACTGGCACTATCAGATGATGTCAATGACTAGTGTTTGCGAGTGGGTGTAATATCCGTAAATCTAGAACAGCTTCCTTCTCTTGGACGACTTCTCGGAACGCCTGCCAGTCTGCTGTCCCCACATCGCTGCTCATCTTAATTCGGGTCTGATGAGGTCTCTGACTTATTTATTTTATTCTTGAATTCTAGAAAAAAAACATTAATACGGTAGCTGGTACTGTCATGTCGATACAGTTGTGTAAACAGTACCACATTGCTGGATACTTGCCTCACAAAGTGGTCATGTTGATTATCTTATTTTCTTGTTTTTTATAACCACAGAGTCCAGGCGGACACTTCTTCCTTATGGCATGTTATGCAATACAATGTGACATAATGTCCTGTAACACAGTCATTCAATTAACCAATGAAAATCAATGTACATTCCATTTGATGCAGTGACGTATTTTCTAACTTGCTTAGTTTTACTTCTGTCTTAACGTGGTAACACGGTGAGTAATTTTCAGTCGTTTCTGTCTATTGTCGTGTTTGTGGAAGAGCGCAAATAATCGTTCGCGGCCTGCGGCCTTGTCCAATCATATGTGCTACTCCGCAACCGTCACATCCGATTAAGTGTGCTATTCCACCACTGTCTCATCCGATTAGGAGTGCTACTACCGTCTCATCCTTGTGCAGCTGCATGCAATTCGGAAAGATGCTATTTTACATATGATTACGTAGCATCGTTTAGCAATAATAATATGCAACAATAATGTGCGTGCAACTGTTAGCACCTTTGCACACAGGCATGCACGCAGCAACACCATTACTCACCCGAGACATTTCCCCGAATGGCGTCTGCGATGACGTCATCCTCAGCAGTGACACCTGGTCGACGTCGAGCAGATTGAGCGCGCTAGGGTTGGCTGCGACGTCGTCTCCCGTCGGACTGGTGGGGCACGAGGGCACGCCGTCGTTGCCCTTCACGTCCGTACCGCCTCCTCCATCTCCTCCCCGACTGCCGTTGTCCCCGCCGCCGTCGACGTCGTCGATGGCCCGGGCAAGGTCGTCATGGAGGTCGACTGAGTGCAGCGATACGATGCTGCCGTTCTGTCGGGCCTTAGCGAGTGCCTCGCGTCGCTTGATGGCCTTCTCCCGCCGCATCTGGTCCTTGTAGAACTCGGCGAAGTTGTTGACGATGATCGGGATGGGCAGCGCGATGACGAGCACGCCACATATACAGCACACGCTGCCGACGAGCTTACCGAGGGGCGTGACTGGGACGACGTCACCGTAGCCGACCGTCGTCATGGTGATCGCCGCCCACCAGAACGTGTCAGGGATGCTCGGGTAGTACTTGGGGTTGGCGTCCTTCTCGGCGAAGTAGGCGAGGCTCGAAAACATGAGGATGCTGATGGCGAGGAACATGACGAGTAGGCCGAGCTCCTTGTAGCTGCGTTGCAGCGTGTAGCCGAGCGACTGCAGGCCGGTCGAGTGGCGCGCCAGCTTCAGGATCCGCAAGATCCGCATGATCCGGAAGATCTGCACTACGCGACGCACGTTGTGGAATCGCTGCGTGCTCTTGTTCGACTCAACGAGGCCGAGGGAGATGAAGTATGGCATGATCGCCAGCAGGTCGATGATGTTGAGCGGACCCTTCAAGCAACGCCCAGAGAAGATGTTAGTGGCGATGAAAAGAGAACAAGCCACGTGAATACAGGGTAACTACCGAGAGAAGAAGAGGAGAAGAATAATATGACATCTATGAAATGCTATTATTATTTGTCGTCATCACTGATTAAAATTTAGATTTAATGATAATATTATAACATAAATTAAAAATGCATACAATGCCGTATAACCTAACATGTAGACTTAGTTACACTGGACATTTGAGCAAATGAGTGTCAAACGTTAATCGAAGCGCGTCGTCTGTAAGACAGTATGACCGCCATCTGTTCACAAAATATAGAAATTCGTACGTCCAAGACTGACACAGCAAAATGTTAAAATTTTATATTAATATATGGACACCAACTTTACTTTCGAGTGGGACCAACAAGTTTGCCAAGTTGGCAGACCACAAACTTTTCAACACCGGCAACGAACCGCCGTAACGAACCTTCATGAACTTCCACTTGTTTGGCGACGCCCAGAAGCGCAGCACGTACTCGAGCGTGAACCAGGCGATGCAGACGGCCTCGACGAGCTGTAGCTCATCGTCCTTCTCCTTGAGCGACTTCACCGTGGCCAGCGTGAGCCCCACCGTCGACAGGATGATAAACAGGATCGACACGATCGCCAGCACCTGTCGAATAAAGGAATATGTCAATGTAAGTTCTTACAGCTTTTCACAACATAAAAAACATTTTAGCAAACAAAATATATCACTTGAAGTGAGAAAACACGTACTGCAATGCTACGTAGAGCCCGCAATGCTGTACGGGTATGAATCTTGGACAATAAGCAAAAGTTCACCAAAACAAAAATAAAAACATAGAAGCCACTGAAATGTGGATCTCAAGAAGAATCCTGTGAGTGTCATGGACTGAAAAGAAAAACAATGAAGTCATCCTTAGGAGAGCCATATTAAAAGGAAAGATCATTAACAACATTATGACACTTCAAGCAAGCTTTATAGGCCATATGATGAGAAATAGAAAGATAGAACATATAGTAGCAACAGGAAAGATTGAAGGAAAACGTTCCGGGGACGTCAGATAATAAAAACAATAGATAGTCTGTCAACTTGATGTGAAAGGAGCACAGTAGAACTGTTACTACACACGACCGTCGGTTTGGATGGGCATGAACGCCAACGCCTGTGACAAACACTGCACGCAGAAGGAGAAGTTCTTATATAGCGTAGTATCCAACCCTTAGACTGTCCAGAGCGTTTTACACTTCACCTCCGGTCAGACTTGCTCAGTCGAACACCATCTCGACTTATCTGGAAATCTTTCAGCCACGCTGCAATTGCTGCGCGAAGACTAATCGTACACAAGCATTATCACTCTAAGGCGCCGGGCTGAGCCCCCAATATATTTTGGTGCAAATGGAAGAGCTTCAAATATTTTGAACGTCGCGGCGAAAAATCTTCTACAACAGAAGCCCCTCCACGTCTAACGATGTCATCAGTCGACCCGACGGCGGAGAGTGGAGTGATGCTCAAACTCTAATATTAATTTCGTTCTGGCGCCTACGTCACTATAACCTCATCGATACAGCTGAGTGAACTGGAACGATATGGCGTGAACGAACTTGAAAAGAATTCGAATGCGGAATCTTTCGACTGAGGGTGCTACACCGTGAACCGCGCCACATCGATCACCGAACATCTATGTATTAATACACTAACTTGGAGGCAGTGTCAGTGCATCTCCTCTTCTTCTTATGTTCAGCTCAGAACTCTGTCTTAGCCACACGTATGTGGTTAAAGTATTGTCGAGCTTGGGTGGGACGTCGCTCCTCCCAGGTGCGAAGGTTCACTCGCATCAGTTTATGTTCACTCGCATCATTTGATCGTTTTTGCCTCTGATCTAACAATGCCGATTTTATCAAAACAATGATAGTTATTCAGAGTTATTCACTCATGTGTTTTGATATGCATGCCTTTTCCGGAGGGTGGCTTATCACTCAAATTCGTCCAGTTTTTCCATTTTTTTTCAGACTGACAGAAAAGCATATCGGGTACACGTAAGAATATAACGACTTTTGTGTTTATTAAATAGGCCTTCATCGGCAATAGGTAGATCAGAGACCGAGCATGGACAAAGGAAGCGACTGAACAAAAGAAAGACGCGACTGGACATCGGTTAATGTGAGGAAATACTGCCCCGTATTAATATATATATAATATATATATATATATACATATACATATAAGCATACACCTAACCTACAAATAGAACAACAAATCAAGCGCTTACGGTCAATACTCCACCAAAATTAGTGTATTAATATAATAGACGGATACCCCAGCTGCAGTAGGTGGGGCCTACGTCGACTACATCTAGAATCGATGCTTACGGATTTTTTGGCATCTGTTATGTAGTTGTCTCCGGACTGAGATACTTACTAGAGTTCCCTAAGTTCGTGTACCTAGACGCTTTGGAACGATATATATTGCACTTTCCTAAATATGGCGAAAGGTGACCTATTTCACAATTAAAGGTCTTTGTCTTAGACTATGACGACATCATTTGATTGGAGATAAAAGCAGAGCAGTCAGAATAATACAAGGACAGGTTAACATAACTAACCAACGATTTTATTAGTAACGAAGTTCGTAATATTTTGGTATGACGCGATGTGGACAACTACACTGTCACTTCAGCGTAAACATGGAGTTCCAGTCATTATTCGTCAGTTGACACATGACAGAATACCACATTTTCACGGAACTGCGCGACGCACGAACTTGGGACACTCTACTATACGTTGTCACGCAAGGCGGGGAACAGCAGCGGACGACAAGAGAATCACCTTGCTCAAAGAAGCGCCGCTTAATGAAGACGAATGACAATCTTATCGCGGAGTTCACAGGCAGTTGCGGATGACGGCTGCAATTACGCTCAATGACGAAAGACGGCGTCTTCAGTGCACGTCAGTAACCCCGACTCCTCGTGCGTCACTAGGGCGCACCCGATGTCATTAATTTACCCGAAAATAATGTTTATCTTGAAAGAACATCAATAAGAGTTACACATAATGCATAGAGCCAGTTAACGTGCAATATTGTTTGGACACTGCGTTTTCCAATTGATGGCGAAGGTCTAATTCAGTTTAACATGTTTTAAGCCAATACGAAATATATTATGTACTCGTCAGTGAAAGGTAAAAGAATCCTATTCCGTGCGGATTGGACGCGTTTATTAGTAGTCCGTGCTTCAAGCGATCAAGGCAAGTGCTCTTCCGTCTTCTAGATGAATGTCATCATCATCATTATCATCATCATCATCATCATCATTATCATCATCATCATCATCATCATCATCATTATCATCATTTACGCAATACAAGGAATGAAATGTGTTCTCTTAGAACTAACAAGAAATAACTAATATAGCCATTGTTTCTGTTTTTATTCCAAATATGCGATGGAAGGATTTATTCAGTTTGTAAAATAATTTGTTTGTAACAAAACATAAACCCAAGTCTTGGTCAGTCTGTTTCTTGCAGCATTGCAAAGTTTTTAAAATCGAGCTATCCAAACTCGATTTTCTAGTAGGTCTATGACAGTCGCCACAATGTGCGAATTTGTATTGCAGTTTCCAATCAAGGATGCAATCGACAACTTTGTCTGACGTTCACCGGCGAAATCAACGACTCATTAGCAAGTAACGGCTGAGTGTTGACTCGGGAGCTGGGCTTCTTAATCGGTTCTGAATGGCTAGATAATAACACGTCACGTGATGTGTCACTGCGGGACTATAACAGTGCTTGTACATGCGCTGTGGGCTTTTCGGTAAACGCTATGATTGATTTTTCTGAAAACATCGCTCGCTGCATAATGCATAGCGATTTTCTAGAGAATGTGTTAACAATTTCTTGCGTCTCTCAGCCGTCTTTTGTCGCATGCCAGTATACGGCTTCTGAGAAAAATGTCGCCACTCTCGAATACCCTGATATATGGCCTAGAACTGCATATCAACTGCGCGAACGAACCAACTTTGACGCACAACCTTAAATTGCCTCAGAAATGCAGTAAATGTATCGATGTCGTTCAACCACATGACGGACGGACAGACAGGCAGCTGATTGAAAATAAATTGTCCGCGTGATATTGACCGATGGTCATCTCAGGAAGTACAAAAAAACATGTCGGTGTGATTGGACCTGGCGACAAAATTAATTATTAAAACTAAAGCATGATATTTAACATAAAATGCGCATCTAATGAAACGTTCGCCAAGTGTCGGTCGTTATGTGGATCTATTAGAAATAGACGACGTGCAATCAGAGCTAAAAAATATTAGTTAACGTTCACAAGTGCTGGTGAGCTTTTGTAAATACAGTAGATGTTCGCATTGAGAGCATAACTGATCAAATAAAAGACCATTTGCTCCTTTGGTTCAACGACGACTAATTAACCGACTCTGCGGCTTCCGCTAACACGTCATCAATCTCCGGTGGATCACGTGATTATGCAAATGTTCCAACCATAGCAACGGACGCAGCTTCAACGTGCATGAAGGGGAAGCGTTTTGGGATTAATCGATGGCACCCAATTGAAAACAGGAATGAAATGATGAACACAACGGGGCATACGTTTGTTATGCTAGACCTATAGGTTAGCAATTAAAATAACTGATAAGTCGATTCGCTAGACGAGTAGAAGCCACTTGTAATGCCATGTGTAGTTATTAATGGAACATATTAACTACGATTAACATAATTGAATTGGGATTCGGAATTATGCACGAAAACACGCAAGATATCGGAAGTAGTCAGACTGAAGTGAGCCTAATAATCTACAAATGACACAAGTAATGGGTAGCGAGAGAGCTGATTACTTGCCATCTTGAGAGAAGCCCAAAGAAACCGTGCCTAGCTTATCCAAAACGACTCGCATTCAAATTCGGGATAACTGGAGTCCATTTCACAAACATTCTTATCAACTCATAAAATCATTAAAAAACGACACCGCTCATTAACAGTGTTGTAGTTAAATCTGCCAACACCAGAAAACTCCCAAAATATATTTATGGATTCTGTGTAATCCTCACGAGTTCATTATCTCAGTGAAACGGTTGAAACAGTCCCAAGTTCCCGAACTTGAAAAACGTTCAAAAATTGTGTAGGACATGCACCAATCTGCAGGGTCTGTTTTCTGTACTAAACGTAAACATATGGCACGATCCTTAGTGTAAATGCCACATGATAATGATTCCATCGGAGGCACATAATCGTGCCGAATTCGAAGAGAATCGTGTCAGTGATTAGACGAAGCGGGCGAGGAAAAAAAATCGGAAGTGGATCGAGTAATACGCCGGAAGAGCTCCGTGTAAAACAGACAACATCTTGGAAAGCTGATGGTCTCTGTTGCAGCGTACAATGTCTCCCGTAGAGAACTCTGAGCAACTCGATTCATCACAAATATGCCCTACCTCGTTTTATAAAATACTAACTTAAAAAAATACAAATATTGGCCCACACTTATCCCCATAGAAGCCCATCCTCTTACAGTCGGGAGACATTCAATATTCTGTTTTTGCGATGGCGTCAATGGTTGAAATTGGGCAGTTTCTAGAGAAAAAGAGGCGTATCCCAGCCGAATGCATACAGAGATCGACAGTTGCTCCCTCCCCGGACAGGACACACATTCTAGGACAGATATGCGGAGAGCAACGTCCTTTCGGAATACAATAGTCTTCAATACATTGCCACGTACACTGGTCTGCGCAAGACCTCGACACAGCACAACCGCCAGCCAGCTCGTTATAAAAACGATGTTCAGCCGACCTGAACCTGATACGCGGTGAGCAGCTTGCCGACATAATCATATGTAAACCTACGCGAGATCGCGCCGACGACTTGCCGTAGCGATTCATGAATGATCGCGAGCGAGGCCGAGTTTCCGCCAAGCCGGCGTGATTTATGGCTACTCCTCGCGAACATGCAAGCATCCGGAGCAGCGAACACACAGCTCATGCACGCACTTACCATGCCGATTTAGAGGGCGGTATTTAGGAGGAATGGCTCATAGAATTGTTCCGGCATGTACTCGGATACGGGGTTGCAATAAGGACGTCCAGAACTGAAGGGCCTGGCGAAACTGAGGAAGCACATAGTAGATCTATAACAGCAGGTGTCCGGGATATCTACAACAGCTTAACCCATGCACACCAGGTGTTAAGTTGTGGTCGTTGGAGCACGTGATGCGGTTATAGTACGGCACAGGGTGTGCGAGATTAGACCGTGATAGTCACATGAAAACGATGCCTACCCATTAAAACAAAACACCTTTAGAACCTTTTACAAACACGTTTGCACTATTTAGTTCTGTGGCATAACCATAATAATTTTATACAATGAATATAAAAACGTTCAACCTTATTTTGTTGACGGAATGGGACCATAGCGTCCTTGGTGAAAGGTATGAACAGTTACCACCTTCACACGAAGCCAGTGCGCGGCCGGTTACCCATTTGTATCCAGGGCCAGGTACTGGGACAATACTCACCCAGGTTTTGAAGCCCGCTCCCCTCGAATGAGAATGCGACGTTCTGTGCTACACATTATTAAAAATACCGAGCTTTCATAGACGTTAGGTTCGTGCCATTCGCCCGCGTTAAATGACAGATCTAATTGTTTTTGTCGCAGCGCAACGCACTAATTGTTCTTTTGTGGCAACCAGCCAATTAAAGCATCGCCTGTACATCGTACGATCGGTACACGCGTAAAAGACACATTTAAGTCATATATTCATCGCACGCGCTTACAATAAGTTTTAATCAGAATTCACTACTACATCAGACATGAGTAATATAATCCTTACTATTGCTTTGATATGTCGGAATTAGTGGAAATATGCTATGTTTATGGTATTTAGATTTTTTCTTGAATCCAAAATGAATTAGTTGATAATATAGTAAAACTTTCTATTTCACGGTCATGTACTATCCATATTTTTCTGTAAATATTTAGTGAAAATAACAGAGTAAATTACATAGTAATACCAATAAAGATATTTTCTTTCCTTAATTTAGGATTTTTTTAGTTATGTGCTTTGAAGAGGACACATATATTTCATAACCAAAATTGGACAAAAAACTAATGTATATTATGAACATCAATGTAATTTGAATGAGAATATATTTTTACAAATGTGCTGTTATTCTCAATTTATAATTTCAATAATTAAACACACAATTAAGACTACTTATATATTGAAAATGAATTCCCATGGTTTTACAAACGTGATGCTGTTTTGTAGTCATTTTGTATAGCAAATTTAAGCTCCAGTGCTGTAACATAAGTGAGGGGAGAAATATGTATTAACTCAGTCTTTGAAGCACCCGAACATTTAAAGGAATATCGTGTATCTGTTACCCAGGATCAGTTACCGATTAATAGTAATTATAATATACACTTATTAGCAAGACATGTAATTTCGTGTGTGTAAGGACCGTAGGAATCAAACACATCAACGGTAGGGACGTTTGGCTCTGCAAGACCTGTCATGTCGTGTGTGTAAAGACCGTAGGAACCAAACACATCAACGGTAGTCTGCAATAAATGATAATGAGAGGCAACAGCGAGTATTATTTTACTATATCTATCTGACTGTTGACAGATATTTCGTCGGGTGAAATAAAAATTGCGTACAATGTTTCTGGTTATTAAACGACAATTGGCGGACAGCAAACCGTCAACATATTTATTCTACTAGAAGAACAGCAAGTAAATGCGTAGAAGTCGGAACGAGTTGTAGGCCTATATCGGGGTCTGAGCCGGTGTCCCGGGCCCCGATTCAGCCGTGCCAGGATTCCTCAAAATGCATACTGCGCATGCGCGCGCAGGCGCAGTAAGCACGTTGATGAGATGTGACGTCACGTTTTTCACAGCCGTGCCAGAAGTATCCGCGGTCGTATAGTTTATGTGAATAAGTAGTTGTACGTCGATTTATTTAGTTCTGCGTGTTTTTAAGGAGGCGTGGTGAGTATGGAGGACAGAGACAACAAATACGTGATGTATATGACATGCTTGAAGCATTATTTGGTGCATGGCACACATTGACCAGGACTCGGGGCAGGACTGGCAGGAGCCGACAAACGCATCAGGAATGCGATACACAAAGCGGTCAATAAATGCGAAATAGACGGTGGGTAAAATGTTAGCGATCCAAAGAGTCATAGTCCTAACTAGTAACTAACTGATGCAGTACAAATAAACTTAGTCTTAATTTGTTTCTCATTAAATACAACAACACGTTTCCCGAAAGGACGACGCTATTCGCACAGCTGCTCCGCGTATGATTATGCTGGTGAGAATAAAATTCGTACTGCCTCGTGATTTTATCGTGTCAACAAAAGCAGAACATACTTTCACAAGATATCTATATTCAGCTCTCTATTCTCAAATTCTTTGAACGTCGTGCAAACAAACTCTTAGAAAAGTTGTCTTGAGTGAAGTAGGCCTACTTAGAGTCACTAAATAGACCAAAACAGAAAGTCTCTCTAGAGACGCCTACTGCCCAAAATCGTGCATACTATATGCTGTGTAAGTGCGTGTCACATGGTTGTTATACAAGATCAGACACTGTATTAGTAAATGTTTTGTTAAATTATTTGATTTGTTTTATATCCCGTTGAGCTGACAAAATGCGGTACACTTAGTCGACGAAACATTGACGCAGACAGAAGTCCAGGCCAACTCCTTTGCTGCAAACTCTATGAAATGTAATTTTTTCCCGAAAAAGGTATGCTTTGTTCATTGTTATGAAACAACTGTTTGTTACTTCTTATTCTTCACAATAGCGTGGTGACCTTTGTACAAGGTCATTTAATGCTCATATATTATCTTCTTCACATTTGTGTGGTGACCTCTGTACAGAGGAATATCCCACAGTAACCATTTGCGTGGGTCTAATTTAAAGTAAGGTTGATAACAACAATATATTACGAAGTTTAGCTTCGATTAATTGACTCAATGACCTAATGTCTGAAATGGTTAACTGTTTTTTCCTATATAATTTTCAGTGTTATGTTTAATTTGAGCAGAACAACGTTAGGGCATCAAGAAACTGGCAAACTATATCCTAAATGACGGTTTACCCTTTTTGATAATTAAAAAATAACGATTGTTAGACCCAATTTAGCAGTATACATAAATTGTCTATTCTACTACAAAAGTATTGATTTATGGCATAATTATTAACAACCACTCTACTGTCTACTGGTTCTTTGTGCCCTTCTAAGGGTTTGTATAGCGCCTGGAGATATGATAAAGGTGGCAGATATTATGTATGGAATGTATTATTTTATGTTTTGTTTGTTTATTATACTTATTTCATGTTCTACGTTTTAGAGGATGATCAATATATGAAGTTGAAACACTGTTGTACGATGTCTGAACAAGAAAAACAACCGACTCCTCCAATGCAACAAAAACAGACTGCACAAAGACACATTGTTTGATCGTCACTTTCTGGACACATGCTGCATCTGCAAAATAAAAGAACTCGTTTGTTGAGAATTGTGTTTTGTAATTATGAAAAACTCTAAGTCCAAGTCGACGTAATTTCTTTGCACGCTCATATTTCTTTCATTCGGTTAACACAAATTTATTAAATCTTTACTATCAAACATTTTAATTTTGTCCGCAGGTATGGATATAAAACGCTATTATCGTATTGGTAAAGTGATTTTTTTAAGGATTTAGTTACTATTTCACTGACATTTCTCTCACTCAGAATGTTTTGATTTTACTAACTTATATTTCACTGTCTGTTGGAATTAGTGCTCAGAACTCTTGTTAATTTGTTTCCACATTATTTCTGACATCACTCACTAATGCTGTTTGACCACGCCGGGCAATGCCTAGGCCAAGAGAGAGGTTACCATAAAGTCTTCCAAAGAGAATCGGTTGCCTTTTGGAGTAATTGATTAACTTTATAAAACAACATTTTGTTTGTAATTGATAGTAGATGCTAATGTCTTGGTTTTAGTTGTTGGTTCGATCCCAACTGGTATTGCACTTTGTGCAAAATTACCCCTGGCATGGGCTTATTGACCGAAACATTGCATCTCCTCTTGTAATTATATTGATGTATAATAACTGTTTGGTGAGCATTTCCAATGCTCACCAAACAGTTATTATTTTCAACATTTAATTAATTGACTTTGACTAATTATTTCTGGTGCTGTGGAAATGATGCATTATAATTGATTACATTAATAAATATTTGCCCTGGAAATGACAACATAATGAGTCAAATCCCTTATATTAAAATAATGGCTTATTTTTAGGGTATTTTAATAAACTTATGCTGGGCAAAATTTTAAAATAAAGGCATTGGGCAAGGTCCTGCAAGGGCACTTTCCCTAAAAATGAATGTACAGTGTATACATATCCATTGACTTAGATTATAAAAAGATCTTCAATCCACCAAAACTTAGATAAGATAGCAAATGTCTACAAGTGTTAATGTAAAGCGTATGTGTAAAGAGCTGTTCTGGAATTTAAGTAAATAAATCTTAGTTTCAAAATCATATAACTAAATTGCAGGGTTAGTTTTCTGCCGGGCAGAAAGGTATTTCTGCCGTGCCCATGGCAGAAATAGGGTAGAAAGGGGAGCTTTTCCCCAGGGTAGCATTTGCCCAGAGGGGCTTTTGTCCAACTACTTGCATTCATGTGTGAATTTTGTTGTGCCCATGTGTTAGTTATTGTAGCAGCTCATTTGTACTTCCAGTGTATCATTGCAACATAACATACACATTGTGTGCCACATTTGAATGTCATGCATGTAATATTTCCATGCAGTCCATTTACATATATAATGTAAAACTTCAGCAGCCATTTTCTTCATTTTCATTTTTTGACCCCTACCAGGTAGGGGTCAAAAACTTCGCCAACTTTTGTAGCAGTCATAATTTTTTAAACCATGTAAAGCACCCTACCCAACCTTTATAAGAATGTAAGAAAACAATGTTACAATTTGTTTGACTTATCACTCATTTGGTTAGGGGTCACATATAGACGTATTAGTCCAAAGGACTTCATGGCCATTTTTTACTCTTTCTCCTATCTCTGCTCTCTCAGTCCATGTGCAGCCTAGTTTTATTACCAGCCTAGAAGTCGGCTGGTAATTATAATTAGTTATCACCTGGTCATCTTGTGGCCAATGGAAAGTTTGGTTTTGAAGCACCTGACCACTGTTGTATCCAACTAACCAGGCTAGCTGCTAGAGCTTGCTATTGTTTCAGTGTTTGGGTGAGCTGATAAGACATGTTTGCTAGCTGTCTGTGTCTTAGTAACTTGTTGGGGCTGGCACCACAAGATGACACTGTAATGGTGTAAGAAGGAAATAGAAATGTTGATATTGATAGCACAGGTAGAAAGTATTTCTGCCGCATGGTTTCTTCCATGAAGACAAAAACATGCCAACCCTGCTCAATTGTTATGCTAGAAACAAGTATATTGAGCACTGAATTGGATGATGCTTCAAATGAGAGGTAAACAATGGTCTAGTTAATATAAAAAGGACAAAGTACTTGTATTCTGCACTGCAAATATTATTACAATGAACCTTACAACACAGTCAAAACTAGTTCATATAGTGTATGTGTGCGTGTGTGCGTGCGTACATGTGTGTGTTAAGAAAACATGTAAATGTAAAATAGTGGTGGTAGGAAGCCCCATGTAACTGCATCCATCTAATAGGCCTGTATTTCTATGACTTTGTCATTGAAGGAGCTACATGAAGATGCGTGCGAAGACCGTAGAAACAGAACTTGCTGAATGGGAAACCAGTCAAGCAGCAAGCAGACAGCAAGTCTGTGGTATATTTGTCCTTATGGTAAGTCTTTCTTATAATAAGTAATTGCAGAAAAATTATTGTATTTACACATTTTGCTTGGTCAGTCGCCATCTAGTTATGTTTTTATTTAATCACAGTCCATTCCATATATCTGATTTGGTTTATTTAATGTTACTGACTGGTTAGTACCTTCCCTGCATGTTAAATGAGATTTAAATAGTATATGTTGTACTACTAACCACTATACATTTCAAATTTTAAAAGTAATTATCAAGTACTTGATCACTAGCACCAAGTAAATACACTGGTTCAAGTTAATTTATCTGGTCCATCTCCAGCCTATAGCCTAGTGTTAGAAATGTCTTAAACAGTTAGATCAGGCATAAAACCATAATTGACTACAGTTTTATTAAACAGTATTACTAAATGAAGAAATAATTACTATTGTAGAATGCTGAGGCTTTGGCAAAGGGTGTGGCAGTTGGCCTGATGGGTCAGGCCCAGGCTTCTCACTACCGAGAGTTCGTGACCGCCCGACTGGTGGAAGAGGGCAGCAGTGATTCTTGCTGCAATCCAACCTGCCAGTCCAATAGAGACTACACAGACTGGGTGGAGTGCGAAAATAGTTTTTCATGGTGGCACTTGCAGTGTGCCGAACTGGTAACAAAACCTTTACAGTTCTACTGCACACACTGTACTAAGAGAATACAGTAAACCTGTACTAAGAGAGTACAGTAGAACTGTACTAAGAGAGTACAGTAGAACTGTACTAAGAAAGTACAGTAGAACTGTACTAAGAGAGTATAGTAGAACCTCACAATTAATTTTTGATCATTTATCATCAAGCAACTTTTCTCTTTAAGGTGGTTATACTGTACATTGAACTAAGACTGTGTAATGTGTGCAACATGGCCTAAAAATTACTAACAGGAGGATAATGTTCCTCAAAGATCTATGCAAGTTACTAATGGAAACTTAGTAAATAAATTGTTGGCAAAGTTATTCATTGTTGAATTGATTAGTGAAAGAATTCATGTTTTGAGAAACAATGTTGAAAGTTTAATGCACAACATTTGTGACCCACCATGCCAAAATGAGACGCTACTCGAGAAATTCATACGTCAATAATAACTATATTCTCATTACTTCCAGAGATAGAGCTATTTTAATGTTAAAAATGCAAAAGTATGGTTTCAAAAAAAACAGTTTTAAAGTTTTCTCTCAGCTGGCTATGGTTTTTACTTTCTTGACTGTGGTTTTAATTCTGTCGGCTGTGATTTTTCACTTTGTGGTTTCACACTGACTGTTGGCAATAGTTTAGAACATTGTCAGCAATAAAAAAATTGACAGTTGTCACAAAACTAAGTACGAAATACATGTTGGTAACATTTTTACAATTTTCACATCACAACTAACACATGACAGATTTGTCTATTCACGATGGATACTCAATAACAAATTGTGACAGTGACGGCTCATAACTCGTAATGACCATCAGTAAGAAGTGTCTCATTTTGGAATGGTGGGTTACATTTTTGAATTCAGCCAATGCAGAGATAATGCATATTTCATAGGTGTTGTTGTTTGGTATAGTTGGTCTTTGAGGTAAGAAAATGATACGTTGAGTGTGCGCATAGGTTAGTTTGTTAGTAGCCAGCAAGTTTGGCTATGAATGTGCTTAAATGTTTCTTTTATGAAGTTGTCGATGTATGGTATATTAATATATTGGCAATGACTGAAAACAGTTCAATGCAGTCAGTTGAATGTGTTGCTAATAATACCAAATATCGATTGGTTGGTTGGCTGGTTGGTTGGTTGTTTAGCCTAGATGACTTGTGGATTGGATTTGTTAAATTGTACACCACAGAACATGATATTGTACATAATAAACTCAGTTGTTATTGAATAAGAGGTGTACGTCTACAGTAGTTTCAAAATTAAGTAGAAAACAGTTTATTTTGTATAACCAATCAGATTCGGAAGTAATGACAGCCACATGTGTTGTTCCACAAGGATCTATGCTAGGTCCAGTTCTGTTCATGTTATATTAAAACAACATTGTTAAAACAATAAATATGTTATTTACAGATGGCACAAATAGGTTTCACTTACACACAAATGTTACTAGGCTTATTGAAGAAGTAAATTCAGAACACAATATGATATCAGCATGGATTCATTGTAACAAAATATCACTTACAATAAATAAAACAAATTTATTATATCTACTCCTGAAACATAAGATGATGATCATGATGTAATTAAAATAAATGTAATTAGTATAATTCAAGTTACTTCAATAACATGTTTAGGAATTTACCTAGAGGAAACCAAACATTACATATTGTAATTCATTTGTATGTGAACCAGTGGCACCCCTTGTAAGCGTTTTATATATATATATATATATATATATATATATGTAAATTAAAGCCACTTTTATTACACAATGTGCTGTGCCCTAATGTGTGCAAATAGTTATCCATAAAATAAAGGATAAATAAACATAATTTTTTTACATAAGAAGGCAATCAGAATAAGTAGGCCTACTATATTTTTATTTATTAAAGCAAACAATTAATTGTGTTGATTAATTTACCACCATTTCAAGAAGAAAGTATTTCGTATACACAACAGAATAGCACGACACCGTGGCTGTGCATATAGACAGTGCCGTGCGCCACATATCACGATAGCCTCGATATTAGTTATAGCCTCCATTACAGATCATGAACAACAAAAAGAGGGCTCTAAATCACACGATATGTTTGTGTGCGTGAAAATAATCATGCAAGTTATTCCATTTTATTTTTAATATGTATACGAACAATTATACTGGAAAACATTTCGTATTACTAACGCAAACCACCTTAGTAACAACGCGGAATCCTGGCACGCACCTACTCTGGGCCCGCTACCGTCGCGGGCCGAAAGTAGGCGGTGAATCCTGGCACGGGTGAATCGGGGCCCGTGACACCGGAACTTCAGCACCCGCTGTTGTCGGGCATTACTTTCGGAACGTGGAGATATTTTCAGATTCACAAAATACCGGAGGTGGTGCTTAACCATCCAATTGCCTTGAAACTTGGTGTTGGTGCCACATTGTGCTGGCAACTAATGTGCATGTCGGCAACTAATAATAATAATAATAAGATAACTTCTATTGCGCCTAAACTGACCGATATATGCCAGCATTTCATATAGGCGTTTGAAAATGCTGGTTACTGAAGTTATCTAATCTATTACTACTATTTAGGGTCAACACTACCAACATAGGATTAATCCTTAAAGCATAGGATGTCAACAAAAACGTTCTCCGATTACGGTGGCATTTTCACATTTTATGCCGAAGATGCCGAAGATGCCGAAGATACCTACGGAGCGAATGCCGGGCTGGCAGATGACCGGTTTGCTCTAGCATTTCACATACATGTACCTACTTCATATATGTGAAACCTTCATAATAAAGTTTACGTAAATGCGTCTTACGCTGTAATTGTGAGATCACATAAAACAATTATCTTGTGTTATCAGACAAATACTGGTTGTGAGTCATTTGTATCATGTGTACATTTTTTTTTAAATAAATTGTGCTACATCTTAAAAGGTTTCTCATTTTATTTCAGGAATATAATGTGTCTGAAGTTATTTAATCGGTTACTATGTAGAGCCTACACTGCTAACATAGGATTAATCATTCAAGCAGGTTAACCAAACCATTTATTCAATTTAGACTATATTTTCACAGTATGTATGCCACAGATACCTGTACCTATAGATTGAATGCCGGGTCGGCAAATGACCAGTCTGCGGCAGCATGTCATATAATAGATTATAGGCTTTTGAACATTTCCTAGATATCCGATAAAAAATTCTCCGATTTTTCTCCAGTTTTTTTCACAGTATATGCAGAAGATACCCAAGGATCAGATGTGGGGTCGGCAAATGTGTTGGGGTGCTTTGTCTTGGGCGCATAATGCAAATTAATATCACCGCCGCGCGCGGGAAGGGTGCAGCGGTGACGCATGCGTAATTTGTTTGTATCGATATTTCTGGTAATGAGCTATGTCCTGACTATCGGGTTCTTCTTAGTCGTGCGCTTGCCAGGCTGCTTAGAGTTGTAGTGGGTCGTCTAGCCGTCATTCTCGGGTCGCCAGATCCAGCATCGCAGTGCCAAGTGTTTCGTTTTGTAACTCCGTGGATGGAACTCCGCGTTGATGGCGTAATCTGTCGTTTGCAGTCCTGGATCGCATTCGTGCACCGTTCATTCAGATACTCTCCGAGTTGAAGACTTTAAACCGGCCCACTCCTATGTAATTTCGTTTGCTCCACGTAATTTATGGAAGGTCAAACCTAGCGTAGGAAGTGGGTGGTTGAGGGGTGAACGTATACAGTCAAGTTTGCTTGGCCTGCCCGCCTTGTTCCCAGTTGTTGCAACACAGCGAGATGTCGTTTTGTTTATGCCCAGAGAGTTTTTCATGTCGTGTGTCTATCAGTTGCATAGATACATGTCGTGACTTACTGAATGACTACATGATTACAGTACACCTCGCTACACATTGGAAGAGAACCGATACAAACAACGTTGCTAATCTAAACAATAAAACTGATTAAGGGGCTATGTCAACAACAACAATTTAGATCACATCACTATGATCTGTCACTACGATCTGTCATTATAATATGTCACAAGGTCGCATCCAGCGCAATCTATACAATCCAGATGACTCGACCGTGATAATGATATTTGGTGCCCTTGGTCTCTATACAATCCAGATGACTCGACCGTGATAATGATATTTGGTGCCCTTGGTCTCTATACAATCCAGATGACTCGACCGTGATAGTGATAACTGGTGCCCTTGGTCTATACAATCGATATGGCTCGACTGTGATAGAGGCAATTGGTGCCCTTGGTCTCTATACAATCCAGATGACTCGACCGTGATAGTGAAGTGTGCATTCACGTTACACAACACTAACCCACTGTTGTTAAAAGTTAAAAGAAAAACTACTAAAACCAAAGTGCGGAAATCAGCATTTCCGTTGGAAGCCTTGCTTTTTATGGAGGATATATTTAAAGCCACATGGGAACCAATAAATTGCTAATTCCTCCTACGCTGAATAAATTTTAATGTACACGCGGCTTTTCAACGCATAACTCTTGTTTTTCGCCGAAACTGCGCTCAGTGAAGCTGATCCCACGTGCTGATGTAGCGGTTGAGCTCCGGTACAGAGAGAGCTGTCAGTGCGGGGCAAAGAGTGCAGTCAAATACTTACTCTTCTCTACCCGGTGTCTGCTGATTGTGTAGGTGTTGGAATCGGGATTCTGCAACCAATTTGGTTGTGAATAAATTTATCTGAACCAATTACGAAATAGCTACCCATAGGTTAATAGGAAACGTGGCTGGGTAAAATTAGGGAACATAATTTATTATTATGTCGGAACGCCACGTTATCCCATACGTGGGTGCGTCCGTGGGCTGAAGACATGAGGGACCCAGGGACGCACGAAAAGATGATGGGTGGGAGCGACGCACGGAGGAGGGACGCTTGGAGAGACGACAGGAGAGAGGGCGAGACGAACGGAAAGACGATGGCGGGGACGGACGGAGGAGGAACGAGAGCGAACAAAGGAGAGACTGAAATATAGGAGGAAGAAGTGATGATTAAAAATAGATTTTGTAAAAGATGAGGGAAGAGGGAGGGGAGACGAAAGGGAGAAGGAGATAAGGGTAGAGAAGGAAAGATGGATAGAAGAAGGGAGGATGGGGGGAGAATAATAGAATAGAGAAGGATAAAGGGAAAGGAGGATAAAAGGGAAGAAGAATAGAAGGAGAGAAGAATAGGGATAAAAAGGACAGAAAGTGAGAAAGATGGAAGAGGAGAGAGAAAGAAGGAGGGAGAGAGAGATAGAGGGAGATAGAGATCGAGAGGGAGGGGCAGGAAGGGAGGCAGGGAGGGGGGGAAAGAAAGAAAGAGGGGGAGGGAAGAAGGGAGGGGAGAGAGAAACATATAAGAATATAAGGTATGGGAAAGAAGGAGAAAGAGAGGGAAGAACGAAAAGGAGCAACGAGAGACAGACAGGCGGGTGGATTTGTGTCAGTATATTATGCCCGCGTGTACCCATGCATAAAGATGAACCCAGAAGTAATATGCGGACTGGTCCGCTATCGCTAACAGGTCTACACGCGTACGGTTGCGCAAAACTTGAATGATTACCCTGGCATTGAGACTAGGGCGTTAACCTTACGTTTCTTACTATATAGGTGGTATGCGACATACCACCACCCGTGACTTCCACTGTGTCTCGGTTCCTTCCTCTCTTTGGCAGTACTCATCCTTCTTTTCACCTGCCGACATTTCATCTTCTCTGTCGGCGTCGATAAAAACGGACACTCGATGATGAAATGCCGACGTGGCTCGGTCTAGTTCGAGGCCGTGGCCCTGGGTTAATGCCGGCTAGACATCGCGTCCGTTCTGCTCCGACGTGTCTCCACTCCGAGCATTTGTCCTCCCACTCGGCCGAACATATATTTAAGATGACTGATGTGAACGGCACTGGTTTTCTCCTTGTTTCGACAATAACGTCTGCTGTGCTAACAGAGGATAACTCGACGACATTTATCATGAATTTGATTTGACAGTAGGGCTTAACGTTTACACATTATCAGCATTCGAAAGTATTGCCCGACACAGATAACTCTTGAGCCGGACAGGCAACTTCATAAAGTTGAAAGTCCGACGGATCACCAGCTATTACATTGTTGTAATTCTTGTATAGTTCAATAATAGAAAGTATTGCTAATGGGTTTGGTTAGACAACATAGCACTGCTCGCGATGTTGGATCAACAACATCGCTCACGATACTGGTTCGATAACATCACTTACAATTCTGGTTCGACAGCATCGTTCACGATTCTGGTTCGATAGTATCACTCACGATTCTGGTTCGATAGTATCGCTCACGATTCTGGTTCGATAGTATCGCTCACGATTCTGGTTCGATTGAATCACTCACGATTCTGATTCAATAGTAGCACTCGTGATTCTGGTTCCATAGTAGCTCTCGTGATTCTGATCCGATAGTATCACTCACGATTCTGATTCGATAGTATCACTCACGATTCTGGTTTCATGGTATCACTCACGATTCTGATTCGATAGTATCACTCACGATTTTGGTTCCATAGTATCACACACGATTCTGATTCGATAGTATCAATCATGATTCTGGTTCCATAGTATCACTCACGATTCTGATTCAATAGTATCACTCACGATTCTGGTTCGACGTATCACCAATAATTCTGTTTCGGCAACATTAACCACAAGTGTGGTTCGACCGTACGACAGTGTCAACAGTGCCAACCGTAGAGAAGCTTCAAACCTTTCGGCGTTGATCTTAGTTCAAGACATCGCCCTCGATTCTCGTTTTACACGCACTCAAGTAAAACAGCTGGTCTGTCCTGCTACGACATTAACGATTATGTTTCGACAGTATTGTTCATTAGGATTCCTGTTTTACAATATTGATATCGTTTCTGGTTCTACAATACTGCTCACGATTTTTGTGCGACAATATCTCCCTCGATTCTTGTTCAAAAATATCGCCAGCGATTCTGGTTTGACAGTATCACGATTCGGGATTGACATGCAAAAACGCCAGCGAAAGAATGAAGACATTTCTTAATAACCTGCTTAAACGCGAACATGCGTGGGTGCTGTACTTTATTAAGACATAGTAGACTGTATGAGCTACTTCGTCTTATTGAAACGAATACACAATCCTGCATTAACAAATCGCATTTAGTAGCTTTTAAAGGGACAATCTTAAATTACTTTTTAAAAACGTATGAGCAAGACATGCACACTATGCTTCATCTGCATATGTTTTGTGCTGTGCTGTGCGTTGTAGTTCATCCACATGTTTAACAAACCGCACAAGGAGTTGCTTATTCAGACGCATTATTGTTATTTTTGGTTTTTCAATAAGACCCGGATACGTGCCGTTTTTTAATAACCAGATTGCTTCAGGAAAACGTCGTTCGGCACGGAAGCAGATGCAAGACGTAATAGGAGGTCGGTCGCTGAGAACATTAATTTTGCATTCGTAAAACGTCTCCTACATGATTCGTTTTAATTTATGGCGGATTGTGTTTCACGCTGATCGCGTTGTATTGTTTTGGCCGACGATCGCCGCGACTCTGGTCGCGCAAGAATGGCGCAAAATCACGCAAAGGCCTTTTATGTCGTGCGCTTGGCAAGCCGGCGGCAGCACAGCAGGAAGTTTAGCCCTTTCCCGCTGTTAACAACCATTTAGCCCAGAGACATGGTAAGCCACTATGGTAATGGCCTTTTATTGTGCGATCTATGCGTCAATCCATATGGGCCGTTCGACATTTTGGATTAACATGTTCGCTGCTAGTCTGTGCAAAATCTTATGTATATCACGAACAGACCAGACTAGACATAACAAAATGATTGAACGATATCAACCAGCATACAGGGGCGATATAAACAAACTAATTCACTGACTGCAACGTTATCTGGGACGATATTCGTATTGATCCGCCAGTGGAGATAACAAATATATCACAGCAGCGGCGATGCAACACATGCGAAGTGTTCTTACTAAACGTGTGTTTGTAATAATGAACACTGCGGTGACGGCAGTTCCCATGAGTCGTTCATATACACAATCCCTGTGAAGAAGCAATACAGGCAAACTAATACCCAAGAAAGATCAGACGCGACTTTAACACATATCTGTGTGAATACGTTCCCCGTAGTGCGGACTTGCCTCGCAGGCTCCGGCCGTTCCTTGCACGCCAGGCACACGCCGAAGCAATTACCCCGCAATCGTCGGCAGTCAGTGGCACGGTAAGTGTTCGCAACTACACGTGGGAACAAATAACAGCAGCGCAGGGATTTACGACGGTCGGGACGCTTGATTTAGTATTGCTCGTCCGCGCCTCGTTGGGGAAGGATACTGGTAGCAAGGCCGGAGAAGCCCTGCGACACTCTATTATCCATGATCAGCACATTGGTGCGAGCCTGTGCGTGCATGCATGCGTAGTATGTGTCGCTTTGGTCAGCACTGTGATACCAACATAAACGTATATGCAATTTATAAAAAAAAACATCCACGACAATAGAACCTATACATACTAACATATTTAACCGCTGTAATTTCTGCGTTGGGATTAATAGAGATAGTTTCCAAAGTCGTCAACAACGTACCGTTTCGGTTAATATTACCGGAAAACGTTCAATGGTGGTCAAAAACGAATATTTTGACAACATCCTGCTCGAACTTTATATATTTATTAATATCCCCATGTCATGAAATATCCATGCACTGATGCAGAACAGCCAACTAACTTCAATAATGTAAGTCAATTGCTTAACTAACAGTGATCTATAGCCACGCCTACCCACAGGCCCCGTGGATATGTTGATCCAGAATCCGGGTGATGATTCAACGCCGACTCGACTATAGTCGACGACCAGTGACGAATGCCTTCTCAGAAGTGCGCCGATCAAGCGGCCTGGCGGACGAGTTGCCATTCTGGACCTGCCCACAAACTTCCTTTTTACCACCTAGTCAGTGGCAGACTGGTGTGAGCGAGAAGCCGGCTCCCTGTGCCTCGTGTATAAATACCCGCGGAACGTGTAGTCAGGGAGAAGGCAGAAGGAGCAAGATGGTGCACTGTAGGAAAGAGTATACACCTACAGACATATAGGTGCCGGGGGTCAACGATTGTGGCTCTTTCAGGTGGGTCGTAACAGGGATGTGGGGAGGTGGAGAGAGGGCTTGGACAGAGAAGGTGCGAAGTAGAGAAGGAAGAGGGATGGGAGAAACCACCGAGAGAGTGAGGGGGAAACGAAGGGAAGGCAGGAGGAAAGAGAGAGAGAGGGGGGAGAGGGAGAGAGAGAAGGGCAAAAGGAGAGAAGGAAAGGGAGGGATAGACGGACGGACGAATCTCCATGTTCGCGAAATAACATCGTCTTCGTTTGGTAGGCCATAATTATGATGCGCCACGGCGAAGTTGACAAGAACGTATATTGGCATGAGCTCGTATTATGCATTTTGCAGGCTGGGCCTACCGACGGATGAAGCCAGAACACATTACGTAAAGTGAAAGCCCTGAGGATTCGCCTGTTTTGTAAGTAGCTGTCTGTGATAATGGCTTAGTGCGAATTAGTTGGCACATCTTCAGTCATGTCGTCTGCCAATAGCACGACAGAACCATAAGCACTGGCTGCCTCACAACTCCCGTACCAGCATCCAGGGTCCAGCGTCTAGGGTGTCGTTTTGTCACGTGGTAAGGGCAATACGGATAATAAAAACTACGTGTTATCAAGTCATAACACAAACTACTACCACTATTCGAGAAGATAATTTTGAATTGCTTGAGTCATAAGATAGTTTAATTCAATATATCTTTCAACATAAAATATCTTAATAACTTGAACGTAATTTGTTTTTTCTGATGTCTTGCTAGCTTAAACATGATCTGTAGTGTGGCGGATTTTTGTGGGGTGCGTTTTCGACCTGTGATAATACATGCACAAAAAACCTCCAACTGCACCCCGCGAGACCTCCAACTGCACCCCGCGAGACCTCCAACTGCACCCCGCGAGACCTCCAACTGTACCCCGCGAGACCTCCAACTGCACCCCGCGAGACCTCCAACTGTACCCCGCGAGACCTCCAACTGCACCCCTTTGAGGCTCACCAAAAACCTTCAACTGTACCCAACCGCCCGCTACATTGAGATATCGACCAGAACTCTTCCCTCGAGCGGAATTCTTGCCGCAGAGACCGACGGTGGTGCGGTGGAACGCATCGGACACCCCAGCCTACGGGCCTGTGTAAGAACAGTCATGTCAATAGTAAATGTTCTGTTGTGTGTGAGAGACTTTGTAGACACCAAGCAGCAACGCACGGCTCACCATGTCACACAGTAAGGCAAGGTGAAAAAGATTACCCTTTTAATCTAATAGTTAATTACTTAAGTCGAAATCGTAACGTTACAGGGAAACCAGCTTTTATGTCATTTTCTCCACTTCTAGTTCTAATGCACTTGTGTACATATAAGCAATTGTGGAAGTGCATCTAAGCAACTTCGTGCAAAATAGTTATGTCCGACTATTCAACCGAAAGTCCTAGACGGACCCGAGAGTATTTCGGCGTGCACCGTTCACGATAATGCACAAATCTCGCAATCTGTTATACGCTAAAAGATCAATGATATGGTCGTGTTTTGTATTCGCTTTACCGTTTGGCTACCGCAGACACACACGCTGGCCGGTCAGTGTGTCCCACAGCTTGCCGTTCGGTAACATAATAAAAACGAAATCATAGGAGCCGACGTCACAACGGTTCCAATAATGTACTGGAAGCCGATCAATCATCATCACGATCACGGAGTGGTAGAGACAACGCGTGCCAGCCACACATTCTTACATGCAGTTGGGTGCGTTCAGTTAGCTGAAGGCCTATATCTCTGACGAGCAGATCAGGGTCAGGGTATTTATCCCCCGCCCAGCGGTACCTCTAGGGGGCCACCAAGACGTCATCTTGGAGACGGGTTTATCGACTGTCGTCTTACAGTAGCCATGACAAACAATGCGCGGGGCATTTCGGGAAAACACCGGAAACATCGTAAATAACATCTACGGAAACAGGAAGATTATTAACTTTCTTCCGGGTTCGTGATGTACAACATTAATTCAAACGAATTTGAAACAGTACCCTCTATTGGGAATTTATTGCACCCTAAGAATCGGTTATGTACTGGAAAATGGGCATCATTTTGGATTGTGACATTTGTGTTGTAAATAGGCCTAGAATTGTTTCTCGCTCACTCACTTGTGTCAGCCACAAGGGTCGAACTATGCCGACTCTATCCATACGTCTCCATACATCTCTATCCCTCATTGTCGTCTGCCGCTCTCCTAGCTTCAGTCCCACGTCCTTCTTTAGACAGTCGATAAATGTCAAGGCTGACCGGTTTTCGTTCGTTCTTCCATGTACTGGTTACCACCGGATTTTCTTTGTGCCCAGCAAATATGAAAGTACTTTCTCGTATCCTGTATGTGACTTTGCTCATTCCACTGTAGAGTTCTACGTTTGTTAAATAAATTTGTTGCCAATAATACCAACACGGCGCGCTTTTTGGCTAATTCCGGGTAGCGGAACAGACAACGTCGATTCCCTTAGCAAAATGATTATACAGAGTTTTTCTATAGAACTGTATAAAATTATATAAAATGTTATATAAAGGTTACATTTCCATGTTTTACTGAATTATTGAATATATGTTCTATAGAACATTCTATTGAATTTTATAGCCACTTTACTTGCTGCAGAATTCTGTAGAAAATTCTTTAAATTCTACAGAATATTGCTAAACAACAATTCAATAGTAGTACCACAAAGACTCTGAATACGACATTAACAATTATTCTATGGCTGGTTAGCCACCCTGTTAATGTAAGTTTACATTATGCGATCAGTACACTAACATTGTCTATAAGCAGGATGGCACGTTTGCAAAGCATATTTACGATTTGATCGTGCGCGTGCGCTGTACCGTGTCAGGCAAAAAGCCAATGAGCGTCGAGCAAACTGCCACCTATTCATTGGTGTATTAAATTCATTCGCACCCGGGGTTAGGTCTATTAGCAGCGAGGCAGCACTACGAGAGCACCACGGGGTTAGGTCTATTAGCAGCGAGGCAGCACTACGAGAGCACCACGGGGTTAGGTCTATTAGCAGCGAGGCAGCACTACGGGAGCACCACGGGGTTAGGTCTATTAGCAGCGAGGCAGCACTACGAGAGCACCACGGGGTTAGGTCTATTAGCAGCGAGGCAGCACTACGAGAGCACCACGGGGTTAGGTCTATTAGCAGCGAAGGCAGCACTACGAGAGCACCACGGGGTTAGGTCTATTAGCAGCGAGGCAGCACTACGAGAGCACCACGGGGTTAGGTCTATTAGCAGCGAGGCAGCACTACGAGAGCACCACGGGGTTAGGTCTATTAGCAGCGAGGCAGCACTACAAGAGCACCACGGGGTTAGGTCTATTAGCAGCGAGGCAGCACTACGAGAGCACCACGGGGTTAGGTCTATTAGCAGCGAGGCAGCACTACGAGAGCACCACGGGTTTGACGCGACGAGAGATCGAGTGATGCAACTTGATACGATGTCAAAAGGTGTGTAGACCCGCGGACACGTGAAGGGACACACACGTTCGCTCTCTCTCACACACACACACGCACCGCACACACACACACACGCACGCACGCACGCACGCACGCACACACACACGCACAGACATGTGGAAGATATTTGTGAAGTAAACATATTTGGTATTGTGTAGTAGTCGTAAGCATTGGCTCACGTAGTTTGCCATTCGTGGAACTGCCTTAATTGCTGGCGGTTCAATTTGGTTATTGCGACATTTTTATATCATAAATTGTTGCGTACGACTGTGCACACAATTCCACCATTTGTCCTATCAATACCGGGTGTCTCTTCCAAGGGAAGTAAAATATGCCACTCAGCGTACGTAAATATGTAACCTGCTGTGGACTGGATCATCTTCCAGCTACACGATCCACGACTGCAGCGTGCATGACGTGGCTAACTTAATTTTGCCAAGTGCCTCGTACGAAGACAAGATTCAATGATTGAATGATTGAATGACAGACTGACTGAATGATTAAATAAACACTAGTGATTTAATCTGGACAACGAGGACTGGGGAATGATCCCTACACTGCGACCAACGAGTGTGCTGTACGCCGACACACGTTGCCACACACTTGTGGCGAGTCGTCTGTTTATCCGCCGTAAACTGGTGTTCGTTCAATACCTGCTGGTTTAAGTATGACAGTGTGTGCCTAGCTACAGTGTCGTGCGTGAGCGGCCACTCAAAATGGCCAGAATCTCATAATATACTAGAGCAATGTCCTCTTCGTGCTTGCCAACTTCCACAACACCTGCTTAAGGAAGATGCTGAGAGAGAGGATTAGCTTGAGATTAGCTTGAGACCAGCACCAACACCACACTACGCAAAACAACAACACATCTGCCTCATCCTGAATTACAGAAGCTAGACATGGCTTGGCCGTGTCTATTACATCAACGTTGACCTGTCAGCGCTAACTTGGACGTCATAAGGACACAGAAAATGATGTAGGCCAAAAAACAACATGGCGAAGAGCACATAACGAAGTAAAATAGAAGCTGTTGTGCTGACTTGGCCCACACAGTAGCAAAGAAGGCCCAAGACTGGGCCGGCAAAAGCTTTTGCGAGCTTTATGTGCCATATGCGGCAAAACAGATAAGTAAGCAAGTTAATTAATGGCCATTGCTGCGTCACAGTGGCACACTGTCCGCCCCGTCTTCCACAACCTAGTGCATGCGGTCAGACGGATGACTGCTATGATCGTGACACCGAAATGGTTACCTGAGGTATTCGTTTCTCGACCAGCTAATATTCGCACTCTCTTGATTTCCGTGCGGAGTTCATTCAATCAATACGTTTGTTGTTTATAACAACACTTCGCACACAGTTAAATTTTAGGCGGCTACAGCAATAAACACGCAAATTCGGCAATGCCAACACACTAAATTCGCGAAGGTTATAAAGTGAACGTACAACATCTAGAAATGCGTTCTGGTGTTTAACTGGAACACCAGCGATAAGATTGCATATCGTCCCACGCACATTTGCAATGTGACAGAAATACAGCACAAGACACCATATATATCGTTATAAAAGAACTGCACCTTCCTTTAGACCTATAAACGATAACGGCGATCAAAGCAGTAAAGACTTAATTTTTGGACCACCGTCGTCTTGGTCACTGTCTCTTGACGCATTGCCACTGCTCCATCCAAGCTGATTTCCAGTGAGATTTCTATGGCGCTTTAATTAGCGGCCATTTATAGCGCGACTCTCTCCGCTGTCGACCGCGGTCGAGACGCCAAATGTCACCTATGCATAAACGTCAGCGGTGGGCTCGCGTCTTGGGACTGGTCGTTGCCGCAACTAACCGCTGCGACAACGCGAGCAGACGGCAGCGGCCATTTCGAAGTCAGACGTTTCGTATGACCACAGCCAGGGACGGGTCACTGTTTTTACTTCCGGGTTCAGGGTAGAAGACTAAAAACAGCGGTTTTGAGACTGTACCCTTTTCTGAGATTTGTTATTAACTTTTAAAAATGGATATAGAAATACTTAAGGACAAATCCACTTATGCTGTACAGAAAGCTAATTTTCGTCTGGATGTTTGGAAGTATTATGAATTGTCAATGATGATAGGATCCCCTGAGTACGTAGACAGTTAAAGACTCAGATTGTTTTGGACTACATTTGAAGATGAGCATCCTGTACATTGAATATCTGAACAAAATGACAGAAAGTAACGAATTTTTCCTAGCTGCTTAATCAAATAAAATACGCTAACAAATCTTATTTGCAACTATAGTATAAGCCATGCCCGTCATGTATAATAACGACCGTCAGTGTAGCATGAAACACGACGGCTTCAATGCGGTTGTTTCACACTGTCTGGTCGTCGTCCTACAGCTCGGGTCGTTGTTCGTCGCTTGCTCTTCTGATACCCCGGGTTAGAGGGAACGTAGGCCCTCTACAATTTTCATTGTTTAATTGCTTTACACTAAATACCAGCTATAGCGGAGGTGGGTGAAACTAAGACCATATATAAATATTCCGGTTTCTTATCTGCGTTTGCATTTGCTTTGCTGCTTTTCGATATTCCAGGAAATACGTGTTCTCGCACAATAGGTGGTCCGTGTCGTTCAAAATGAATCTATCTGTGGTTTTGCAGCTTGCAAGAAACACAATTTAAAAAGCTCTAAAGCTGTTGATGTTTGAGAACATCCATGATGACTGTTAACTTACCAATCAATTTATTAAAAATTTAAACCGCATCCCCCATTTACTTGTTGACAAAGTTCTCATGAGAAATATTTGGCCTAACAGCAAATTCCCGAGATTGCTATTTGAAGTCGAACACGACCGATGACTTTCAGGTTCGCGCCCTATAGATTTTCAGCAACCAGTGTCAATATATGAGGGGACCACCTCGCGTACATCTCGCCCGATCACTAATTCTCGTGGAACAGTCTCGTCTTTAGCAATAGTCTACTAGTAATATTCTTCTTGTTGTAAGTCATTCTGCGGCGCCACCTTAATGTCAACACGTGATATGCTCGACACACATCGCCGCCAACAATATACAGATACCACGGGATTCTTGTATGTTTGTCTGTTGAGGGTCGAGATCGTCTGTGCCCATTAATGTTCGGTAGCCACTTGCCTTGGTATCATATTCAATATTGTTGAAACCTCATACACACATTTGGATAGCTTATGTACGTCATACGCACGCACCGCGCACACACACGCACGCACGCTGACACACACATGCACGCAAACACACACACAAACCACATACAAACACACATATACACAAACCACATACACCCACACACACATACACACAAACCACACACATACACACACACAAACCACATACACCCACACACACATACACACAAACCACACACATACACACACACAAACCACATACACCCACACACACATACACACAAACCACACACATACACACACACAAACCACATACACCCACACACACACACGTACACACAAACCACACACATACACACACACAAACCACATACACCCACACACACATACGTACACACACAAACTACACATACGCCACCGCCAAACCAATACACACGCACACACACACACACACTCACAGACACACACACACACACACACACACACACACACAATACGCCTGTCCATTATACACCTCCACAATACTACAAAACTAATACACACACACACACACACACACACACACACACAATACCACACACACACACACACACACACACACACACACACACACACACACAAACCATTATACACACACACAAAACCACATACACCTCCACACACACACACACACAATATCAATACCACACACACACACACACACACACACACACACAATAATATCAATAATATCAATACCGTCATCATCATCATCATCAATAATAATATCAATAATAATAATACCAATTCACGCATATGCGCTCAATACTAATAAACCACACAAACACAATAATATTGTTGTCGCCACACACGCACCAATAAACCAATACCAATAATAATATTGGCCACCGTTTTAACACTCACACTACTAATACCACAATAATATCATCATCATCATCAATATCATCATCATCAATATGTCTCAATAATAATACACACCGCATACAATGTACCACACCACACCAATAATAATTCATTAATAATAATAATAAACACACAATAATATCATCATCAATATCATCATCATCATCATCAATATCATTATCATCAATATCAATTCAATAATAATACTATCATCAATAATAATAATAACAATACTATCATCATCATTCCGGCCGATGACACACCACACACCACACACACCACACACACACACCGACAGGTTGCCACTGGCGTGCTGTGTTGTTCTCCTTCGCTGCATCGTCCACTTGTGTCCGACACAGACGGTCCGTGAAAGTGGCATGACTCCGTTGGATTCTATACACTAGTGTGCCCACTGTCATGTTCTTTACATACGCACATACCCGCCTAGCACGCGAGGCGGTCTCCATCATTCATTCGGCCGGTATCCACATTAGAAATCCCCAGCTGTGTAATAGCGCCTGAATAGCGAAGGTTATTGATCCTTATCCCGCCGATCCTAATACTTGCGTTGCTTCTATAGCAATCGCATGTTAATGTTCACATTGATATTAAATGAGCGGACCCGATACAGCTGGCGGATCACGGCACGATATGGCTGAACTAGTCATGCGTCAACGTCATCGTCGCGAGTGGATTATGACTTCTATTGTTCACATTATTAGGTTGATCTTTAACTTTCTGCTATATCTAACTGCTCGCCGCTATCCAAAACACATTGGCTTTCTCTCGAATATAAATTTAAATACGCCAACTATTATGTCGTTTAATATCTAGAATATCGTATAACAAGTCACATTTATTAGTTATATGAAAAACGCGAAAAACCGTCACAGACGAGACACTTTATTGTATTACTTTTTAGCAAGTTCCAACGCACTGACTTTACATTTTATTACTCAAATATGCCACTACCTAACATAGAGCAAACGCACACAGTATATTTCATGAGAATTATTATAATTTTAACTTTTACGATTTTTTAAATATGCCTTCGTTACTTCTACGAGTCGGCGATTAGCTGTTAGTATTAGACTGATAATAATAATTGCGATGTCAATTGCAATAAGAAGTGAGTGTTTCAATGTCTTGAGCGTGTTAGTATAAACAAGAGCTCACAATGGTTTAAATATAATAGTTATGACGTGCTGTCTTATTATCTGTGAATTATGAATAAATATATGAATAATAGTTATGACGTGCAGCCTTGTTAGCTGTTAATTATGAATACATACATATATATATATATATGTATATATATATATATATATATATACATATATATATTACAAGGGGCGATGGTCTGTCTCACAGTGAAGTACTTTGTGGCCCCTCAGGCCTATCATCTTTCAACTCGCGGTGTTTCATTAATGAAAACGGAAGAGCGATTTGACGCCGCAGACGGATCTTTATCAAATCGACGTAGTATCAACTTAGAACTGAAGACTGATGTAATATACGGAATAGCATTAGGAGATTACACAGATCAATCAATCTCGCCTTTTTTAGTCGTCAATGCCGAAAATTACTCTGACGCAGTGTCGGTGTGACGTCATTGGTGCGACATCGGCTCTAATAAAGTGACAACCAATTTGAGATTGCAATTCTCCCACGTTTTCAACATTTCTCCCACGTGTTCAACATTTCTCCCACGTGTTTAACGTTTGAATCTGATTTTTTGTTTCTCTTTCTCTCTCTTTCTTCGGCCACAGACACACAGGCACACGCATAATTACATTATATATATATATATATATATATATATATATATAATGCTCATATGCATGTATACATACGTAATTAACTAACGCACCTACACACATACATACAACCAACATTGATAAGCTCGCTTATCTATTTTGATACAAAGTATATATATATAAGTACATACATAATACGTACGTACATAAAACATACACGTACCCATGTACGTAAGCACGCACGCACGCACGCACGCACGGACTCACTTACTCACACAGTCGCACGCGCACGCACGCACGCACGCACTCACGCCCGCCCGCCCCCCCACACACGTTGAATTCACACATGGTTTCAGCCTACACATTTCACCTCTACTCGTCCACATAAGTGCTAAAAGGAGACGTTACTGTTTGTAATAAAATGCCACAGTAGCACGTACATGTAAATTAATTATTAATAATACAACGGCAGCCTGAAACGCTGTGCATTTGTTAAAGCAACACATATATCCTAATATGTCAAACTGGTGCGTTGTGTTTACAACATCGTCAAATATAATAGGGCTTCGTTGATAGAGAATCGATCAAATCTGCAATTATGTGAGAAAACACTGCCGTCGACCAGGAAAAAAATGTCCTTGTTACCAGATGTGACGCAACTTGTGAAATAGCCTCCAGCTCTCGACAAAACACACATGTCTTGTCGTCTCCGCGACAGCGTTCCAACCTTGCAGTCTTCGACAGTTCCAACCCTGCAATCATCTACAGTTCCAACCCTGCAGTCATCTACAGTTCCAACCCTGCAATCATCTACAGTTCCAACCCTGCAGTCATCTACAGTTCCAACCCTGCAGTCATTTACAGTTCCAACCCTGCAGTCATCGACAGTTCCAACCCTGCAATCATCTACAGTTCCAACCCTGCAGTCATCTACAGTTCCAACCCTGCAACCATCTACAGTTCCAACCCTGCAGTCATCTACAGTTCCAACCCTGCAACCATCTACAGTTCCAACCCTGCAGTCATCTACAGTTCCAACCCTGCAGTCATCTACAGTTCAAACCCTGCAGTCATCTACAGTTCCAACCCTGCAATCATATACAGTTTCAACCCTGCAGTCATCTACAGTTCCAACCTTGCAGTCATCTACAGCAGCAGCTCGTGACCTTTTGGGCTGCCACCCAAATTCTGGTCGCGGGACTTGCTTGGTGACCCATTCCTCAAAACTGTTAACTGCCATAAATGATCAAATAAATAATGACAAACTAAATAGGAAGAACATAAATAAATGTTAAGTGAGAATAGTTATTAAACCTGTTTGTTGAACAGGGTAGGAATTACGAAATCATCACCGTTGAGGGAGTGAGTGAGGGAGGGAGGAGGGAGGGAGGGAGGGGATGGAGGGAGGAGGGGGAGGGGAGGGAGGAGGAGGGAGGGAGGGAGGGAGGGAGGAGGGAGGAGAGGAGGAGGGAGGGAGGGAGGGAGGGAGGGAGGGAGGGAGAGAGGGAGGGAGAGAGAGTATTGGGTAAGCAAAGAAGAAGAACTATCTACTTATGTGGACCCCACCCCGCATGGGAGCAGGGGAAACAAGCAGTCCACTGGAGGTTTCGCATTGGAGTGACAGGCGCCAACAGTAGGCCTAATGGGAACACGTCGTAGTAAGTTGCGGCAAGACAAAACGTTCGCTTCTGGTGAGTGCCTGAATCCGAGATAAGCTCCTTCGCATTAGGGATATTACTGGACAACTGTCCTGACATAGTATCGCAGTTAACTTAATTTAGGTGATTCAATCAAGTTTTTTCTGGATTGGCCTAATTAGGTTTTCATACAATAAAGCCTTTATCGACGCACCGTGTTGTTTCTGTTAAAGGCAAATGGTTTTTTTTCTCCAGAGAACTGTGTAAATATACTTGTACATGTGTGTTATTCAATGTCATCACAAATCCGAAGCCACATGTTTGCAAAAACTCGCTTAACCGACTCTCGCCTGGCTGCGTGACTTCGCCAGGAAGATAGTCTGGCTCTGAATGGCCTTTCTGAATGTTATCCGCTAGATGACAACACTGGTATGCTCATGAATTAAAGCGTCATCAATTTAAAAGGCACTAAATTACGAACAAATGCTTAATGTCGGTTTATTTTTGTGTGACATGTTTCAATATAAGTTTAATGTTGAATAGTTGTTATAGTATAGTATTACATGATAAAAGTGTATCCTTGTTTAATTTGTTATTTCATAGTTGGCCTGAGAGCCAATCATCGTCTCTACCCGAATCTGGGGTAAAGCCCCCTACCTGTAACATTGACAGGAGTTTAATAATCCAAGCCGTAGTGATGAGACAATGCTGCCACCTCACGGCGCCTGGATAATCGAGGCTAGACTGGCGGCTGTTTTCCACAAGTGACGTCACATAATCTCAAGCCGCTGTCACTCGGCAGTGTCCGTAAGACGGCAAATTTAGAGGTTCTTTTTATCTTGTACGCTCTTATGCGATTCATCAACGTATTTTCAATAACATCATCTGAAAGTACATACATCATTTGTTATTTTATCCCTTTAAGGCGACGGACGGATCTGCCTACACAGAGCAGCGCGGACGAGAGAATGTTCAACTGACAGTCGCAGTTTGGAGACTGTTTTGTTGAGGCGTGACGTCACTTATTTTATTTTAAAAAGTTCTCTCAGCTTGCGTCTTTGTCACTGCTCGCGTATAAAAACTGATATAATATTATTGACAACCACAAAACAGAATAGAAGAAGCCGCAGGCGCTAATATAAAACTAAAAAGTACCTCAACTCAGTTACTCCAGTATAATTTAATAATAACAATGACATTGTATTTGTATTATTATTATTATTGTTATGACAACATTAATAAAGGATGACGGTGGCAGTGACACACAGACAGTCTTCAAAATATTATGTTGTTTGTAGAAGTGACACTTTAATGACTTCGACTTTTTTTAACTTATTTTTATTTAACTTATCTGTTTAACTTATGTAGTTGTCAAATGTATCAATTTCATTTATTTGTTTATTTAACTTATTTATTTAACATATTCATTTATCTTATTTAACTTATTTATTCAACCTCTGTTTATTTGTTTTTATACACATTTTTATTTTTACTTTTCCACTTATTTTAAGTAAGCTTATTTGTTATCTTGTTAGGTCCATTGAGCATGTTTAACTCGGATAAGCTACATGGCGCATTATACATATAGACCATATTAAATAAATAATAATTAATGATACTATTACTATGTCACAAAATGCATGTGATGATAGTTCCATTTTTCTGCGTTTTTCAAGACACGGTTAGTCCAAACAGCACTACCTCGTCGTGTCAGTTGATAATGCCGACGTCCCAGCAAAAGACGAAGCCGATTATCTCCCCGGTGTAACCCTCTAACGACCCGTTTAGACGGCCCCAATGAACCAGCCGCGAGCCGTCGGTGAGGGCGCCTCTAGGAAGGCGAAGTCGACGCTACAATACGTCCGTGAATCACACGCTAACAGCCGCTAGGCGCAAGACACTGTAGGCAATGTGGGAAGTGTTAACGTCGTCGTGTTAGCATCACTTTTCACCTCGAAGACGCGAAGACAGCGTGCGTGGCCTCTTTCACTATGCCGCCGTCGACTGGTAGAGAGTGTTCAGCATTAAGTTTTCATTCTACGTATCGTACGTTCCGTACTTACAGGTAGGCCTGACGTAAGCGGAATTTGCCGGTCACGTGTCACACCGAGATACATATACGTAAATACGGATAGAATGGCTTCATTAGTGAATACGTAGTAAACATATATGTGTGCACGTTATTTAAAAAAAAACATGTTTAATATAACATTTACGTGCGATGTAGTTTAGATATCTAAGAACGATTATAAGTTAACAGGACAGGGTCTACAGTGGTTGAAATCACTCAGGCGTGTCGTGGTTGAAGGCCAAGAAACACACTACGCTTTATGAAGAATTTCTCACCGCTTCAAACTTACAGCTGAAAATACATATGTATGAGATACAATATACTTATAAGCTTAGTTCCTATAAGTCAAGTGTTGCAATACGTACATGGCTTGGAACTTAAACTAAGACTGTCTAGTTTATCGCGAGTCACGTTTACGCAACTGCGCCGTTCCGGGGGTCAGTTTACAGTTAGTTTTCCCATTCATTGCCATGTTAGCGTTTTGTATGATTATAAGAAAACGTGACCTACAAAAAACTTCTTATCTGCTGTTATCATCATCTCAATGACATGCTGGTCGAGTTTAGTCAAAATCTAATATTTCTAGCTATCGTAAAATGCCTGTATGTATGACACCCGTCAATATTTATGGAGTATTTGGGCTATTTGACCCTTTTACTCCGGCTAAAGGGTCAACTAGCCCAATTGCTGCCAATTATCCTTCCGCTTAGTAAAATCAGCTAAAAATGCACAATTTTACTGCAAATAGCTTCTGTAATAACACCTGGAAATCTGACTACTCAAATGCACTCAAATGTAAAAAAAAACATAATTTCTAAAAAAATACACTGACCTATTTTCGAAACGAAACAGGAAGTCTAACTGGGGCATGAACCCTCCATTTTGTGAGGAAGCCGTCGACGCATGGGATTATGGGACGACCGAGTGTGATTGGGCAGTTACGGTCACTAAGGTGCCGTGGCAGCAGTTTGTCCGCGCGCATGCGTAAAGGTGTCAATTTTCGTAGTCAACTGTCTCAAATCTTAAGTTGTTATAGTTTGTAATAAACTAAAAACAGCCCATTCTTCGGTCTGCCAACCGCATGAGTTGTTGGTGGTCTGTGCGCATGCGCTAGGGGTAATTTACGTAATAATTAATTGCATTTAGTAATGGTCAAAGTTCTTCTGATTTGGTATATATGGTATATGGGAACTTTCTTAACACGTGCAAGTTACTATAAATCGTATACACTGGTTCCACTCACACACCGGAAACAGTTCCTTAGCGCGTGTGATTATTTTATAGATGGTGGAAGTTATTTATTTTGGGTGGGGTAGTTTGTTCTCCTCCGACACTGCTCTTCGTCTAGCACATCTCGTTGGTGTTATGTAGAGCGGCTTTTTGCTGCTGTTGCCTGGGTGAAGTGAGTAGAACGTAAGTTGGCACTCGGAAGTAAATCTGTGGGTATTGCTATAGCGCAACACCGATCCAGTCCCTAGGACTATACAGAGTGCTTTACACTTTCAGACCAATTCAGTCGAACACCATCTCGACTTCTCTGGGAAGCATTCAGCCACGCTGCAAATACTGCGCCAAGATTGTCTCTATACATATATTCACCACTGTCTATAGCCAGGTACTCATTCATGCAGCTGAATTAACTGGAACAAATTGGAATGAACGAACTCGCCCACTGTTCGAGACGGCAGCATAAGGATTCGAATCCGGAATATTTCCAATGAGAACCCGATGCTCTATCGACTACGACGACGCTAAAGCACCCCATATTAAATAACGTGACGTAGAAATTGACCCCTATCGTTGCGGTTCAAGTTCCAACAAAAGAACATTTTACTGACAATACTCGCATTACCAAGTGTCTAAGTAGATTCCATACCAGAGACGGGCGCATTATGTTTAAAACGTATTGAAAATACGTGTGATTCTGCATTACAAATAGCACAAAAGAATTGCAAATATTGTTAAATGTTGCACATGCTTGACCTACTATATTACAAAGACAAACACTACAAATACATGTTTACAACATTTTTTCAAAGCGGTCGCCTCTTGTGTGCATTATATTTAGGCAGCGGGTAACGCAAGCAATGCCGGTAGAAGACGGCTCTGTAGATTGAACATGATCTACGGCAGTTGGTAGTCGGGATTACGCCGCAGTTCTGCTTCGAATTCCAGGCAGCTACTACGGCTCCAATTACGTTCCGTTCACTTTGTTTTGACAGGAGACTTTCAAAGCCGCTTTCGGTAACGCTGGCAAGACGTCATGGGCGGATAATTTTGCGAGTGCGCAGTGGCGTACGTTCACCTGCCAATTCTGCACGAAGACTGGGCCACTGCATTCTGCTTAAGTGCACGACGGATGAATTTGGATGGACGAGAGGGTTAAAAAAAACTTTGGTTTTGATTAGTTAATAGGGCCGAATTTGTTTCTGCGGCTCCGTCAAAGGATACGATATTGACCTTTTCGCAAAAGACGACAACGCTTCTCTCGAGGGTGGCCCCTTCTCGCGACAAACAGAAGACAAACTCATTGCCCCTTAATCCGATATCCCATTGGTCAGTTCATTTGATATGCCCTGAAAAAATGGTTAGTTTCGCACAAACACCGCTTATATTACTTCTGTGACATATGGCAATATTTTTAGTATTAGGTGTTATGAATAAATTAATTGTAATAATTATGACAGTGCACTTACGAAATGTTAATAAAAAATTAATAATAAACACTTAAAAACGACTCTGTGGAAATACGAAACTTTCGCCAAATATAGTTGCCCACACTCAGTTTGGTGGCTAAACACACTGAATTGATTTGCGGGAAATTGTCGCAAACGAAACTGGCTTTCTCGGATTATGTTCACCATAGACAATTCCTTAGAAATTAATTAACCTGCTTTTTTACTTGGTCCATTAAAACCTTTAATAGCCACATCGGACAAAATCAAATCATATATAATGATTACAATAGACTTTACGCGTTTGCGACAGTATGATACTCTTCACTGTTCAATCTGGTGGGCCACACCGGAGACAGACCAATGGGACATCGGATTCCCGGGCTTTAAAGGCGACCCCTCCACTTGCCCACGCTCAGTGAGTTAGCGCATTAGTTTAAAAGAATTGCAAAGTTTTTGTTTCCCACTTGCGTTATGTTTACCACCTAAACGTCAATCGTTTTAATTTTACTTGGCGTAGCACCTACAGACGATTAATATGATGTAATCTGATGATGTTTGCAACGCTGAATAAATAGACAGGACGATTATTTCGTGACATTAGCAATATTCATATTTTGGATTGTCACAGCTCAGCAGTTTCAACTGTTAGCTGAATATGTTTGATTGTATATAAGGTAATGATGATGATTCTAATATAATATGTTGGAAATTCCCTACGTTAACAAATATAGTTTGTATGACATGTGCAGTTTTCTTAAAACAAGTGGAGCTCTAAAAGAGAAGTTGTCCGTTTGGTTTTATCATACAATTATGTTACACTTTATAAACTCTATCTATTATAATATAATAATCGCCGATAATTGTTTTAATGACCCCATAATTGTTGTTGTTTTTGTTGTTGCTGACATTTAATTAAATGTTTCGTAAAAAAAAACGTTTGCTTACATGATCTCAGGTCCGATTACTAATTAAATGGTGGATTTGGGTGACAGCTCTGCAATTTTCGTAAACATTGAACTGTCGAATTCTACAGTTTCTGTTTCGTTGAGCATACTTGAGCAGTGTCATGTCAGAATACATATAATTAGAGAGTGTATTGTATAACACGGTTTTACAATAAAAACGAACGGACAGCCTCCCATTAAATATGGATTCCTACCCGCAGTTTATTTTTTAAATTGACTTGTCGTGAAATGTATTATACCTATATGGTGAATGCTCGATTTGAGCATTATAACTTTGAGGACTGGTTCTCTATAACAAGTTGTGTGGTAATATTGGTGCGCAGTCTTGAAGAATGCAATGTGGCTCGACCGGCACGCGCGGGGTCTCCTCACTGCGGCTGGCGCTTCAACGAGAGACGTCAGTCAGAATGTCTTACGGCAACCGACGACCCTGGGCCAGATCAACAGTCTTACTTCCCTGACGTGTGTTGTCTGTCAGTATTAGACGCCACCCCGAGTTAACGTTACATCCAAATAACGGGCGTGCACGTGCGTGATGCGTGCTTGCGCGCTTGTGTGTGCGCGTGTGTGTCCGTCTAGGCATCAGCCTAGACGGACACACGCCTAGACCTACCTCAAGCCAAATGCGCTCACATTTGTCAGGCACCTGCGTAGCATTATCTTTGACTGCGATATTGTGCCATTAAAGTAGTCATTAATTGTCACGCAGTGCAATTTAAATATACGACCGCCTTAATAAAACTCAGTATATACCAAAACCGAGGTTCAACGTTTTACTGACTCCCGACAAACTCAAATCGGTGTGTCTAGAAAATATTAAGCGACCTTGCAATTGTTGCGCGAAAGCCACTTGATCGTCTGTCGCTGTCTGCGTCCATGATCTAATCTCAGGAGCTGGATTAACTGGGGCAGTCGGGATTGAAAGAAATGTTTCCATGTGAGCGTGTCAATATGCTCATACGTGCGCGGCTCTGAATAAATGTGTGCAGCCACGCTCTCCAGACAGGCGCAAACTGACCGTGAGTAGCGGCTGACGGTGTACTGCATCGTGTCAACAACCTCTAAGAGACACATAAACCCATACGTAACATGCCAAGAGACCAGAAAATGTTCCCCCGTCAAAAACGAACTCAGCCCGTCCCAAAGACAGATGGACGAGATAAAGCTATGCAAGAGACGCAAGTGCCCTATATCTAAACCATGAAAGGACCGTGCGGGTAAGAACAAGCACTGTACATGCAGAGTGCTTGCAAACATTCAGTATGGTACGGTGCGTGCGGTATCAGGGCTAGGTACCTATACGACCGATTACAGTGATTAAAGGGAATAAAAACATATATTGCTTGAATTCATGTTATATTACATCCTGCAATCTATTTCCACGTCCACCAAGCAAAAAAAATCAAAAAAATTCAATGAATTAGAAATTCCACATTTTATGCTGTACATCCGGACATTTTCGAATATGCATATTTTTGGCGCGCTTTTCGGGATGCCGAGATGTGACGTTACTTATGACTCAAACTCGCATCAGGCCGACCCTTTCCATGCATTCAGAGCATGTTTACAAGTATAGCTTTTGGGTCGAAACGAGCGTCAGAATGAGTTATTGTGCAATATTCCGACGTAATACAAACACTAGTCATCATAGAGGAACAAGCAGTTATCTTACGGTTCCACATGAATCGAATTTTATTCAAAACAACGTATGCGAATGGGCCTACAAGTCGACTAGGTTTCGCTGAGCTTGGGCTCGTTTTCAGAATAATGATATCGAATGCAACCAACGGGAGATAATCTACACCAATAAACATACATAGCAAACATATATTGTATCCAGCTACATAAAATAACGTGTATAATATCATAATATCACTAGAATATCGATATATGAAGGAGTTGTACAATTTACCATAACAACTTAAATCAGTTACAGAGTTTCCACTGGTCCCGCTAGCTCAGTGGGTAGGCGCGTTGGTTACTTATCATTTGTTTTACAATCGGGCGACGCCGGTTCAATCCTGACAGCATGCAAACTATTGAGTTTCTTTACACTTTTTTGTTTATGTTTTCACGAAGTAATATAAACCAAATCAGTTAGTATACTATGATGCACTGTTTGTAAATAATTTTATTTTTGTAGTAATTATTTATTCGCCACAAAAATGAAAATATGGTCATTATATAACGATCTTTCTAAATTTTATTTATCCAAACAAATATAATGTTACGGATATATAATTTATTAATTGTAAATATATTGTACAGTAATATATTGTAATTATATATGTGAAAACAGATTGTGATCTGTCTGGATAAATAAAATTTAGAAACATCGTTGTATATAATGACCATATTTTCATTTTTGTGGCGAATAAATAATTACTACAAAAATAAAAAATAAATTTACAAACAGTGCATCATAGTATACTAAATGATTTGTTTTATATAACTTCGTGAAAACATTTAAAAAAAAAGTGTAAAGAAAATCAATAGTTTGCATGCTATCAGGATTGAACCGGCGTCGCCAGATTGTAAAACAAGTGCCAAGGAACCAACGCGTTTACCAAATGAGCTATCACGACCGACAGAAATTCGTTGACTGATTTCAGTTGTTATGATAAATTGTACAACTCCTTCATACATCGATATTCTAGTGATATTATGAGATTTTACACGTTACTTTCTGTAGCCGGATACGATTATGTTTGCTATGGATGTATATTGGTGTACATTATCTCCCGTTGGTTGCATTCGATATCATTATTCTGAAAACGAGCCCAGGGCCAAGCTCGGCGAAACCTAGTCGACTTGACTTGTACGTTGTAGGCTCATTCGCATTCATTGTTTTGAATAAAATTGAATTCATGTGGAACCGTAAGATAACTGCTTGTTCCTCTATGATGACTAGTGTTTGTATTACATCGGATTATTGCATAACAACTCATTCTGACGCTCGTTTCGACCCCAACATTATCCATGTAAACATGCTCTGAATGCATAGCAATAGTCGGCCCGCTGCGAGTGTGAGTCATGTGTGACGTTAAGATACCACGTGATCGCCTAGCTCATTACGTTTTTTTATTTTCCGCGGGTTTAAAATTGAATTTATGCTACAAATGTATTTTTCTGTATTTTTTTAATGTTCTCGAATGTTACATGCAATATTACATTTTCTGTACACATCGAAAACGGATTTTAGCTAATGCCTTGTTTTTATTTCCTTTAACAATGCATTGCAAGACAGTCGTGTTAACTGCACAACCATCTGAACTTCACACTTTAATTGACGCTAATTCCAACGCAAACTAAACTACTTAAATAAGTACTCAACGATGCAGCGGGTAAATTAAACGAAGTTACTCATTTGCACGCTTCAACACGGGTCTAAACGGAACACTACACGTAAGAAAAAGTTAACATCGATGGCGAGAGACGAGCCATCCCGTAGGCAGCAGCAGACGAGGACGTTTTATTATGCTACAAAACCGCTGCGGAATCTCCTACACTAAATAGCATTAAGAATCATTATACCCAATATTCAGGTGATGCAGAATTCATTATAAGAACACAAACAAGCGCGAACATGCATACGGTGTAAATATACAAGCAAGAACACAGTAAGGAGATAACCGACGACAACAACAAAAAAGAGACACTGTACTCACCCGGGCTGCCCGTGACGTCTGCGGCTTCTCTAGCAAGTCCCACACCTTCTTGCGCCATACCGAACAACGTCCATCGCCGAAGTCCTCGGTCTGACGTTGCCGGAGACTCTCCGACTCCTTGCGCATGTCCTCATAGACGTGCTCCTTCTTGGCGTGGTACTGATGCTGGCAGCACGACTCGAGGTACCACTCGTCAATGCCCCAGTACTCGAGGTCGTCGTGGAAGGCGAGCACACACATCTCCTCGACGAGGTGCAGTTTGCCGGTGCGGTAGAAGTTGAGGATGGTAGCGAAGGAGCGCGGGTGGCGATCGAAGAAGAACTCCATGCGGCCGAGATCGTAGTCGTCGCACAGGTCCATGAGCGCGTCGTGCGTGGCGCAGCGTCGCAGTTGTCCGAGGCGCGTGTGCGGCATGCGCGCGAGCGTCCACCACATCACCTCGTGGCGCGCGCCGCCGACGTTCAGCACGATACGGCGACACGAACGCTTACAGCGTTCGATCGTCAGGGGGTCGGGTTTAAGCTCGTCGGGTAGGCCGAGGAGGTGGCCCGACGGTGGGGCCGTGCGACGAGTGTCGATCCCGTGGACTTGGTCGCTCGCCGCCTGCGGCTCGGCCGACGACGATGTCATGTTACCCATGTCGTCTACGCCGCCGTCGCCGCCGCCGCCGCATACTGCGACGGAGATCGAACACGAAGACCCCACTGTCAGAGGTAGCACGCCGTCAGAGTTGGTGTCTATTTTTACTTTTGGCTTGCCTCCACCGCCGCCAACGCCACCACTGCCACTGCTGTAGCGAAGCTTGCGGATTAACATTTCTCTCATAGCTATTGATTCGGGGTCGCTTGCGGCGGCATAGCAGCCACCGCCGCCGCCGCCAGTGCCGCCGCCGCCGTCGTCGCCGTTACGATTGTTACTGATTCCCGGGACAGATGACGACACATAACGCTTGACGGACGGCTTGGGGCGCGGACAACCCTCTCGATGCGACGATGACCGGCTGAAGGAACGCAGGTCACCACCACCATGTCCCTGGGAAATCCCCGAAGCGTTATAGAACATGGTGCGGGGTTATCATCATTAGCATAATATATAGGGTGGCTATATCACGCGCCGTGGGACCGCGCGAGGCGGCTATGGCAACGCGCTTGGGCGAGCGGGCGTGTAGACATTATCATCATCATCATTATCATCATCATCGGAAATGCGTCTATTATACAGCGAGCACAATATCAAACGAAACGCGGTGGCGGCGATACTCGACGAACGCCTAACGACCACATCGATCACTTGCAACAGTCTAGTGCTTTAACTAGCTATCGTGACTGGCGCGATGTTTCCTCGGCCGGTCGACCGGCAGCCAAGTGATATACGGTAACGAGTGTGTGGGTGTGTGCCGGATCGCGCATGCATGCGTGCGTGCATGCACGCACGCGTGCGTGTGTGTATGTGTGTGTGAGTGTGTGTGTGTGTGTGTGTGTGTGTGTGTGTGTGTGTGTGTGTGTGTGTGTGTGTGTGTGTGTGTGTGTGTGTGTGTGTGTGTGTGTGTGTGTGTGTGTCGAGAAAGGATCAGTCTACGCGGTACGGGTCAACGACACGAGCAACTAACTGCTGCATGCAGAGTGTTCCAGAATCTATCCGCGCGGAGAATGTCTCCGGACAGGACTAAACAAGATACAGACACAGATAGCGAGAGACGAAGCAAGCGACACCGACTTAAAGACGATAGCTTAGCAGCGCCACCAGGCGGGAGACACCGATGTGACGATGACGATGACACCTAGCGGGAAGCGGGGCGAGTATCAGCGTCGGCGGCAACGTTCACCGTCGTTGAGGGACGCTGTCGGCAGGTACCGTCCTGAAAGAAGCACGACATCGTAAGCAAGGGACGGCACACGTAACCCCTGTCACGTACTGATGTGACGCCTGTCACGTACAGGGCGACACACCAGTGCCACCTCACTAACAGAAGCACACAACATTCCGGCGTTCCATTTAGCAACATCGACTAATTCGCTAACACAACATCCGTTCGTTCGCCTCCCTGGTAATCGGGTATTAGATTAATAAAGGAACATGTTCTAAGTCGATTTATCATCTTTGAATTTCATGCTACTCATTTGTTAAATTATGACCATTGCAATATTATAAACTTGACAGTAACATGTAAAGGCAGTTTTTAAATGTTGCCGCCTATGAACGGAAATCTATTCCGAATATAGTTGGGAACCGATCAGTGTTTTACATCCAACTTGGTAACTTACGAACGAAGTGCTAGCGGTTGTGAGAGAGTCGCACTTTCAGATGATTTGTTGTCCCTTAAAAATACTCTTGGACAGGGTAATTAAAATGGACTCCCAGGTCAAACAACACCACGAGAATGCGGAAAAGGTACAGTCAAACAGAAAACCGGATTGTTCAATAAATTAACACATTTATAAAACTTATTATTTTCGGCCGTGTCCATTTGCTGCAGTGTATTGGTCGATCTTGTAGCAATTGCATGTCGGCGTCCGTCGACAGTTTGTTCATTATTGGAGGTTCACACTTTCAACTTTAAACCGTCTGTGGTCCCCTCAAAATTGATGGTTCGCGTATTAGGGGAAGGATCGGTGATATGAGCCTACTGAATATATGGGCCACTTCCGTAACCAAAAACTGTTATCATATGTCGATTGCTTGCTGCATCAAGGAGTGTGGCAGACCATGCAAGCAACATTTACAATGGTAAGAAGATAGATTATATAAATATATATGAGAGTAACATTTAATACTATTTCTTACGATTTCCGCATGTTGGATGAGACATATAGACCACACATGTGTAAATAATCATATAAATTGCGATTTTCAATTAGGCCACTACTGCAATTAGGTCACTACTGTGTCAGCTTATGCTATACGAGATAATATAAGCATGTGTAGTAAATTTCGCTCGTGGAAGCAAAATAGAACTGGATTAACTTCTTGGTAATGTGAGTAGCATTCAAATCCAGGAAATATTTCATATCACCTGAATAGGAAATCCTAATATGGGATGTTTTATAAACAGGCCATATACGTCAGCTTTCACATAAACACAAATGGTATTGTTAGCTCCATGGCCATATATAACGTGCTATAGAGATGTGTAGAAGTAATATTGGTTCCTGTAAGATTGTTTTGTATTCAAATATACATGTTTTCAAACTAGGTGTAAAGTCATGCTCATATTTCCAACGCATAAGGTAATATTATTCATTTGGGAAAAACGTTCATCTGGTGCTCATTGAAAAAAGTAACAGCCTACGTGGGCAATGACTGGACATACACATTTTCTGCCACGATAATTTGCACGTCAACTTTACAAACAACAAATATCTCGTTATACGGCTCAAGAATATAAATGTGAAAAAAAGTTGTTCATGTTGTCGTGCCTTCCCCTAACATAACATGCAAAGTACTTTTGCTTTGTACTTTACCGGGGACCGGTCTTTTCGTGTGATTGGCCCTCGACTGTGGAATGCGTTGCCCATTGCCATCAAATGCAGCGGAGGTATATTGGCGTTTAGAAAGACACTATAGACGCACATGTTTAAAACTCAATATTGCTTACATGTTTAACATTTCATTTCATTTGAGGACATTTTACTGCATATTTTACTTTTTATACATATAAATATATTATTTTGAGTGCATGTATGAGTATTTATTTATGTATGCGTGCGTGCGTGCGTGCGTGCGTGTGTGTGGGTATGTATGTATAGATATGCATATATGTAAATAGAGTAATAATTACTCGAATTTATAATTTATATAATTTTATTTATTTTTAATTAGTATAACTAACTTAATTTGTTTTACATTTTATCTGAAGTTTCTTTTTTTGCAGTTTTTAAAGATATACATTAAATCACTTGATTGAATCTTGACTGCACAGTACTTTGAGCATATTATGGATATTGCGCTCTATATACATATTAAATATTATTATTATTATTATTACTTTTGCATCGTACGTTTTTAAGTACGAGTTTCTATATTTGCACAAGTATACCGCTGGAGTTATGTCATAAATTCGCAAAGTCCAGAAGAACGAGTAATGTTTCGTATTATTTCAATCATGAGACGTGTCTGCTGATTGCGTTTGAGCCAGCCACTGAGGCTGAAATTGGAATGTTGTTGAAGTCATCGCCAGTGAAATCTTGTGAACTTGACCCCATTCCGACATGGTTTTTTAGAGACTGTGCGCACGATGTTGTACCTGTGCTCATGACAGTTGTTAACCTGTCTCTGAGAACGGGGGTAATGCCTTAGCACTTGAAGGAAGCGCACATCAGGTCAGTACTCAAGAAACCGAGTCTAGACAAAACTGTCTTGAATAACTACCGACCCGTGTCAAATCTACCCTATCTATTGAAGACAATAGAACGTGTCGTTGCTGCGAGATTGTCAGCTCACATGTCAGAGCACAATCAGTCAGCGTACAAGCCGAATCACAGCGTTGAGACGGCCCTTGTCTGTATGCAGAATCACACCCTGCACGCAATGGACAATCAGAATGTTGTCATCATGGTTCTCCTTGATTTATCGGCTGCGTTTGACACCGTCGACCATGAAGTGATGTTGCGTAGACTCTCACATTATATCGGAGTGGTCCAAGATGCACTGGACTGGTTTAAGTCATACCTGAGAGACAGAGTCCAGTCTGTCCGCATTCATTGTGCTACATCGCCTGCTCGTCCTCTGGTATACGGAGTACCACAAGGCTCCGTGCACCAGTTGCTAAGATTATTCGCATGTACAATTTGATGTGTCATTTCTACGCGGATGATACTCAAATCTACATTCCAGTGACACCTCACCAAGAGGACATTGCTGCGGCTGTCGTCCGTATTGAAGAATGTGTAGCGGAGATCAGGACGTGGATGATGACAAACTTTTTAAAGTTGAATGACTCAAAGACAGAAGTCATCGTGTTCGGCTCTGCGCAAGAACTCAACAAAATTTAGCTGCGCACACTATGCATCGGAGACTGTTTGGTCACCGTAACTCAGAATGTACGAAATCTTGGTGTACAGTTCGATGCCGAGATGAAGATAGAGACGCACGTGACTGCTATCTGTAGATCTGCAATTTTCCATCTCCGAAATATTACAAGAATAAGACGTTATCTAACACCTGCAGCGACGGAACAAGTCATACATGCGTTTGTTACCAGCAGACTTGACGTTGGCAATGCATTACTCCACTGACTGCCTGTGAAACAACTAGAACGGTTGCAGAGAGTACAGAACTGGGCGGCTCGCCTTGTCGTCGGCGCCAGGAAGTTCTGTCTTGTCACACCTCTATTGATGAAGCTGCACTGGCTGCCAATAGCAGTTAGAGTAGAGTATAAGATACTTCTACTCACGCACCGAGCACTGACTGGCTGTGCACCACAGTATATCACCAAATGTTTGAACAGACGTCAGCCAACTCGATTGTTGCGCTCCAGTGAACACAATTATTTATGTGTACCACGTGCAACGCGTCGCTGGGGTGATATATCCTTTTGCGTGGCAGCCCCAACACTATGGAACTTGCTGCCGCAAAAGCTGACTGCAACAACAATGACAAATACTGATTTTAAATCAAACCTTAAGACTTATCTGTTTTCCCGAACATTCTGTACGGCGCCGTGAGCAACGATTGTTGGAACGGCGCAATATAAATGTCACGGTTTGATTTGATTTGAATCATTATTCACTCCACCAGTAAATGGTGTGGGCTTTGCGATTTGGAGCAATCCAAAATGGTTCACCAAACCAGAGCCAATATCCCAGTACCCACCGAGTTGTGACGTGGTTGTGACGTAGTTGCCAAAACATTACCAGTCACGTTGCCAGGTTCTGACGTCCACAACAGCAGCAATGTGCATCATAATAAGTGCCACTCAAATGGTGGCACCACTGTATCGATGTATTTCCCTGCGATACATGTTGACGACCAGCCCACCACCAGCCCACCACCATCCCACCACCAGCCCACCACCAGCCCACCACCAGCCCACCACCAGCCCACCACCAGCCCACCACCAGCCCACCACCAGCCCACCACCAGCCCATCACCAGACCACCACCGCCCACCACCAGCCCACCACTATTATTTTGTATATTATATGAGAATACTCCATATCTGTAATTCAATGAGTTGATAAGCAAAGTTACGATTTTGTCGCGTATGACGGTATGAAATATAATACACACGTATAGTTCGTATCGATTTGCTATACAGCATTATTAATATATACGCTTATTGGTATTTAGCAAAAAACAAACGCAAAGTGCGTTTTGTTTAATAAAGGCAAGTTCTTGTACAGTGCGGCATCCAGTCGTGATATTATAGAACAACGCTTTACACTACATCCCCGGAACACCTGTTCACTCGAACGTCACTCCAGTATCGTAGGTTCTGATGATGACAAGTGAAATATTGATTATGGGTGTGAAACGACAACACAAACAACAGGAAGGACAACAACAACAACAACAAACAAACAGCTATGCAATTTTCAACTGCCACCATTAAAAACGGTCGGATTGATTCAAACAACATTGAAAGCATTCGTATTGTAATAATTCATATCAAACAGCTACCGAGACTGATAGCCAACTGATAGCATTGTGTGACACCAGACAGCGCGATATTACATCAACACGACATTGCATATTCCTCATTTACTAAAACTAGCAAAATGCCCATCCTCCGGATGTTATGAGGTAAATTTGAAAAAATGGGCCTAGTGGCCTTGAAGTCCTTTGGGGTTTGGGGTAGAATGATTCAATCAAATACAGATTTCGTATGTATAGAGGCACTGCCACATGAAATGTCTATGCAAAATCAGAGAAAAAGTTACTGGAATAGTCGCACTATAACCAAAGTTACAAGAATTTAATCAGGACACCCGTCAATAATTAGTTATGGAGAAAAGTCCATTTTAAAGTCCAGAGTCATTATTCACATGAAAACAAAATTCAACATGGTATAACAAAATATTAATTGCTATTAGTGTTACGTAGTCACTTGCTACACAGTAACACTGTATCATACAATAGCAATGAAGGCAATACTCAACACAGTGGTACTAGTTCACAGGGCTACTTTATTTCGGCAACTACCTGTTTACTACAGTACAACAGCCTATAAGGCAGAATCCAGTGCCCCTCAATGACACATCATTAATCTGGCCAATGCCATGGCATGCAGCCTGTGTAGAATCTACTAAGGTTGCAGTCTCTTTAAGGACACTGTCCTTTAGCAACCAGTCCAATGTGTGACAAACACACTATACTACATAACATCTCATTTTCGGGGGCCCTGAGGTGCCCTTAGAATGATTAAATCAAATACAGATTTCTTGTGTATATTGGCACTACCACATTAAATGTCTATGCAAAATCAAAGATAGGCAAAATGTGAAAATGTACAAGTTTGGGACCCTGGGGGGTAGAATAATTCAATCAAATACAAATTTATCGTGCATAGTGGCAGTACCCTAAGATATGTCAGGTCAATCGCAGGAAATACGCGTAACGTCATAAAAATAAATCGATTTACATCCGTCTAACGCATGGTACGAACGCGAAAACCAGTAAGAACCCTTAACCAACGGCGAATTTCGAAACAAAATAAAAGCGGTATTTTTTCCGATTCGTAGGTCGTAGGTTATACTATAAAAATCATACGTCCGAAATGGAAACCGTCTTAGCATATTATGATTCTGAGATTGACTAACCGTGTTGCTGTTGTTGCGCGCGCGCGTGTGCTAGCTTGGTTTGGTTATATAGTTACATTTATTAATATAATATTCTTATTGCTAGAATCAAAAACAGATATGCGAGCGAGAGAGTGTACAACTCACAAGACGTCCAAAACACTCAATTCAACGGTTGATAACACCCTGCCCTCGTGACTTATATTATTTTAACCATTTTATTATTCAAAAGGTTTCCCGAAAGTTAGTCCTAAGGCAAACTATAAATATACTTACAATCGCGTCGTTTTCGGTGTTTTAGACACTGCCGAATGATGTTAGATCGTCGACACATATCAGCCATCTGCCGATTAAGGCGCCAATTACGAATTTGATTAGGTTTCACCGGCCCCTAGCCAACTTTTCAAAATGGGGGGTTCACATTTTACCAATTCATACTCCAGGGGCGCCACAAGTTCACGTGGGATTATATTTGTTCACAATGAAGAAGGTCTCACATGTTTACGTAATGCAGAAGGTTACATTTCTAACTGGAAGTACAATGAAGTGGGTGTGAGATTGGTGGACCATGTGGTTTCTTCTTATATTCTTTCATCTTATATACAAACACCACATTAGCATCCCCAGCACGCCCATAACGAGGTCGTTTTGGGGGTGCGTTTTCAGACAAAGTGGGACTCATATGTGGTCTGTGGAGATTGGTCCCATTTTGTTTTCTGATTAAGCCTAATTTACACCCAATTGTATTCATAAAAACCAACACGCAGTGATTGTATATTGTTAATATAACATAATTATTTACTCGAAACCCTTCGCTGTGTGTGCAATTGTTTTGAATGTGTTCATATTAATATAATAAACAAGGCACCGAGGAGTGTGGGTGTGCCCAAGTTATTTTTCAGAATAAACAGTTAAAGTGTGACATTTACAATCTGGTTTTCACTCAATTAATACATTATATTTATCTGATCTGATGTGCAAAAGTTCCATAATTTATAATGAACATAACTAAGTTAGTAAATTAACAAACCTTTATAAAACATGAACTGTAAATAGAAGATTATAAAATTATTGTCCTCTTGTGGAATTTGAATTAAATTCTAGGTGTCAAACAGTCAAGTACCATATCATCTACACAACACTGACTCCAGGAAACACTAACTGTATTTTACAACTATACGGGACAAAAATGGACGTAATCATTTATAATAAAGGCCCTTCACACATTCTTGCCTCCTCATCACCGATAAGGCTCTCCTTTCTGAGATCTACAAACATGCAACTAGCAATCACAGTATTTCGGCAACCATACAGCCACACAATTACCCAATTTCTCATCAGCCCACGCATTTTAAAATAGGTGAAGCTAAACTTTATTGTGTATTGGTTAAATACAATTATTCGCGTTCCAGCGCAATAGTTAAAAATTATGATTTGTGTTAAGTTCATTCACTAGTATTTTGTCTGCATCTGTCATCTCTGAGTGACTACAATTAGGAGTCATAATTTTACGTTTGGTGTAAAACTGGCTTCTTGTGTATTTGTTACCCCATGCGTTTACATAACAGGAGACCCTGGATTGGTGTGAAGTCCTTCTGCATGGCTAATTGGATGCAATGGTCCTTTGACTCACGCTCGTATAGTGACAGCCCTTTTCACACATGGCAGTGGAGACAGACCCCTCAGCCAGGCTCCCATACAGTCAGTGATGGTCACTTAATAGATAAGGGTTCTCCCTTTAACATCTGTACAGATCAGGCATTCCTTGTATTATATAGTTGTAATGCTTAAACAATATCCAGCTGCTTTTATGAGGGCTTTTGAAAAACATGGAATACAATTATTGGTTCACATTTTAAAGATGTAATTTTGAGGGTGGTTCACATTTTGGAGAAAGGGGATTCACAAAAAGAGGGGTTCACGTGAACCCCGTGAACCCCCCTGGCTACGGGCATGTTTCAGCCATGCATACTTTATAAGTTCTTGACATCACGTTATAGGCTCCACCCACTTTTAGACTACGGCGAAATTGACATCATCAAAGTCGGCTTAACGTCAAAATCGCGTACATCAACCAACCAACAAAGAGAATGTTGACCCTTAGTCTCCGTGGGTTGGTTGATTTGCTGAGCTGATGAAGTAGGCATGCCTGAAATCTATGCAAATTCGAAAGTGGCGCCGTCATCCGAAGATAGGTGTACTCTGTACCCAATACTAAAATGATACGATTGTAAATCCGTATATAGGTTGATTAGGAATGGTTATCTAGAAACCATCTGTATGACGGAAAAACAGAAAATGTAAGCATTCAAACTATACCAATATCGCCTGGGTAGAACGAGCCATAAGATAGCGACCGTTGAATTGGGTTTTTTGGACGTGTTTTGAATTGTACATTTTCGTTCGCTTATCTAGGCCTATTGTTGTTAGAATTAATATATTGTAGATGTACTGGTCGTTAAATTGCGTTTAATAAGTCCAACGCATGTATTCAATCGAATCGAACTAAACATTCAAAGAGAAAAGACTATTTAGAGCAGAGATAGGCGGAACAACCGCAACTTCTGGCAACTGCTCTTTCGTGTTGGTGCGCGGGTCGTTATCAGTATCTGCGCACGCGTTCAACAACGGACAATTTAGTATAATGCTCTATTGTCATTTTATTTCAACAACGGTGGTCACATTAACGCAAAACAACATTAGGCCGGAATGCTCCTCATGTGGCATCTAATTCCAATTCCAAACGAGAGGGAGTATCGCTTGTTATGAAATTTCGCCACGTTTGCAGACAAACTTTTATGGGGACATATATTTCGTCAACCAAGTCGAATGCCATCAAATGGTCGTTTCCAGAAAGGCCTCGAGATTACCCAAAGGCCGGAATCCTGCAATCATAAACTATTACAGTTATCGTTTAGCACCGATAAAACATTAAGGCGTATAGGAGTCGTTCAACCAGTCACGACAATATTCATTCGAGCACGCTACTTTGTTGTTAGCACTTCGCTTACAAGTTTCATGACCGATTTGCTCGCCTAACAACAGTTGCGTTGCCCGGATTATTGACATAGTTTGGCAGTCGACTACCGTAAGCATACCAAGCCGCCTCTCTCCGAATGGGATCGGTATTGGTTAGTTCCAAGTCCACTGGTAGAATGTTTATATTTTCTATATAAGCGTTATTCGCAAGTTTGCTACCGATTTTGTTTTTTTGGAACAAGACATTCCTTCAAACCATTTAAGAAGAACCATACGATGTGTTTTAAGTTTGATTTCAAATGGATATAATGATGTGTAGCCCAAAGCTGTTTTTTACAATATATTTTACAAAATTTTAAGCACAGTACAACATTATTATAACTACGTGAACCACACAGCACTGCAGGATCTTTGATCTAGTTAGATATCACTGATGCAATATTCGACGAGGTGATATACCGCTTACTCTTGCCTGATGAACTGGAATTACTCCTAAAATGTAATTACAGTCAAACATGTATTGTAAGTGATAGGGTTTCCATAGAGATTCAGTAACGACACATTTAACATCCATAGAAAAAAGTACACGATTGTTTAATGCGCATGTGCAGCGTAATTCTAGCTGACACATTGGCGTTTTAGCTAGAGCTAGATACCTCTTTCCCATAATCGCAATAGTTCATCAAATACCCACAGCATGCTATTTCGCAACAAAACGCCCCCTAATTAATTAACTATTTGTGGAGTTGTTAGACAAACCAAACTGGCACGGGATCGCAATCTAGATCCGTTGTTTGGCGTTGATCTTTCAAAATTAAAAGAAAAAACTTGACGTTTTTCCAACATGCACGGTCTGACACTTAATTGGTCGCATGATTCATTATTGATATGATTGTCTATTAGTTAACTGTTTGCAAACAGTTATACGCCACAGCCTGGCTACGCCTATATATAATATATAATGTAGGTCTTACCATAAGACTTTGCACAACGCCGTGTCGTATACGAAATAAGTTCGGTCTAATTAATCCAATATATTTATCTTGATCATAAAATCATATGCTATGTATGTTACTTTTCCCAAACGTGAGTTTTTGCAATAAAAACACACACATGTAAATAACTCTAAATAACTGCCTGTTTAAATACATCACCAATCATGTATGTGTGTGTGTGTGTGTGTGTGTGTGCGTGTGTGCGTGTGTGCGTGCGTGCTTGCGTGCGTGTGCATGTGCGTGAGGGTGTGCGTGTGCGCGTGAACGTGAGTGTGTATGTTTGTGTGTGAGTGTGTGTGTGTGTGTGTGCGAGAGAGAGAGAGAGAATGTGTGTTGTGTTTGTGCGTGCCTGCGCGTGCGCGTGTGCGTGCGTGAGAGAGAGAGAGAGAGTGTGTGTGTGTGTGTGTGTGTGTGGTGTGTGTGTGTGTGTGTGTGTGTGTGTGTGTGTGTGTGTGTGTGTGTGCGTGTGCGTGTGCGAGAGTGTGTGTGTGCGAGAGTGTGTGTGTGTGCAAGAGTGTGTGTGTGCGAGAGAGTGTGTGTGTGTGTGCGTGCGTGCGTGTGTGTATCTGTGCGTGCGAGAGTGTATGTGTGAGTGCGTGCGTGTGTGTGTGCGTGTGCGTGCGTGAGAGAGAGAGAGAATGTGTGTTGTGTTTGTGCGTGCGTGCGCGTGTGCGTGCGTGAGAGAGAGAGAGAGAGAGAGAGAGAGAGAGAGAGAGAGAGTGTGTGTGTGTGTGTGTGTTGTGTTTGTTTGGCCACGCCTATATGCATTCATGTAGGCTCACATTTCAAAAAGTACGCTCAAATCCTATTTGCTGAGCACAGTTGCTCGTAAATTATCCCAGTAGGAGGCGCCACCATTGTGGTGAATACAATGTTGCCATCTGGCACAGGTGACCCTAAATACTTCAACGTGTTGCCAATTCCGTCGTTTTTCTACGGATTTGGATTTGTTTTTGAGTATATCCCCCACGGTGAAATAAAACATACCTATATTCACATTTGATGAAACATACAATTACTGTAGACCTGCATAGGTGTCTGATTGCTGTCAAACTGCACAGTGTGACAACATATACTTCATTTAGAAGCGTATAAATATTCATCAAAACAAGAAATATTGGTACAACATAATAATTATTATATTGTTTAAAATGCTTAATGTTTAAAACTAATTCAGGCCTTTTAATGTTCAACTAAATGAAGTAGTAGATCATTACATTTACAGATCATTAATTCCAAAACTTGTGATACTATTATACTCACTCGAGGTGGTCAATCATAAAGCACATATATAAGTCAAACTGTGAAATCTTCAATTGTGTAAGCCAATTTTCAAAATACTCATTCACCATATTCTTAGTTCAAAAATTAATACGCGTCTTTACCACGTGTTGCAGCATTTCATGTGGCGTTTTTGACTGATGGCTGTAAAATTGTGTTGTAAACTGCAACTCGGTTTTCTTTTATTTACTGTTACGATTGGTAAGTAAAACTATTATAAAGTGTCCCGCGCACTAGGCTCCTGTAGATGACAGTATTACATTATTCCCAGTAGCGTTTTTACGGCGTTGGACATTTCACGTAAAAATGGTTTACGTAGCTGGCTAGGATTGTCTCGTGGTTGTGGGCAAACGAAATTATTCTACTTATTCATCGCGAAGTTTTACTGTGATACGGGTAAATAATCTTTAAAACGACCATCTCCGTTGTCTTCTCTATCGTGGGTTGGAATTAATAGCAGAAAGCTTGCCGATCACTTGTACTTCGTCCCACTTATGGTTTTGACTGGGACAACCAGACATTTCAAAGAACAATTCCAGGAACTTGCCCGGTGTAGGAATTTCAAAACACCTCCCAATTTGAAACACTCTAGAATGTTTTCAAGTTAGTTTGGAAACACACTGGTCAAGCCGCACACCGCCCCGGTTATGCACGATTGTCTATGCTGCGACGGTCAAGATGCGTCGCAGCGTACACAATCGGGCGGTGTTCGGCGGGCTTTATAAACAGTCATAATAGTGTTTTAATTATAACGTAACGTGTAAATATACGTGTTTAAGATAACAGTGTTCTGGAATTGATAGGGGAGTGTTTTCAAATTAACCGTAGTGTTTTCAACTTGGTCAGGTAAATGTGTTGATGTTAGTTTGAAAACACTCTAGGGTGTTTTCACATTAATTTCGGAACATCACCATAGTGTTTTCCTGGACGAGTGTTTTAAAATTGCTACACCGGCCGACTTCGACAATAGGCCTAATGCCAATAACTGGTATTAACGATTTGATTGCTTTATTTACAACTTGAACGCAATATGGGAACTTTCAGCATAGTTATCCTAATGTGAAGGATATTCTATTATTAACAAATAAGGGACATACAAAGTCAGTTTAACATAAAACGTCAAAGGTAAGTTAATATTGAAATTAGTTTTACATAAACATTATTTTATTTTATGCCTAAAACTTTAACAACGAGTATAATCGACTGTGGTTTGTGCAGCAATACATATCTCACATGGCTGTTGGCAGAACTTTAATACATGCACTTGAAAATATATAATTTGCGAGCAAGGCTAGCTTTAAGGCATCTCACGTCTAGATGGCCGACTGGCGACCGAGTCTGTTGCGCAGTGACATACGCACTGAGATCCGACGCCGAATGTCAAGCGAACGCATCGATCGTCGCATTGACATTTGTTGGCGCGCGGCCGTCGGGAGCGCTAGAGAGCGGGGAGGCCGAAGTTACCGGGGCGGTCAACGTAACGGACGGACTGTTGTTTTGCCGACATCGCCTCCGTGTTGCCAGTATGCCGGCGGCATTGCCCGAAAACAAAATAGCGCGACGCGTGATAGGTCGCCGGCTTCTAGAACGCGACGCACTGGGCGCTTCTAGTGAAAGTCTACGCCGTTTACGAGGGGGGTTTCCGGAAAAGGTTTACGGTAAAAAGTCAACCTAAAATGACAAAATAAAAAAATGTCTTATACACACGCACGAAATGCACTGACCAATCCGCGTAAGCACATGCCGCACGCATGCACACATGCATACGTACGTACGCACATAGGTGGTCCTACATCATTATATTCATACATATATTCATACATACATACATACATACATACATATATACATACATACGTACGTACATACGTACATACGTACATACGTACGTACATACGTACGTACATACATACATAAACACGCACACCACGCATACACGCATACACGCAGACACGCAGACACGCAGACACGCATACACGCAGACATGCAGACACACAGACACTCACTCACACACACACACACATACACACATGCATACGTACATACACACATACATACACAGACAGACACACACACACACACACACACACACACACACACACACACACACACACACACACACACACACACACACACACACACACACACACACACACACACACACACACACACACACACACGCACACAAGCACATACACACGCACACAAACACACACACATATATATACACAAATACATACACTTCAAGTCTTCAAGAGCATACTGCTAAAAGTGATATTTCACTATTCTGCAGTTCGTAACGTTGTTGTGGGCTAAAACAATAAATAATAAGTTAATAAATTAAATAAATGAAACGAAATAAAAACAGGAAATCCATGATTAAAACAAAAAAACGGGCATCTATAATGTCAATGACTGGATGACTGGGAGAGCGGTTCTTCGGAATATTTCTGAGTGAGTTCCACAGTGGGAGAGAGCGTACATAGAACGAGTGCTGGTAGTCGTGCAGGAGGCTGGCAGTGTTCGCAGTTTGTACTCGTGTTTTCGTCTGGTGTGGTCATCTGCTATGGTAATGATAGTAGGGAAGCTAATACACAATAGTCCGTGATGAATTCTAAAGAACATATTGGCATCTCTTAACTGACGTCTTGTATATAAAGTGCTCCACTTCAGGTCAGCGCACACAATCGTTACGCTTGAGGTGCTACGGTAATTGCCAGTGACAAAGCGAGCTGCGGAACGCTGCACTTGCTCTACTGTCTGAATACCAGTCTTGGTGTGGGATGCCGAGGCACAAGTATACATACATACATGCATGCATACATACATGCATAGATAGATGGATGGATGGATGTATGGATGGATGGAAGGATGGATGGATGGATGGATGGATGGATAGATAGATAGATAGATAGATAGATAGATAGATAGATAGATAGATATATAGATAGATAGATAGATAGATAGATAGATAGATAGATAGATAGATAGATAGATAAATTGATAGATAGATACATATATATATATATATATGTACATATATAGATATATACATACATACATGCACGCACGCACGCACACACACACACACACACACACACACACATACACACACACACATACATACACACACAGACAGACCCCTTGAGACCTACCAAAAACCTCCAGCTGCACCCCATTGAGGCCAACACGGGGTCGTGCACCCCTACTTACACCATATGGATCCAGAAAAAAACATCCAAGTAAACCCCTCCTGTGACGCCCGATCAGCAAAACGGGGGTGGGGTGTACGTCCCCCACAAGAACAAGTTTATTCCAAAACCGAGGGACCTGTTATGATGACAAATGCCTTGACGAAAGGTGGTATGACAATACTAGAGAGGATGCAAGTAAGAGCAGGCACAGTAACACCAGAGAACACAACGTAACGATAGTAAAATAACAATACTAGAGAGGATGCAAGTAAGAGCAGACACAGTAACACCAGAGAACACAACGTAACGATAGTAAAATAACAATACTAGAGAGGATGCAAGTAAGAGCAGACACAGTAACACCAGAGAACACAACGTAACGATAGTAAAATAACAATACTAGAGAGGATGCAAGTAAGAGCAGACACAGTAACACCAGAGGACACAACGTAACGATAGTAAAATAACAATACTAGAGAGGATGCAAGTAAGAGCAGGCACAGTAACACCAGAGAACACAACGTAACGATAGTAAAATAACAATACTAGAGAGGATGCAAGTAAGAGCAGACACAGTAACACCAGAGAACACAACGTAACGATAGTAAAATAACAATACTAGAGAGGATGCAAGTAAGAGCAGACACAGTAACACCAGAGGACACAACGTAACGATAGTAAAATAACAATACTAGAGAGGATGCAAGTAAGAGCAGACACAGTAACACCAGAGAACACAACGTAACGATAGTAAAATAACAATATAGATTAGGTACGATGATGATTGTGGTGCACTGTTTCTGCGGCATAAACAGTCTGGGAGACATCAGTTACGGTATAATCCAAACGTATGTAAACACAATCAGGTTGTCATAGGCAACATTTGATGGAGGACATCCTGCATGTTGAATATCTTGACAACAAAAATGGCAGTATGCCTATTTGACGTGTTTCTTTGCAGTAGACAATTATCCGCCATTTGTGAAGCTTGACCTCGGGGAACAAGTTGAAAATGAGCGAGGGTCGAGACTTGTCTGCCGTGGACAGTCCATGATAACCGAATCGCATTTTCCTGTTGCCTCAGAAACACCGACTGGACGTGTTAAAACTTTTATGTGTGTACAACAACATTGTAATGTAACTCAACATTGTAATGTAACTCAACATTGTAATATAACTCGACATTGTAATGTAACTTAACATTGTAATGTAACTCAACATTGTAATGTAATTCAACACGGGTAATTGTGGATGAGTCGAGTGAATGTTTAACATAAAAATTAAGGAAAACTAGCCGATTTCTGTGCGGACGTGGGAACAGCATTTCGAAAATTCACTTTTGAAAAGAAAGACTACAGAACTGAAACTCAATTGTACAATGCCAAAGGATGCCTCGTTTAGGCCAAATCAGCGCAACTGCGAATAAATATCTGTATAGTTATAATCGAACTTTGGATCATTGTGAGAGAATCTCCACCGAGGCACCGAGGTCCATTCGCCCCTTTCCGTGTCCATTTGCTACCTTGGACCATTGATCTCTGACCTACCAATTGGTGATACGTTTTAGAAAAAAAGACAGTTATGTAGACTTATTCAACTAGCGTGTTTTTGATATGTTACGCTTTTCCCGAGGGTCTTTCTCCTACCTGAAATAAATGCGTGGTGATCAGTCCACTAGAGTCGTGTGTTGCTCCGTCGCGTAAGTTATTAAACAAATAATGTTTGTATATTTCGCAAGCTCGACAAACATCGGTAAGTTGTATGGCAGTATATTAGTAGTTAGGTTCTAGCTCCCAAGGAAAGGACACATTTTATATCAAACACAATCGCGTGTAATTTAATTAAAGTTGCATCTGACATATTGTCCGGGTGTTTCAGTGATATCTGCGGCTGCGAAGTTGAGGTGAGGTGAACAACAAAAGAAAGTCAAAAACAAAATACTTATATCAATTTGCGAGTTGTCAGCCGCTGTAACTGTACGAGACTGTAGCATGAGGAATTGGACGCGTACAACGCCGTCGAGCACGATTTCAGCAGAATGTCGTTCGCAAAAGTAGGCCTATCAGTTGATATTAACTTTATTTTACACTCCAGGTGTTGTTAACAACTTGTGGCCTATGTTCTGAATCGTCGCAGTCGTTTCTCATTGGTTTTAAACAATAGGGCATGTAAATGTGTCACGATACATGGCGAGATTCCGTGCGAGTGGACCCGACTGGCTAGATGAAGGTAACTCGGCGCCTGCTTAGGAATAAGACTTTTTTGTTTTGGGGTCTAATCACATCAGGGTTTTTGTTACGAGCCGGGACCCGGGTAAATTACCTGGCTTTGGCGATCTACGTAACTGGCTGTCTAGAACGGAGACGGAAAGGTTTTTATTAGCACCGGCGTTCAAGTGCCTTTGTGTTACAAACTATGCTGTAAGTGTCTATACGTTCCACAAACAGTTTAGCGCATCGATGACGATTGAGACATATCGCAACAAAACAGCAGTCATCATGTTTGCGTTAATAAACAGCACAGCCCCGTATTTCTGGTTCGTATCGTTCCTCTGATTTTGCTTCCCGCAAATCTAAGCATTATTAATTTTGTTATTCCCAATAAGTCCGCCACTGCGTTTTTCGTACAGCAACAATGTCAGTGTAGCGATGTTATTTCACAAATTAAAACAGTCACACACTAAGGTAAAAAGCAGAAATTTTGAAGTCATGGAATATAGCCACATATTAATATGCGGGAGTTTTACGGAACTGGTTAATGCTTATGGCTACGGCTGGGCCGGTGTCAGTGTTGCGCGGCAAGTTTGCCACCGACATCGCCATTTCAAAGTCCCTGAAAGTGAAACTGTTTTTCTTTGCAGATTTTGGCTGGTATGATAGGTTTCTGGTCTTTTTACGATTCGGCTTATAGCATCAACCAGCGCTGTTATATAACGCACATTTCATGTGCGTTCCATGCTAACCCATGGCTACAGCGGCGCAGACTGACAGAAACCGGAGCGCTATTTGGGCCTCAAGAGTGGCAGAGGACGCAATATTTGATTCGTATTTGATAACATGACATGCCTGAAACTATGTTGAATGGTGGAAAGAACACACTGAGGTGTAAAATGTAGACAAATAGTTAGGCTGTAGGTATGATATATAACGGTGAAAAAGACACAATGAGGTTTTTAATTTAAAAGGTAGACAAATATTTAGGCCTACTTGTAATATATAACATGAGGTTTAAAAAGATTCACAACCAAAGCTACACGCTACAGATGGTATGTGGACTAGGTAGCTTTAGACTTATCACGAGGCCAACGATTTTCACCCATGTATAAGCCGCCCCATCAGATATTTATAAATTATATTTTTAAACATTTTCACAATGGTTGAATTAACACAATCAACTTGCTAGATTCATTCACAAAGTATCTTATTTGTATAGTGACATATGTAATTTATGAACATTTAGCTACGCCTAGCAAACACCATGTTACAATCTTGTTATGTTGAAAATAACATATTGATATTAATAATAAATTTTGCTTTGCATTAAAAGAAATGATAGACTTACAGTGCATAATTATCAACTCAGTGCATAAGGATGGATATTCTGCCAGCAGTTGTTGTTACGATGGACATGATTTAATTATAAAGGTGGACATGATTTAATTATAAAGGTATGGTACCACTGTGAAACACTTAAATATTACGTTAACTTTGTATTTTTTTAATTATTAATATTACGAAACAAACTTATGAGCTCTTGGGGAAATAACCCTCCTATGTTTCGACTTGGAGCTATTCCTTGATGGATGGATTCTATTTCCACCACAGTGGTAAAATAATGAATGCCCTCATAGCATTGAATACAGATAGCAGTGTTTGTAAACTCAGAGATACATAGGCCTACGTTGTATGTTAACTGGATACTGTTTGCTTTAAACAACTAACACAGATGGAACTTAACTTACATAAGTTAAAACAAATTGTCTATCATTTAATAGTATCACATCATATTATATTTTGTTGTATCCGTAGACAAGTGGTCTACAACTCCACAACGTGCTGTCACTTGGTCAGGGCATGTTATGCGGTCCCTGCAACCAGCACACTTAACAAAAACCTTGCACATGAATGCCATATTAAGACTGATAATAGTTCTGGTTTCTGACTAATAAAATAAAACTAAAGCGACGGGGGTAGTTTTGTAAGTAAACATTTTATGGTAATCGTTTTAGCGGTGGTTACACCTGGATACTTGTAATACAGCCCGGGTGACGACTTTATGCAAGGCTGGTAAAACGCACGTTTACCGTGAACATAATTACACACAGCAGTTTCCCCATCGTGTTAACTGCCTGTGAAAACAGAACAGTGTTGACGAGATCGTTTGTATATATCTCATGTGGCTGTTGTATCCCCGAAAGAAGCACAAACTGCCTTACGTCAACTTTCGACGTCAACACATCGCCCGAGTAATTATTACAGGTATTCAGTTATAACCAACGCTAAACTCGACTACTGTGACATTGTTACCTACAAAACTTCTCCCATCTGTTTGATTTCTTTCCATCAGTCGGAAACAGGAACATTCACCAGTCTTCTGTGTCATTCCTCTGATTATATACCCCCAATAAGAAAAACCTATTCCCTATGCAGGCGACAGCGCAACGGGTGTCGCCAGCTGATTCCAAAGTGGACGGATCAGCTACGTCGCGATATGCCTACGTCACAATCAGGCTACTTCGCGATATGCCTACGTCACAATCAGGATTATGCGAGTGACCTCGGTCAATGTTTGCCTTTGTCAACATTGTTGATAACGATCATTACATTGCCATTGTCGCATGCCATCTCATAAATCAAACGTCTCCGCCTACATTTGTCACCTTAAACACTTTGCCTTTGTTTTTATCATAAAGAAAATCTTTGGTGGCTAGAATTTCAACAAAATATATAAGAGAATGTATAGACGCTCCATGTGTTCGGCATCCACGTTGTATGGCTTGACGGGGCTTTTGCTAGCCAACTGGTCACGTGATGAATACATCAATTTAATTGTTCGTCTGTTGTTGTGTACGCGATGACGCAAATGATAGTTTCATGGTCATCGCCTGCGTCATTTTGAACGCGGGGATCGCATCATGACGTAAACAAATAACACGAGCGTATATAGTTCAGCTTGTGTGATTATGAAATCACAAGTACACGAACGTTATGGGTATATTGCAGTACAAGTGAGTAACAAACAGTAAGATCAATATAAAGTACGACGGATACAGTGATACTATAAGATGAATCAATCGACGAGAAAGATCCGCTGCTTAGCCGGAAGCAACAACAACAGTTGCGTGTTTCCAATAGTCACACGCGGAAGCCTGTTGTGCGCATTGCCCATAGTTATATTGGTCAATAATGTGGTCGGAACTACGTCCGAACAAACGTGGACATCGGCAGAGCATGTCCGATTGGCGCCTACAATAGGAGAGGCAGCGTACAGGCTGGACTACATGTCTCATTATGTTGGCACTGCACGCGCCGTTATGTTAACAAACGAAATGACTAATACAACGCCAGCGATTACTTATGCCGATCAGGCTGATGCGTTACTCAGACAACAACTCGGGGCGTATTTCCCAGAGGACCCGCGTAACACGTACAGCCAACGAACTCGCAAGCTCGGCCGGTTCGTTCAGTTCAGTTATTCGTTCGTTCGTCTGTTCGGCCAACCGTACGTCCACCCGCTCGAGTAACACGCCAGGCATTCTGCTTCGAACGTATGACTGACGCGCGAAGGGAAGGGTTCGTGGGTTCCGCACGCAAGTCACGCAACCGTTACCGCCGTTCGATCGGTTATTTGTTCGTTCATTCGTTATGGTCGATCGTATATTCATCCGCTAATTCGTCCACTCACCAAACTGAATTAGTTCGTTGTGCGTCCTCCGACTTCGCATGCATGTGAGCCACGCTCTCGTCAACACGGTCGACGCATTCCTTGTATTTTAGTTTGATGTAGTCTACCTTAGGGACAGGCGGATTCTGTTTGTGCACTCTAATACGATTGCTGGCATTCATCTGCTCTCAACGGCTTAATGTATTCACTTTTCTATGTACCTTATCCCTCCCAACATAATGTTTCAGACAAGATAATTGTGTTTGGGGTATATTTACAGGTTTCAAAAATACATGGGTGGTAGCTTGAGAATTTACATGTTTCAGAAATATGTTGTTGGCAGTTTGATACACGAATCCTGACAGAATATTTCGCATAAAATCGCGCGTTTTCATCTCTAGACGTGTGTCTCTTTATCTTAATTGGCATCGCTCGACAAAACTGCGTCTCGTCCACTGCGGCTCACGCGAAGCCCAGCCACCGGCAATCGCGAGCGTCGCTGAACGCTTATATCGATCCGCCGGTTGTCGCAAGCTATGTCGGTCTGTCGCGTTAACGGGCTTTGTTTCTGCGCACACGTGTCACAATGACATCGAGTTGCGCCACCGGGTCCACGACAACCCTAGGTGCGTTGGTCGAATTTTGTGTACTACGGCCCGCTGGTAGACGCGAATTCGATGACGCCCCACTTCATCTTCGATCGAATCACGGACGTGGCCACGAGCAAACAGTGTCCGAGGAAGTGGTAATCGAATGCCGTATTGTGACGAATACATGGTGTAATAGAACACGGCACGTTCAAGGCGTCGTCGACGGGAGAGTTCTCGCCGGGGCGAGTAGGGTTCGATACGGCGTGAGGCATTCGATTGATACGAGATCGAACGTTACGTGATCGCGTCGCGTGACCAGTTATTTGCATATCTTAGTTTATACTGTCCCACAAGTGTGTCGACTGTTCTGTGCTAAACGTGTCTTAACATCCGGACGAACAACGAAGTGACCAACAGTTATGGGGATCAACAGTGACGGGATCAACAGTGATGGGAATCAACAATGAAGGAATCAACAATGACGGAATCAACAGTGGTGGGGATCAACAATGAAGCGATCAACAATGATGGGATCAACAATGATGGAATCAACAATGATGGAATCAACAATGATGGAATCAACAATGATGGGATCAACAAATATGGAATCAACAATGATGGAATCATCAATGACGGGGATGAACAATGATGTGATCAACAGTGATGGGGATTAACAGTGAAGGAATCAACAATGATGGGACCAACAATGATGGAATCAACAATGATGGAATCAACAATGATGGAATCAACAATGATGGGAATCAACAAATATGGAATCAACAATGATGGAATCATCAATGACGGGGATGAACAATGATGTGATCAACAGTGATGGGGATTAACAGTGAAGGAATCAACAATGATGGGATCAACAATGATGGAATCAACAATGATGGAATCAACAATGATTGGGATCAACAACGATGTGGATCAACAATGATGGGGATCAACAATGATGGGAATCAACAACGATGTGGATCAACAATGATGGGGATCAACAATGATGGGAATCAACAACGATGTGGATCAACAATGATGGGGATCAACAATGATGGGAATCAACAAGGATGGAATCAACAATGACGGGGATCAACAATGATGGGAATCAACAAAGATGAAGACTAAGACTAAACCGCAGAAGACGCGGTCTCATTGTATTGTCATATTCCCCAGGTGTCGCCACTGTCGTATAATTACGAGTTCACGACGCGGATGTCGGGGCTAAATGAAATCTAATGCATGTTCCTTCTTACTAAATGCCATTATTACTATAATTATTATGTATCGACTCGTCGATAGCACATCTCACTAAACTCGTTTGATCTATGACGCAATAACATTGCATTAACAAATTTATGCATATGCGGGGACAAGATAATTGCAAGATAATTGAAAACGATGAATGTACGCCTACGTCTGCTGGCGTACTTATGTTTAGGGCGTAATGACAGACTGGGCTAGAGTTGACACATTCATCACGTGACCTGGTGCCTAGCAAACAAATGTACAAAACGTTTCACGTGTTCGTCATCCATTTGTCTGATGGCTTGTCGAAGTTGTGGCTAGGCAACAGGTCACATCATGTATAGGGCAATTACGTCACGGTGCGTATGGTTACACCCGTTTATGGCTAATAAAGAAATACGTGCATTTGTTTCAAGCTCATACATTTACGCAGCAGGTAAAATGCATTCGGTTCATTTTCGGAGGTTCAGAAATCGTGGAGCTTAGGTAACGTGGATTCAACAGACGATGGAGTTAAAAAAACCTCTCAATGATAATATTGATATTGACAAATTACAAGATAAAAAAAAATTTAACAAGGTATCCACCCAGAGGGAATTAACCCCAGATGGCGAGTGGACAAGGCAGCCTTAATTTGATATGTTGGTAATCCAACTTTGTATTGGTGTATCGCGCTTTTCTGGGATATTTTTCTAATTTGTTTTTAAACATTATTCATGCTGCTAGCACCGACATAATCAGCCTACACAATCAGCCTGTTCCATTCTTTTATAGTCCTCTGTGAACACGACAGACTATAAATGAATGGAACAGTTTATCGGCTGATTGTGTCCATGTTAGGAGTGTGAATATGTCTAAACGCTGCCAGTACCTACACAATCAGTTGATAATCTGCTCCATTCAGTCTTTCAGTCAATACAGTTATATACAAACAACATAACATTATTTAAGTTTTTTTAACTTACGTAAAGCTTAACACGCCACACGCGCACACGCGCACACGCGCACACGCGCGCACACGCACACACAGAGATATGCATATGTATATTGCAAGATAGTATTTAGATGCGATTCCCATTACACGCGGAATTACAAATGTGTTCAGACGCAGTCCGATATCGGTGTTCATCTCATGCCGTTGTAATTACAACAACCAATCCGGGGAAGCACACGACAGCAAGCAACAACACACGAGCAGCACACCAGTAGCACACTGGTTACATAGCTACTCGACTCACCGGGTTGTTGTAGCGAATTGATCTGCCGATGTCGTGGATGCTCGGAGTGCGGCTCCATTACCGCGAACGGCAGGCGAGTCGGTGCGGCCGGCGGCAGTAGCAGTAATTGGCCTTCTCAGCGACGTTTCCTCGTCGCATTGTCGCCGGCGACTGCGACTAGAGTGAGTATCCGAGCTAGACAAGGCGGGTTGCGCAATGTGTTAACTGTCATCGTTCGACGCGGGTTAATGTTGACGCAGCGGCGCGTAGGACATCGACGTCAGAGCGGCGATGTCGTCCGTAGCGCTCTGTCAGCGTCCGTCCGACTGCTGCCTGACGACGGGGACACGACACACCGCAATGGCGACGTCTGTCTTACACGGCGGCTACAGGCGCTAACGACGACGGCGGTGGCGCGCTCGCAGACAGGGACGTCGTAGTCCGGAATAAATCAGCGGCGACGTGGTTCCGGCGAAGCGGTGACAGAGACACCCTGGCAACGGAGCCACGAGCTCGGCATTACTTGGGCCGCTACAGACGCAGTTCCCGGCGCGCGTCGATGGCGATCACCTGTGGATGTTTCGGAATACGGGGGCTGCGTGAACGGGCGGGCGGCGAGCGGCGAGCGGCGAGCGGCGAATCGACGTCACTCAGAAATTATGACAATAGCGGGCGGGCAGGTTTATTAAGAGGACGCGCGAACACACGTGATCACGAGTCGGCGCGATCAGGTGTCCTTACTCCCCGCTGGCTCGCCCGCTCGCTCGCTCGCTCGCTCTCGTGGCCACGGCGACGGCGGCGGGCTGGCTTTTATCATAATTAGGTTCGCGGAGCCGAGGGCAGCTATTATGTTCTTTATTGAACCCTCCACGGACACCCGCGTCACGTAACGTCATCTCTCTTTGTCTCTGTCGGTTTCGCTATCTGCCTGCATCCCTGTCACTGTCAGTCGGTGTGAGTGAGTTTTGTTTGTGCATTTGGATTATCCCAATTCCCCGTCTCTCTCGTTGTCTCTAGTGTCCGTCCGTCCGTCCGTCCGTCCGCCCATCTGCCTGTCTACGTGTTTGCATGATATAGTGTGTGTGTTTGTGTGTGTGTATGTGTGTGTGTGAGTGTGTGTGCGTGCGTGCGTGCTTGCGTGCGTGGGTACGTTCGTTCGTTTGTGCGTATGTACGTACGTGTGTGCGGGCGGGTATGTGCGAGTGAGTATGTGCGTGCGTATGTGTGCGTGTGCCTCTCTGTGTGTCTCTCTGTCTGTCTGTCTGTCTGTCTGTCTGCTTGTCCGCCCGCCCGCCCGCCCGCCTGCATGTCTATCAGTCAGTTCGGTCTGTCTGCCTGCTTGTGTATGTCTGTCTGTCTGTCTGTGCCTGCGACTTCTCCAGTTCGTCTCCAGTGTCTCCGTCGCTGTCATCAGCTGGTTTCAGTTCAACTAGTTCTTCCTCTTCCCTGCATTCTCTCCAGTCCCCCGTTGTCTCACTTCCCTCCCTCTTTTCTTCCCTGCTTACCGTATCCTTCCCTCCTTCCTTCTTTCCTTCCATACACTTCCTACACCCACAACACACCTTCCTTATCTGCCGTCCACCATCTCGCTACGCATCCATAACTCCCCTTTTTCCTCGTCATCCATGTCTCCCTCTCCCATCCCTGTTTCCTTCCCCTATCTCTGTCTACCTCCCAACCCCTCCCAGGAGGCCACAGCGACATCCCGACTGAGGACACCAAACAGCTCCAGCTCTACGGCACCCTTACCCAGTGCTCGCGTCTCCCTTGTACATCAAACAACGACGGCCTATTTTCATTCACAGGCGTTTGCCTCATTTAGGCCATATTATCTCCAACTGCACGAACTCCGCCGGGATAACACACCGCGGTCCGGACACACTTTCGGACTGATTAAACAGCCGCTGAATGGCGTTAAAATATGCGCGCGTCTATTTGTATACGCATTTTATGGTGCAATTGATCGACACAACTGAACGTAATAGACAGGTGATATCGAACCGTCGATTGTTTACGCCCGCAGCCGTAACCAGCGTGTGTCGATGGATTTGTTGGCCGTATTGAGCAAGTGTACTTATTATGAAAAATTAATTATGCATACCTGTAACGGGAACTATTGACGGATGACAGCAAGTAAATAAACATCTTATTTAAAGTTGCATTATCAGTTAAACTACCGCTTTTCAACTGTTTTAAGAAAGTGTGTGTACAGCATGAACAGTATTTACTTATTTGACCAAACTTGCTACCGTATATGTCACTTTGGCATTCTATAGGTTATTCGTAAATTATGCCTTTGCAAAATTACCGTTCGCCAAGTACGGCCAGCGGAATAATAAATGCAACTATACGCTACCGACTGAAAAGCATAACACTGCTGGTGTACGTAATACATGCTCAGTGAGGGGGAGAAGCGGGGGTGCGTAATATAAATGTAAATACAAAAAGCGGAATAAAAAAAGCATGATACACGGATGTATATATACATATATATGTATATATATATATGTATATATATATATATATATATATATATATATATACATATACATATATATATGTATATATATATATGTGTGTGTGTGTGTGTGTGTGTGTACGGATATATATATATAAATATGACGTCTTCATAATAAACATTTAGACAAACACAACCAGGAGCAGGTAGGCCAACGATAAATGACGAGGGTAAAGACGAAGGCAGAGGGTACACTGACGACAAAGATAACGAGCTGTGCCAGCAACAATCACAAGTGAAACAATTATTAACAATACACAGCAACTCGAAAATAAACAGGGAGGGAAATGCAGATGTAAGATGTTTTATTCATGTAAATATTTAACTGGTTACGACATCGCGTTAGTTACTCAGTTTGCCGAGATATGTGTCCTGTGCAAGACTGCAATAACAAGTTACAGCTAAAATACACAAAGTATCCCGTGTCCCAAGCTAACCTATACGTCGGTACGTAACCTCAGCAATAATAAAATAGTTTCCATTACTATTTCGTTACAAGTTTATGTGTATGTTAATGTATTCATAATATACTAACTTAATAATAATAGCAATTAGCCCCAAACATCATATATATAAAATCAATATCGTAGACATATACTAGTAATAATTTGATTGCCATTGCAGACAACGCCACATATAACTGATTAGTAAGTCGCTTTGCTAGGTAGTCGCAAAGTGCAGAAAAGTAATTATGATATCCATTTCATGCAATATTCATACACAATGACGTGACCGAAGCTATAATGTGAAAGGCAATGTTCTATGGTAAATTGTGTTTTGCCCAACAACACATATTTCGTTTACTAGCAGCTTATGCGACTATCAAGAACTACTCAAGTAGGACTGCTCTTTTTTGGCACCCAGCCAACAAATGTATCTTAAAGATGAAGTGTTTCAACGGAAGGAAACCAATCCTCTTGGCACCGTTTTGAAGCTTCGCTAATTTTGTTCACTACATGTTGCGTCATTAACTTCAGTTTACTCTACTGAAAAAAGGAGTACTTGACTAAAGGCAGTGGGTATATGTGAATGAATAGTCTTCGCGCTGTAACTGACTGGCTGAATGCTTTCTAAAAAATCGAGATGTTCGAAAGAACAGGTCTGCCAGGGATTGGATATCGCGTTATATAAGAACTTATATTTACCTTTACTTTTGGTCACCGTGTCCGCACATGAGTGGTCAAGTCCCAGGTGGTCATCCACTCCTGATTGTTGTCATTTGACCGCATTAATTAACAAATCAACGCAGATGTCCAATTCAAAATCGAATTTTGCACGCAGTTCACAATTTCTTATGCACGAATCGCCTCTGAAGTCGGTCTCCATGCGCGTGCCACTGCACGGGCGACGCTGCGATGTGTTCCGGCCAGTTATCGGGTATCGCAGGAGGCAGTAGGAATCCAATAACATGCATGAGTTGCCGAACGTTCTGCTCGGAAACGTCCCGTCCTGCAGAGTACCGAGAACGACGGCCTGGGGTCACGTGTAATTACCCGACGTCTGCGTGTGCAGCGCATCAAACAATATATGTCTGCCGACCTCTAATCCCTCATCTGTCGCCTCCACGCTTTAGCAAATCTCCCGAACGTCGGCCAATATCCAGAACAGACAACCGACGTGCAGTAAATGAACCCTTTGACGTTTTCCGTGAGGTCTGATCGATGTGACACTAGGAACGAAGCATCGGATTGCAGTCACAAGGGGAACTATACTGCACGTCCATGCTCGTCAACTTACTTATATATCGGTGTTAAATCCCGTCAATATATTAATACAGTTTCCAATTGCCTACCCAAAATAGCAAGTGATACCCTCGACCATTATCATTTGCTTATATTTTGCAGCTCCCGCGTCTACAAATGCACGAAGCTGTCAAATGTGGGGCAGACAGAACAGTTGCCCAAGTGCCGCCACGAAATAATTGATATTTTAGTTTTCACAAAATGCGGATGTTTTTCAGACTGTTCTATACCCTGTAAAATTGTAGAATTTTGAGTATTCTATTGTCTCATAGAACATATTTTACAATGATGTACATATTCTATCAATTATCGTATATATATATATATATATATACACACACACCCAGTTTATATATATATATATATATATATATATATGTATTTCTGAAGAATATTTTATTAATTGAATCCATCTTTCTGTATGCATGCGAATCATGAACCCTCACAGCGGAACTGCAAAGAAGAATTGCTGCATTGGAAATGAAATGCTACCGAAGAATCCTCGGTATTTCCTACACTGACCACATCACCAACGATGATATAAAAAAATCATCACTCAGTATGTGGGACATTACGAAGACCTGCTGACCACAAAAAAGTGAAACTGAGATGGAATGGCCATGTAACACGATCAAGCGGGCTCTCAAAAACAATACTACAGGGAACAGTGCCGAGGAAAAGAAGACAGGGAAGACAGAGAAAGAGATGGTCAGACAATATTGCAGAATGGACCGGGAAGACCCTCGCCGAAACTAATACACTAGCACTCAACCGCGAAGACTGGCGTCAACTGGTGAAACATTCAGCAATGTAGCGTCTCTGTGACCCAGGCGGGTTAAGGGAGCAGTAAGTATGTAAGTAAGGATCGCCAACGCCTGTGACATTCACGGCTCTTAGAAGAAGAAAGAACTGGCAGTATTGCTTATTAAAGGGGTGGCCGCATTACATAATTAGTTTCGGTTCTACTGCATTTGCCGTATATAGGGGAATCTGCATTCCATGGAATATGGTTTGTTTGTAACGAAGCTGCTACCGTGGGGGTGGTGGTCGAGCGGTGGTCGAGCGGTATTCGAGCGGTGGTCGAGCGGTGGTCGAGCGTTGGTCAAGCAGTTAGACTGTTGATTGAAGGAACCGGAGTTCGAATTCCGAGACCAACCGCATTTTCGAAACTTGGGCAATTTCGTTCACTTCACGTTGCCCGTGGTCCCTTCTATCTGGTGTCTATGCACATTCAGCGCAGGCACCGTCCGGAAATGTTCATAAGTGTGTGAGACACTTGCTCTTGCGCTTGTGCGTGGACTTGGTCTCCGTTGTAGGAACCAGCAGTAATCACCCATCATGTTTGGGTTGAACCAGCCTAGTTTCCATCATCGAAATGTCTTGATGGAACCTTTCGCCATGCTCATCACTTACCTCGCCCAGATTAGGTGGAAAGACATCAAGGTGATAATGCAGGAAGTGCATTTTAAATGACATCCAACAGCCCAATCTCTGGTAGACCTTTAGCATGTTGTCCACTAATTCAGCACACTGTTCAGCTCTATGGTTCCCAAGAAAGTTCTGCACAACTAATACAAATGCTTCCCATGCAGTAAACTCAAGTTGTGAACTCGCGATCACACATCAATTCTTGGATCTGGGGTCCAATGAAAATGGCTGCTTTGAGGTTAAATATGTTTTCTCTGCGCCAAACTTCTCTCTGGGAAATTGGAAGCCACAACCATTGCGATCCATCGCCTTTACACAGTTTTTCATAAGGCCGAGATTGATGCGAAGCCGTGGAAGATAGACTTTCTGAGGGCCTACCAATGACTTATGCTCACATTGTACCGACCAACTATGTGTTCTTGTCCTTCATGCTAGTCTTTCATAACATAATGACTGCTGTCACCACGGCTGTTCCATGGGCACAAGAAGCACATGTGTTTTGTATACCCCACCTGCTGTCATAGAAGGAGATAAATTATTACCTTTAGATCACCACAAATGTTCACTTACGATCTGAGTAATTAAACACTTCCAGAATGATTTCCATCGACTCCTACATCTCCTTCATGCTAACAGCATGCGCTACAGGAACGGAAGGTTGTTTGTTACCATTGTGTAACGACACCGCTTTGAGGCTCACTTTGCTGGAGTCTATGAAGAGTCTCCATTCATCAGGCACATGTTCGTTTCCTAGCTCATGCATGATGACTCTAACATCAATACAGACACAAACATCATTTTATGTCTTATAAAGGCAGCAAAGTTTGTGTGGCGATCACGGAAGAGGGAAATGTTTGTATCTCCTGTAGGATATTCCACTGCTGTAGTCTGGAGTCCAACACTTCAGCCTTCTCCTTTCGCAACGACAGGTCTCTCACCAGATCGTTCAATTGTTCTTGAGTTAGCAAGTGTGGCTTCTTTTCCTCATATTCAGGTTCATACAGTTCATTCATATCAGCATCATCGCATTCGTCATCAGAGTTGTCATCGCTTTCAACTGCAGCAGCTGCTGGGGGAACTGGCACAGGATTACCCAAGTCATGGAGGACCGGCTTCAGAGCAGACTTATAGACTCACTTCTGACTTGTTTTTCTTAGAGAAACCAGCATTTTTTTCAAACAAAGGCAGCAGTCAGAGGGATTATTCGTTGGCTCACGTCATACCATTGGCACAGCAAAATGCATTCCCTTCCTTTTACCACTCAACCACTGCGTAAGCCCCGAGTTGCACTGGGTCCAGCAAATACTAGGTGCCCAGCTTTTGTCTTGATCTCCAAGTAATTATTCCAATAATACTGGATTGGCGCTAGGCATCCTAGTGTAGTTGGATTATATCTATAATTTAAAATCTTGACGTGCTGTGAAAATTCTGACTAAAGATTTGGAATCAGCATACTCGATTTAGTCTAGAACACATGCTTTAATCACAGTAGCAAAATCTTTGTTGTTCCGTGTAATCGATTGCATTTACGTATATTGTCTTTTAAATGAAACTATGACTTTTGCACGTTTTTAGAAATATGCAAAGGGATGCAACGCAGTGGGTACCAGGAATAAAGTGCGAGCCATGAGTCGATTAAAAGATTGTGTTCATGTACCGGCGTGATCACATGGTCTCCTTGGCGGCGTATTAAAACAAAGATTTCACGCAAAACGTTCGATTATATATTGCTACTGTTGGATATTGTTGATATCCAGAATTGTGTGGTATCATGTTGAGCTTGCTGACGGACTACTCTATTGAACTCCGAAGTGTTACGTGACAAACCCTTTATATGACGTCATAACCGTAACAGCAGGCTACACGTAACGGATATGACGAATATGCAAAACCATCGTTTATGTCAGGTCGACGGCTCCTTTGTCTGACACCCGGTTGCTCCATGATCTAGACTAAGTAGATCAACGTGGTCACGTGACACGTGTATCCTGGCGGCAGACGAGTGTACACCGGACTCCAGTAAAGCGGAAGTTGTGAAAAATGACGTCACCTGTCCCGTGTAAGACAGATATACGCCAAGGTCCGTGCACATGTAAACACGGGCCTGACTAGTTCCCCCGGGCGGCATACAGGCGATAACGACTGTTAAACCGTGTCGTCTCGTTTGTTTGGACACACTTCAACGCAGGTCGACGTAACCTAGACGTACAACGCTCCTTGGGGAATAATTGTGGTTCATGTTCTGTCTAGTTCGCTTTCTATGTTTGGCGCCGTAGCACCAGACATCCAGCCAGTCATCTCTCTGATCTGGGTCTGCATTATTTGTTGGCATAGTACGCATGCAGTAACACGAAGCTGTAATCTCCCAAATAGTCCAAGACCATTAGATGGAAAATTGACCCAACATGAGTATAAATAGTACAACTTCGGTAATTTTTTGGGAAAGTTGCAAAATACCATATAGAACAATAATATGCTAATAGTCTTCTAGAATCCTTCGTGTGTTAACAGCAGAATTCAAGATGGCGTCCGAGGCTGTGGCAAGCCATGTCGTCTGTGACCTAGGGTTCCCTGATCAGGCGGATGTCGCTTATGAAAATGTGTTTTTTTGACTTGGCATATCCAATTTCACATATCGTAATAATCGTTTAGTGGGAGCATATAAGTTTCAGCGGTCAAAGCTTTCAAATGATTTTCATTTGAACTTGCACTTGACGAAGCTTTGTACTCCAAAGCGAAGATGCTTCAAAAATTGTGGTTACATGAATGTCAGCGAAGGTCAAAAATAATATAACATTTAAAATCGTCATACGTTAAGAACTCTTTTTTGGCGTTAACTAGGTGGCTCTATGTTATGTCGTTCTTAAGATACGGGAATAATAGGTGTTGACAGGCGCCATCTTTAAATATTATATATCTCAGACTAGGTTAAGTTTAATATCTTTGAAATTACTGTCCACAATTGTTCATACAAGCATACAACTTATTTTTATATGTGACGTATTGCTAAGATATGGTGACATTTGTATAGACGACCTCCATCTTTAAAAATGACGAAGTGATGTCCACTTCAACACGGAACCTTAACAACATTTCTGGCAGGTCAAACCTTTGCTGTAGGGGGTTTCCCATGATAGGCCCTTTCTCGGCTCATATTCCCGTTTGGCCAAAAGTCGTGTTCATCGATTTCTCAAAGGCATCCGACTCAGTTAGTCGCCCCTGTTTAGCGAAGTATGGCTGCCCTAATAAGTTTGTTTCATTGCTGCGGGCGTTTCACGATGGCATTCCAGCCCATGCGATAGTCAATGGCGAGCTAGTAGATGCATTTCCTGTCGCACATGGAATTAAAGAAGGCTGTGTCATAGCACCAACATTATTTACCCTCTTCTTGGCTGCAGTGCTCTAAGTCTCAAATCGCGACGTCACGATAGGTGTTTACTTAACGAAGCGCTCTGATGGAATTTTTTTAACTTGAACCGCCACAAAGCGAAAACGAAGGTACAGCATTTGAGACATCCTGTATACCGATAACATTGGACTTGTGGCCCATTCTTCAGCTGACCTTCCATCAACACTCGCAAGGCTGAGATCCTTCACCAACCTGCCCCCAGCAACACGCGCGATGACCCAGTGATCCTGCCAAATGGTGTACTACTTAAAGTCGTTACCATTTTCAAGTACCTTGTCAGCACTATTGCCAACGACTGCAGTCTTGACAAAGAACTATTGGTTCGGATCCAATCGGCCTCCGCCGCTTTGGAAAACTATGTGAACAATTATGGAGTAGACATAACATCAAGCTTATGACGAAATGCAAGATCTACCACGCTGTCATCTCCTGTACAGTTCCGAGACGTACACGTTATACAAACGACATATCCAGAGACTGTAACAGGTCCAACTGCGTCATCTGCGAATGATCCTTGGGTTAGATGGACGGATCGTGTGACTAACAAGTTCTGCAACGTGCTGGGATGCTGAGCATCAACACTATGCTTTTAAAACAGCAATTTATTTGGACTTGCCACGTGGTATGCATGGACAACGAGAGACTGCCAAAATATACTAGGAGAGGAATGGGAAGACCATGTCTACGACATACTGACTGTATCACGAGACACATTGACGCGGCTATAGTAAATAACACAACATGGGAAGAGACGGCTCACGATCGCAGTACGTGGCATGCGACTGTCCGTCAAGCAGCCGTCAAAGCTGAAGCAGCAAGGGCAGCCGATGCAGAAAGCAGAAGACAGCGACGTCACCAGCGAGTGATCACACTAGCTGTCCAACAGGACAGTTGCCAAAATTCATGTGCCGACACTGTGGTCCAACTGTTGCTGATATTGTAAGCAGTCGATTAAGCTGGTCAAACTTCAAACATTATATCTGTAAAATGTAGGCCTACGTAGTGTAGTAATATTGGACTAGGCCGTAAGGGGCCAGCTGGTAAAGATTAGTGGGGCCTGGTCGGCTATGGAGCTCGGTTTGGGATCAGTAGTTAAGTAAGTAACTTGATCAATAAGTACGTTAAACTACGCATTATGTCTTGATGAAATATTTCAATACGGACTGTCGTTGGCATAGTAAATTGCGTTAATACCAGTACCAAATTACATGTAGGCCCTATACATACTTTTGTATATCAAACAAATCAAGACATGCTTGGCAGTATCAAAGTGTGTATACAACATTTGAATCGCTCATGCCAAAGTGCCCTATTACCGGTTGCTCAACCACGAGGCAAGACAAGCTGATATACGAACTATCGCTCAGTCCCGTGACTGGTATAGTGCTTCCTACGGCTTATATACTTGTTGAACATTAACATGGCGAACTCAAAATACCCTGTCATGAACTGGGCTGCACCAGATGTAGCAGAAACATTCACGCAGAAGCGGAGTCACTTGATGAGTTCGTGACGAGAGCTCGCACACAAGCCCAGTTGTGCGAGTTTACGGATGCAGAGATGCAGGAGAGAATAATTGAGCTTGTCATAGCAGGAAGCCTTCCGTAGGGATCTGTTAGGAAGAGGTAAAGATCTGACTCTACAAGAAGTGTTAAACGAAGGGCGTAAACACGAGGCGGCAGCATTGGGCACACAGCAGCTAAAGAACTTGTACGAACCAACACAAACAATAGACCAGATCAAGGCAAACAAACAATGTGGGAATTGCGACCTTTACCACAAATTCCGACAATGGCCTGCGTACAAGGACACATACAAGGCGTGTGGAAATAAAGGCCACTGGCAAAATATATGTCGGCAGTCCAGGGATCATGACCGTACGAGGAAGTGGAAGAAACAGAAGAATCGGAGAGTATACAATATGGCGGCAACATATGATGATGACACCTCCAGTGCTTCTGACATGGAGAAGTTTCACAATGTCAAGATGTCAGATAAATGTCTTGACGCAATGATAGCTCGTAGCGAGGCTTTCACGACTATAGATGTAAGATGTCCAAGAAGAAAGTCAACAAACTCATTGAGGATGAAGATAGATACGGGAGCACAAGGCAATGCGTTGCCAATCCGGCAAATGTATGGGAACAAGATACACGGGAGATTCTCACACCCATAGGACAAACAAAACTCACTGCATACACGGGTGAAAGAATCGGGTGTTTCGGTAGTATGACGGTTTTGTGCAAGAGTGGCTCGTCAAACTGGGTGAAGGCAGTCTTCTATGTTGTTGACGTTCCTGGTCCGGTAGTACTTGGACTTCTTACATGCGAAGCTTTTAATCTGGTTACTATCAACTGCAAGGTAGACACTCTTGAAAGAACGACAAAGCCGAAACCACTGAGATGCTATACCCAACACAGTTTGACACAGTGCGCAAATTCAGGGAACCTGCGAAAATACTACTGAAATCTGATACAGAACCCCACATTAATCTTCCAAAAAAATGCAACGTCAACCTGAAACCAAATATAGAGTCGGAACTGAACAAGATGGAGAAGATGGGCATACTACGCAAACTCAAAGAACACACCGACTGGTGTTCAAGCACAGTGTACAGTTCGAAGAGTGATGGCAGTCTTCGCATATGTCTTGACCCCAAGAAGTTCAATGAGTCTATCAAGCGATGTCCCCACAAGATTCCAACTCTTAAGAAATAAACACGGCACTTGCTGGTGCTAAGTACGTCAGCAAATTGGACGCAAAGGCAGGATACTGGAGTGTTCAGTTGGAAGTGCAAAGCCAGCTCCTCACCACGTTCCGCACACCAACAGGCCGTTACTGCTACCAGCGTCTACAGTTTGGGTGTGCATCAGTCAAGACATCTTCCAACGGCGCATGGATGATATACTTGAGCCGTTGGAAGGTTCCGTGGAAATAGCAGACAACGTATGTGTCTTTGGAGCAACTCAAGAAGAGCAGCACGATGAACGCCCCATAGCTCTCATGGAAGTTTCCAAATCGTCAAGACTTGTCTTCAATTCGGAGAAATGCACAATAAAAAAGGAATCAATATCATTCTTCGGCAATATCTACAGTGCAGCGGGCGTCTCTCCAGATCCGTCCAAGGTCAAAGATATCCATGAGATGCCGGATTCGCAAGACAAAGAAAACCTCCAGCATTTCCTTGGTCTCATGACATACATGGGGTCCTACTTCCCTAATCTAAGCAAAGTAGCAAACGTCTTACGTGACTTGCTGAAGAAGGATGTTCCATTTGAGTGGTCTGAAGACCACCAGAATGCATTCAGTGAGCCGAAGAAGCCCACCACAACGCGGACATGCTTGGCCTACTGTGATGTGAAGAAGCCAATCACCCTAGAAGTGGACGCGTCCATGAAAGGGCTAGGTGCTGCACTGGTCCAAGATGGTAAACCGATTATGTTCCTCACGAAGGCACAGTCCAACTACAGCAACAAAGAAAGAGAAATGTTGGCTGTTGTTCACGGAGTTGACAGATTCCACTCATACCTCTATGGTAGGTCCTTTACAATCACAAGGACCATAAGCCCCTGGAGATGATATGCAACAAACCAATCGCAGCAGCACCGCCTCGGCTTCAGATAATGATGGTCAGAATTCAGGTACATGATAAGAAACTGACAAAAAGCTGTGTGGTATGCCAATAAATGCAAGACATGAACAACATAGAGCCACTGATTCCAACTGATACGCCATCAGAAACATAGACAATCCTTGACACAGATCTCTTCGAAATGAAGGGAAGGAACTTCATCATACTGTCAGACTACTATTCAAAGTGTATATTAGTGAAAGAACTGAATGCACCTGTCGCTCTAATAGCGGTGATAGAAGAAGCCTGTTCTACGTTTGGTCGCCCTGACCAGATCAGATAATATAATGGGCCGCAGTATGCGAGCGAACACTTCAGGAAGTTCTGCATAAGGTGGGGAATCCAACATGTTACACCATCTCCCCACTAGGCACAATCAAATGACTTTGTAGAAAGGCAGGTCAGATGGATCCAATCCATACTGAAAAAATGCATCAATACATCATAAAGCATCCAACAAGCGCTACTACATGTCAGAGCTACGCCAATCGATGCAAAGCTACCTTCACCTGCCGAAATGTTGATGAAGAGACATATCACCACCAGCCTACCGTCGCATCCTAACAACATGTCTGAGGAAACTGTCAAGAAGAGACTGGAAGAGCGATGTGCCTCAATGAAAAAGTACTATGATCGTAATACTAGAAAGAAGAATTGCCACTTCATCCAGAACAAAATGTCAGGATCCTTGACAAACCATCCAAGACATGGTGCCGAGGCACTGTGATTAAAAAATGCAAGGTGCACGATCATACATCGTCAAGATAGCAGGCGGCACTGACGTGCGCCGCAACAGAAGACACCTTCGGGAGATGGACTCGCAGAATGCAAAAAGTAACCCGAACAACGTGCATCGTGTCACACCGACGTACACCACATCATCTACCCTAGGTTCGGGGGAATCAGGAGGTGGGCCGCAAGCTAAGAAGACAGAAACCGTGAGCGAGAGTCCAAGATGCAAGAGGGAAGTGAAGAAGCCTGTGCTACTAAGACTGGAAAAGGACTAGCAACTTCTGTTACGATTACGACCTTAAATTAATCGATTCTAATAGGCAGTATTGACTGTAATAGGCATTTTAATAAAAAAAACATTTACTTTTCAGAAACTAACTTTTGTGCAGGTGCCTCCTTGTGCCTACTTGTGTGCCTCACTTGTCGCGTGATCAGAAATCTACGGCACATTGGCAACAATCCTTCGACCCTGGCTGGTACTGAGCAAGTGACCAGTTGTACTTGTGGATCCTTGAACTTAAAAACAACAACACACCGCTTTCATTTACACAAGTTGGCAGACAACTAAAAGCTACGTTACACGAGTGATTCATTGTTCTTGATATTTGATAATTGACAGATGGCAGCACTATGAAAATGCCGTTTCCGATGTTTTATTTCGAATCACTTCCTATAATACTTTCATGAAGTCCAAACTTGGGGAAATCTATTTCAGTGGACTTCTCAATATTTCTGATGTGCAGGTTGTCCTGTGTAAGACGGACTCAGCCAGACGTTACGTTACTTAACTGGTTTAAATGATTAACCCTTGGGTTAGGGACACATTTAAAGGGGAACTGAAACACAGCCGTTTTATGCCATATATTTCAATATGTACTAAATAAGTATGCATTTGTGATTACAGAAACCCTTCCTTGGAAGTATTTGAAAAGTTGTTCCCTAGCACTTATAGTATATCCAGTAGCAATGCAGTGCATTCAATTGTATCTGCACGTGATTAACTATTAGTATATCTTTGTAATTTAACTGACCTTAACATTGTAGAACATGTGATACTGAGGCATCTTAAAAACGTTGTTTTCCACATGGCTCGCCGAAGATTATATATATATATATAATTATATATATATATTAAAATATAACATTGGTAACATCGTATTACTAGCACACTTGATCATGGTCACAAAAAGAATAATTTATCACATGGAGTACACTTCTTCACACTGTAACTACTAAATATGTACAACACACACACACACACACACACACACACACACACACACACACACACACACACACACACACACACACACACACACACACACACACACACACACACACACCACAAACACACATTACATTAATTTCACATCGTTAAAAAAACTGATTGCAACAGGAATAAAATATAATTTATTACGGTTTGTTTTGCACGAGGGGCACCTAAAACGGCGGCAGAGCCTCAAACATGGGATGTAGAGCAGGACTATCATTGGCTAAAATAGAACGTGCCTTCCTAAGTACCTATTGTTCACAAAACTGAGTGATGTCTCTTTGAGTCTCTTATTTTTGAGCTGACACGTACACACCACACTTCAGTAAAATGTTCTTGTTTTTAACACTCAGGTTGAAATACCAGCAGATAAACGAAAAGCAACGAACACTTTCAATAAAAGACTTATAAAACAGGTTTAAAATTTGTTTTTTTTCAACAGAAAAGTAGTTTAATTTTCTAAGAAAATACAGGCGCTGCTGACATTTCTTGACGATCATTTCAGTGTTGTCATCCCATCTAAATTTATTATCAAACACTGTACCTAAGTATTTATACTTGGTGACAATTTCAATCTCTTGATCATGAATGGTGTTTTTTTCAGGACTTTGACTGTGTTTTCTTAAATTTAATACTAACTCCTTGGTCTTACATACATTAAGCTTTAAGTATGAGTCATCACACCACTCAACAAAATCTCGTAGTGCCGGGCCATGATCTTGTTGAGAACCAAGGAGAAGTGAAAGTAAGGCACTGTCATCAGCAAATTTCACTAAAATCTGCCTGCGTAAGCACTTCTACAACTGTCAGTGTACAAGATGTATAGGAGGGGTGAGAGACAACAACCCTGAGGTGAGCCCGTGTGTGTCAACCTCATGTCAGAAAACTTCCCATTCACAAAAACATACTGGGGACGACACGAAAAAAAATCAACAATCCAGGCAACAAGCTGGTTTCCAAGATTAAAATCAGAAATGAGTTTATGGTCTAAGATATGAGGCTGCATCAAATTAAAAGCCGATGAGAAATCGGCGAAGATAATCTTGGCATGTGCAGTTGGCTTCTCAAGGTGAGTATAGACTTTGTCCAGAATGAATAACTTCGCATCTTCAACATCTCTTCCAGTCCGGTACGCAAACTGTAGTGGGTCTAATTGACTCTCGGTGATGGGCAGGATCAATGACTTTACTAGCTTTTCCAGGGTTTTCATAAAAGGGATGTTAGAGCAACTGGTCTGAAGTCGTTTAACTGTTTTGGGTTGTTTGTTTTAGGAATGGGGGATGACAGTAGAAGTTTTCCAAGCAGTGGGAATACTAGCAGTGTCTAGAGAGGTCTGAAAGATATGCTGAAAGACGCCGCTAAGCTGATCTGCACAAAACTTCAGAGTTCTGCCACAAATGCCATCAGGGCCTGGGCTTTTGTTTATGTTGATCATCTTAAGACAATTAGTTACACTCTCCTGATCAATGACAACAGTTTTATCGAACGTCAAAGACGAATTTAGATCAAACATGTAGGATGAAAAGTGTGTTCTTCAAAACGTGTAAAGAAATCATTAAACATTTCGGGCAAAGACTCATCACTCACACCCTGCAGCCTGACCTTAGATCTAATTGGGTCTATCATCATGTTGACAGCTTCCATGTTCTTTATGCCCTTCCAAGCATCACGAAAATTACCACCAACAAACTTGAGTTCAACATTCTGTTTATACTGTTGTTTTGCCTGCCTGATTGCTGTTTTACTTCTTTATTCACCTGTTTTTACTCTTCGGTCGTACCCTGGAAAAAGACTATTTTCTTTTTATTTAGGACGGCTTTTAGATCTTTTGTGACCCAAGGTTTATTGTTGGGAAAAGCAGTGATTTATTTAGTTGGAATCACAGGTTGTTCGAGTGTTTCATTCCTCCTTTAAGGATAGAGTTATGATTAGGGGTTAATCAGAAACGAAAAGAAAACATAAATCGAGGATCCATGTCGAGGCCAGCTTCACCCCAGTCATACAAGGAAAGAACAGGAGAACAACAACAATTAGTTCAATTAAGTAAACGATTACACCAATATTACATGAAGATTATATTTAAAAAAAATACAGTGTAACGTCGTTTCGTACTTCTTTCGTACAATTCTCGCCGTTCTTATAGCTTTTCCGTGTAAGGGAAAATTCTTTATTCTTACCCTAAACCCTTATACAGGCTGTATATACTGTACGCCTGTACGGTCCTTTAAAGTAAGATGGTGTCATAGTTATAATAATATTAAATGGCATGCGGTTGTAATTGTACGACATAGTGGCGTAGTAAGATACGTAATCGAACAAGGTCAAAGGTCGCGTCCAATTACGTGTGTTACTCTGCCATCGTCGTGTTGTATTACAGCAGAATGTAAGTCGCAAAGGTATCATTTTATATTTATCTCACATTCCTCGTGGTTAACTTTACATAGCACACTTAGTTATATGTTCTATACAAGTCTATGTTCTCTACAGTCGCAGTCGGTTGTCGTGACATGGGTTTAAAACAATTCCATGTTGAATGCCGTGACCGCGTCATTACGTAACGAAGTATAGTCTGGCCTAAGTCAACGTTTGTGATTGTGGAATCAGAACTGCACGGTGGTAGTGCATAGCGTGCATTGCACACGTGTGACAGTGTATACACACATGCTACCGACGATAGCAACAATTCACGTTTATCTACCATCTGCTACTGTAGGTCTACCGTTTTACTCACGCCGTTTCGGGATGTCGACGTCTTTCGTGCACCAACATTCTTGGAACGGAATGTCTCGGTTCACAGTCGTTTCGCGATTGAAATAACATTCTAAGTTCGCACACACAACTCTTAGTGTCTGAGAGGAACCCAGCGCGATGAATCGTCGTAGCGTGTACGACTGTTTGCACCCGCATAGACTCCGATTCCCTGGGTGCATGCCACTATCGTATCACGACTATTAATAACCACACTACGCCGCGCCGGGTTCAGGCAGATAACGAAGAGAAGCTATATAATTCTGCGCGGAATAAAACAACCATTTACTACATTCGTGTTACCTTACTTTTGTAGGTTTGCTTTGGGGCATATGCGTATTATCGCTTTCGCAGGCTTTAGCGTTGCTAATAAACGTGCAAATAGTATGGTTACACGTAGGTTCTGAGACAGAAAGTGTGTAATTGCTGTCCTAATTTTCGGACAGTTTTACAAATAGAAAAACAACGTACGTCGTCTCTGTCTGTTCTGTGACGGTGATGCACTATAACGAAATAATTAGTGATATCACCACCACCATCACCATCACCACCACCATCACCAACACCATCACCACCACGGAACAATTGTTATGATCCAAACCAGTTTATGAAATGTTTGTAATTATTTGACGAGGAGCTGTAGAACGATCTAGGCTGGAGAATGTTGCCGAACACATTCAACTAACGTGACGTGTCATCTTATACCTATTATTGCAAATATTTTGGTATATAATTGAAAGTAAAAACAATGTTGCCTACACCGGGTAAATAGTCAAATGTCTGGTTATCCACGACTCAACAAGTTATTTTGAATTACTGAGGAGATATTTTATCGTAAATCAGTGTCTTCGATTGTTTTGTCACCGGTGTTACTTGGTGTGATTTGGGAGCTTCAGTAAAACCAGAAGTGCTTCTGATACTTCTAATAAACAAAGCCGGTCAGCAGGAGCTCACGTCATACACGAGGAGTCGAATGGACGGGATACTATTTTTTTACAGTTTTTTTTCAATCACAAAGTGTGTTGAATCAATGCGTTTTTTTTATAGATGTCACTTGTGTTACTAATTTTACAGAATGACGGGATCATTTCCGAAGGAAAAAAATTGCCTTCGGACGAAAGCTCTTGAATGGTTCAATTCACTTATGGCGGTCATATCCTGTGCAGTCCAATATCGTGAAGTAATCGATGTACTTCTTTTAAAATGGCACTGGTGTTACTGTCCCTGGTGTTACCGTTGGCGTCGTTGGTGCTACAAGCTGATAATACCAGTAACGACGAATTCTTTCAAAAAGCGTTTAACTCCGAGTTTTCTGGCAATTATATATTTTTGAAGCTTGTTTTACCAAACTTGACAACGTGAAAAGTTTATAATGCTCCAAAGTGGCAGCTTTATCATCTTCAGCATTGACAGTCATTGTTTTCTGGAGATTTCAGTAACTTATCGAAGGAATCATTACCAACTTATGTTGTTTGCAGTTTTGAATAGGTGTAATTTCTTAGCCGTTTAATACAGTATTTGCTTTGGAGAGACGTGTATATCGTGCAAACATATGGTGATTCATCGCATTGTCACTGGTGTTACTCCACCCGTCACGCTTTATTCCCCTCATTTTGATTGCTGGACCCAATGACCATCCCTGCAAATAGCTACCTTTTAAAGCGTAGACATGTATGCATCGAGTGTGGGTAAAAAGGATGGTATTAGTCCTCTACAAGAAATTGTGTGGTACTTGTATCGGTCACCAGGATGTATACTTGCTTCCGATGTAGTGAAACAAACAAGATTTGAACGTGAAAAATATATATTTAGCTGGGTTTGTTGTACACATAATAATAATACGACACACTGTCTACAGTACAAACCATTGGACATATCTTTAAATATATTTAAAATACATACAGGCTGGAGTAGTTTGTCCATGACACCCATGACAAAATAAAGGTGACGTCATGATGATCAGAACCATGAAATGACATAAATACGCCAGAATTAGCTCTACCCACCCACTGGCACCAACCATAGCTTAGTATGATAGGTGAACATTAATCGTACCCACAGCAGGACAATTTACAACTGCCTTCGCCCGAATATCTACTTCGAAAAATCAACTTATTTGGAGAATGACCCATTTGCAGCTAAAGTTACATTCAGCTAGTAGCAATATCTCAATAGTATTTTTATTTTAAAGTGTTTGGCAACACAATTATCTTATTAATTTGTTTTGCTCTGCTGAATGTATGGAGAAAAAAACGCCAATTAGTTAGCTTATGAGAGAGATTCCATTTCACGTGCTAACGTTGTTTTGCTGGACAATTAGTCGTCGCGTATCAAGTTGCAGTAATGATTTTTAGTCATTTATCCATGGATCCGTCGAACTTGAATAGACCCTGTGACTACTGTTGAGAGGTGTTAAGTCAGACGGAAGTTGTAGTCTGTGTATGTTGCTTTTGTTCCATGCAACAGGTAAATATTGGTTAACTAGTATTGTTCTGATGTGTCGTGTCTGTGTGCGTGCGGGTGTGCGTGCGTGCGTGTGTGCGTGCGTGTGCACCCGATCAACGGTTGATGTTACCTGATGTGAACATCAAACAACAGTTTACGTTTAGTAAGATAATATATATATATATATCCTGCTGTGCATAGTTGGAAAGGACTGGGCTTTATGTTTTTGATAACAAATATTATAATAATTAGTTTCGTCGTAGATCTGACATTAATTTTGCAAGGCGTTTTAAATATTCTACATTCTTCTGCTTAAGCTCGATCCCTTTTCTCAGACCTCTGTTATCAATATGCATTACGCTCATCGGAACCACTAGTCAATAACGTACACAACAAGAAACGAACGTATAAGACAACAAGATATATACAATTGTTACTACATATAACAGCCACAAATAAACTGATATGCTCAACTTTGTATTCTCAATACATTGCTTCGGGTTTTTTATATAAAGGGAAGGTAAATGCGAATTTTTTTAAACTGCGTCAAATGTTATGGAAACTGGCTGCCAGACTAGCGCAAATGCTGCGTACATTCTCGAACTGGTATATTTAACCCCGCTCCCTTTCTGTACAAGACTCACATTTCCCGTTTCTATCGTATTGTGTGTTGTAGCACAAAAGTAAACTCCACGAGAATCATAGGTGCAGTCAACGTAACGGTTGTTTTTGTAGATGATGGGAAATACACACTTTTCTTGTAACAAAGAAAACACAACATGGTTCAGTCTTCATTGGTGCAACAAAATGCCATACATTAATGATGTCATTATATATGCAGTGACGTAGACTGGAAAGGGTGTGTAGGGTACGCAAGCAAAACTAAACAGTTTCTTTTTGACAAAATAACATTATTTTCACCAATAATGAAAAAGACCAGGACAAGTTTCGATCTCAATATCTTTTGCACGATAAGCGAGGTATTTTTCCATTCACGATCCTGTTAATTCTGATGTTTAGAACTAATTGAAACTTGACATTATAGATTTGGTCCATATGCGTCACTATCAACAACAACCAAATTGGGGTTGGTGTTCAAATGGAAGATTTATATTTTGCCGTAAGAAAAATCACAATAGTTGTCCTAACTGTTATTTTACCAACAGAATATCGCCAGATTTTATCATCATAATCATTAGAGCGTGCTACTTTATATAAAATGAAAATATATTAAGAGTATCGCTGGCACACTTGAGCTGTGACAATTCCAAATTTATCAAAGCAAACCAATAACAAGGACCACCCTAACCTATTGCCAACGTTCAAAAATTAATTAACCAAAGTGCATCATAATAATAGTGACTTTGTTACGTCTTGAACAATAACACAACCTTAGGTTACCCGTGTACTTTTAGTAATGATAGCATTAACTTATTTACACAGAAAATCTGACACTCACACACACATACACACTCACACACACACACACACACACACACACACACACACACACACACACACACACACACACACACACACACACACACACACACACACACACACACACACACAAATAATGAACATTGCCGATGTGACACTCACTTTTTTTACATCAGGAGGCGTGCATCGTAGTCAGGGGGCTTAATCATAAATTGTTCACATCGTTCTACGAGCACCCTTTTTGGACCAGCAGTAGATATGGTCATGACATCTCATTTTCTTGCGGGAGCTCAGCTTGGCTCCCGCGAAAAAAATGAAATGTAATGGCCATATATAATGCTGATCAAAAAATGGTGCTTGCAAAAATATGTGAACAATTTAGGTGTTTTTTAGGGTAAGCCCCCGGACTAACGCTAGACACAGCAGCACCACCGTGATGACCCCCCCCCCGTTGAGTTGCGTCTCTCATGTTGACTGCTACACAGAACCTTTCAGCAGAAGGCATTGTACACAGTGAGGTAGTTCAATAGAAGGTATTGTGTACAGAGAGGTAGTTCGATATAAGGTATTGTGTACAGAGAGGTAGATCAATAGAAGGTATTGTGTATAGAGAGGTAGTTTAATAGAAGGTATTGTGTACAGAGATGTATTTCAATATAAGGTGTTGTGTACAGATAAGTAGTTCAATAGAAGATATTGTGTACAGAGAGGTAGTTCAATAAAAGGTATTGTGTACAGAGACTTAGTTCTATAGAATATATTGTGTACAGAGGGGTAGTTCAATAGAAGATATTGTGTACAGAGAGGTAGTTCAATAGAATGTATTGTGTACAGAGAGTTAGTTCAATAGAAGATATTGTGTACAGAGAGGTAGTTCAATAGAAGATATTGTGTACAGAGTGGTAGTTCAATAGAAGGTGTTGTGTACAGAGAGGTAGTTCAATAGAAGGTGTTGAGTACAGAGAGGTAGTTCAATAGAAGGCCTTGTCCACAAAAACAGATAATTATGTAGAAATTATTGTGTAGAAAGAGATAGTTTAGCAGAAGGCATTGTGCACAGAGGGGTAGTTCAATAGAAGGCTTTGAGCTGTATGGGCAGTGTAGGCTGTAGAAATCGTAGGCTACATGACCATCAATTTTGTTAGATATTTGGACCAAACATATCCAACGCCATCACTATCTGACTCATGCCTTTACATTGCTACGTTGTTGAAAATTGTCACGGGATGTTAGTTAGTTTGTAAGAATGATGCCGTTTTGGTGTTTAAGAACTGTTGTGGAGTTTAAATAACTGTTGGTCGCAGGTGCAGACGTTGCCGTCGCCATTACCTAGTATCCCACTTTAACATTGTGCAGTTGGGCGATTAGGCGGCTCGCAACAATTTGAACGTAACATTCAGGACGCTACAATATCAAATGTGGATAAATGTGAAATAAGCAACGAATAGGTTGTTGGTCGGTTGGCAATGAACATATCACTAGTTATACGTAATAATTATTAATTGTAAATGTTCATTGAGCTATATGCCTATTATCAAACAGAAGAGGAGAAATGCGTGAAGATCCGGTTGCTTAAGATATTTAATGAGTTAGATTCGTTAGTTAAGCGCATCATTATATAAGTAGTTAGTTGGTCAATCCTAATCGTTAATTCAGGAGAAGCAGGAACACTCATGGAGACATTCTAAGATGGCGGCTGTCTCAGGTTGTGGTCACTTGACGGGACGTAGTGCCTCCTGGCGGAATGTATTGGATGTAGTGCCTCCTGGCGGAATGTAGTGGAGGTAGTGCCTCTTGTGGGAAGGTGTGGGTGGGACACGTGTATGAGGGGTAATTGTGTATGTAGTGGTGTTTAAGGAATAATTAGGGGTAATGAAGTATTCACCTAGCGTGTGCATGTGTGCGTGCATGTGTAAGAGGGATCGGTGCCTCATATTAGAGGATGCGTAAATGTCGATGTATGTATGCGCGTGTGTGAAAGAACGAACGAAACATGAGAGTATACGAGTGCACACGAATTTTATTGACTAAAGATACAAGCGTATAATGATTTGCATACATGTTAGCATATGCACGCGTGTGTGTGATATCATGCACGAAACCGTATTTTATTAACTGAAGACAAGTGGATGATGTGACATGACTTGCGGGTATTTTACAACCTCGCCAGCGGTCGTGAGCTTACGGGTCATTACGACTACGCCATTGGCTCGTATGGTACGACTTACGGGTGACTTAACACCCCGGCAGAGGTCGTGAGCTTACGGGTGTCTGACCACCGCGCCATAGGCTTTATTGATGATGATGATGATACCTTCTTGTCAATGAAACACGGCATTGACTCACACATGCATGATGTGACATAAACGCCATCGTCTCTATCGATGATGATGTCCTTGTTGTCGATGAAACACGGTGCTTATCAATGCCAAATCAAGCACAGGAAACATAAACAAAACTACCTACACACTAATCAGTGCCGAAACAAGTGACTTGTGGGTGTTTTACAACCTCGCCAGGGGTTGTGATCTTACGACCGCACCATTTACTCGTATATGCATGATGCGACTTATGGGTGACTTAACACCACACCAGAGGTCGTGAGCTTACGGGTGTTTGTCCACCGCGACAGAGTCTTGATTGATGATGATGATGATGATACCTTCCTGTCACTGAAACACGGCATTGATACGGGTGAATAATGACATGACTTGCGGGTGTTTTATAATCTCGCCAGTGGTTGTGAGCTTACGGGGACCTCAGATTCTGGTATAGTCATCTGTGTGTGGTTACGTGACCGGTGGAAGTGTCTCCTGGCGGCAAGGATTGGTGGGCTGGTTGGTGGCTTGATCTATTAGAGGAAGAGGGTGGATGGGTATGGGTAATTAAGGGGTAATTATGGGTAATTGTGCATAGGACGAGGGTGGGTGGGTATCATATCGTGTGCCGCATCGTATGGGTGCATATATAGTATGGGTGCATGTGCCGTCGAGTGTCACGGGTCGAATAATCAGCCGAGTTGATATGGGTGCATGTCTCGTATGGGTGCATATACCGTTGAGCTTAAGAGGTAATAAGGGTAATTAAGAGGTAACTAAGGGTTAATTGTGGCTAGTTTGGGTTAAATAATGGGTAATTATGGCTAATGAAGGGGTCATTGTGGGTAATGATGGGTAATTAGGGGTAACTAAGATATTTTTAATGGAAATAAAATTGTAGAGTAGTTAGAAATGTCTGCTATTGTCCCGTTTTTTTTCTGGAAGTTTCTGTGTGAAAAAATGGAGGTGGCGCGCTAGGGGCGCCACTGTCGTTGTGGTAAAAGTGACCAACCAGCGAGGAGTATTTAAAAAATGCTCGCATTTAATTAAAACGGCGGGTGATTTTTTAAAAGTTTTAATTCAAAGATGGCGACTGCCTCAGCTTCTGGTGTAGTCATCCCAGGTCGAATAAGTAATTTCTACATGCGGGCTACTGCGGGCTGATTTTTGTAACTCATTAATGGTCACCAGTTACTCAAAGGTGGGACATTCTTTGAGCTAGTTAATAGGGGATTACCAGATTGCCCTTTTGTTTGTGTTTAAACAGTGTTATGATAACATGTGCTGGCCTGCCTTGCCAGCTTCAGTCAGGTGTGATTAGTGGCTTCTTCCAGATGGAAGTATCAGTTCAGGCCATCAATCTGTTTGTGTAATTAAGCCACCAGGATGTCCATAAAGAGCAGTTACCCCACTAATTAGACAGGAAATGCCTTTGATGTGTGGAGACAGGAGACTCTGCCACTTGGCACTGGCTGACAGTCCTAACTGCTAAGAACAAGAACTGTCAGTCTTCCTCTGTAGAAGTAAGATGGCTCAAGTCAAACTGCCTTCTACACTAGTATTATCCGGTGCCAGTAGCCTGGTCCAGAGGGGATTTTGAGCCTGTTATATGGACATGTGAAAATCCTCTCAACAATCAGTAGTCTACGATCATAAAATATAAATTGCAAACTTCTAATATCAGCAGATTGCAAATTGTAACACTGCCTTTGTGCACCAGACTCACCTTTGAACAACTCATGTTCATGCAGTACAATGGCAAATAGATTATACGATCATAGGATGCCACTGAAATGAATGCCAGCGGTGTGCCATCGCATATTCACTTGTGCTGAATTATATAAATTAGATTAATTAATAATTTAAAAATACGTTAAAATTTGTACTCGTACCTTTACTTTGCCCCTGGTCTGCTTATCACCTTCGGGCATTTACATTATAATGACAATGGTTCTATTTGTCTTAGAGATGGAATTCCAAGTACGACATGGTTGTCACCCAGCGCCGTGCATTTGTTAATATTGTAAACAACAATGATTAATAAAGATGATATATTTTTAATGATTCCATGTCATCTTTTGTGGGCTGCGGGGCGGGTGCGGGCTGACTTTTGACTAATTACTGCGAGACGGGGCGGGTTGCGGGCCAAGTTTCTGCGGGGTGGGGGCGGGCTGCGAGCTAGGATGTGACAAAATATGCGGGGCGGGCTGCGGGCTGAGTTGTAATACGCGGGGCGGGCTGCGGGTCAAATTACATAGTTGCGGGGCGGGTGCGGGCTCAAATTTCCAGCCCGCGCAGGGCTTTACTGTACATTAAAGCCCTGCGCGGGGCGGGTTTTGGCCCGCAGCCCGCGGGAGCCCGCAACTCGCGGGCGCCCGCGGGCTGGATTTTTATTGTTGTTGCGGTGTGGTGCAGGTTAAGTTTCAATTTGTGCGGGGCGGGGCGGTCTGCGGGTCAGGTCACTGCGGGGAGGGGCGGTCTGCGAGCTAGTAATTTCTACATGCGGTCTACTGCGGGCTGATTTTTGTAACTCATTAATGGTCACGAGTTACTCAAAGGTGGGACATTCTTTGAGCTAGTTAATTGGGGATTACCAGATTGCCCTTTTGTTTGTGTTTAAACAGTGTCATGATAACATGTGCTGCCCTGCCTTGCCAGCTTCAGTCAGGTGTGATTAGTGACTTCTTCCAGGAGGAAGTATATGTTCAGGCCATCAATCTGTTTGTGTACTTAAGCCACCAGGATGTCCATGAAGAGCACTTACCCCACCAATTAGACAGGGAATGCCTTTGATGTGTGGAGACTGGAGACCATGTCACTTGGCACTGGCTGACAGTGCTAACTGCTAAGAACAAGAACTGTCAGTCTTCCTCTGTAGAAGTAAGATGGCTCAAGTTAAACCGCCTTCTACACTAGTATAATCCGGTGCCAGCAGCCTGGCTTAAAAGTCCAGAGGGGATTTTGAGCCTGTTATATGACAACAATCAGTAGTCTACGATCATAAAATATAAATTGCAAACTTCTAATATCAGCAGATTGCAAATTGCAACACTGCCTTTGTGCACCAGACTCAACCTTTGAACAACCCATGTTTATAGATTACAACATCATAGGATGCCACTGAAATTAATGCCAGCGGTGTGAATTTCATTGTTCTTCATAAAAAAATGATCAACTGCCATTGCATATTCACTTGTGCTGAGTTATATCAATTAGATTAATTAATAATTTAAAAATACGTTAAAATGTTTACTCGTACCTTTACTTAGCCCCAGGTCTGCTTAAAACCATCAGGCATTTACATTATAATGACAATGGTTCTATTTTTCTTAAATATGGAATTCCAAGTACGGCATGGTTGTCACCCAGCGCCGTGCATTTGTTAATATTGTAAACAACAACGATTAATAAAGATGATATATTTGTAATGATTCCATGTCATCTGTTGTGGACTGCAGGGCGGGTGCGGGCTGACTTTTGACTAATTACTGCAGGGCGGGGCGGGTTGCGGGCCAAATTACTGCGGGGTGGGGCGGGCTGCGGGCTAGGATGTGACAAAATATGCGGGGCGGGGCGAGTTGCGGGCTGAATTGTAATACGCGGGGCGGGCTGCGGATCAAATGACATAGTTGCGGGGCGGGTGCGGGCTCAGATTTCCAGCCCCGCGCAGGGCTTTAGTGTACATACCGTCGAGTGCTTCGTTAGTGTAACATAACAACGGGTCGTTGGGCAACGTCATAAAAGGTTGTAATTAGGGGTAACTAATGAGTAATTGTGTGTATTTAGGGATAACTAACGGGTAATTAGTGGAAAATTAGGAGTAGTTGTGGGTAGTGAAGAACATTAGGGGTAATTAAGATATTTTAATGGCATGAAATTGACCAATCAGCGACGAGTATTTAGAAATGTATGCTATGCTCTCACTCTTTTTCTAGAGCGTCTTTCGGCCATGTGTTGGGCGTCTGTCGAGCGTATGCTTTGCGTCTGTTGTGCGTTGGTTGTGCATCTGTTGCGCATCAGTTGAGCGTATGTTGTGCGTCGGTTGTTTATCGATTGTACGCATGTTCTGCATTGTTGTGTTTCTGCAGTGCGTCTCTAATGCATCTGTTGTGTTGGTGTTGTGTGTGTGGGTATGCGCTGTACGTCTGTTGTGTTGGTGTTGTGTGTGTGGGTATGCGCTGTACGTCTGTTGTGTTGGTGTTGTGTGTGTGGGTATGCGCTGTACGTCTGTTGTGTTGGTGTTGTGTGTGTGGGTATGCGCTGTACGTCTGTTGTGTTGGTGTTGTGTGTGTGGGTATGCGCTGTACGTCTGTTGTGTTGGTGTTGTGTGTGTGGGTATGCGCTGTACGTCTGTTGGGCATATGTTGTGCTTCTGTTTTGCGTGTATTTTGCATGTTGGGCGAAAGTTGTGCGTACGTTGTGCGTCTTTTGTGCGTCTGTTTTGTGTGTGTTGTACGTGTGTTGGGCCTGTATTGGGTGTCTGTTGCGTATTTTGTGCGAATGCTGTGTGTATGTTACGTGTCTGTTGTGCCTTTGTTGTGCGCTGTTTTGCGTGTGTTATGCGTCTATATATGCACCCATGCGATGCGGCACACGATATCACCCACCCATCTCCGTCCTATGCACACTTACACATAATTTACCCTTAATTACTCATACCCATCCACCCTCGTCCTCTAATAGAGCAAGCCTCCAACCCGCCCACCAGCCAGGGCCGCCAGGAGGCACTACCTAAGCTAACGACCACTGGCGTAGTGTTAAGTTAGCCGTAACTCGCATCATGAATGTACGAGCCAACGGCGTGGTCGTACTGATCCGTAAACGCAACGCACACAACGCACACAACGCACACAACGCACACAACGCACACAACGCACACAACGCACACAACGCACACAACGCACACAGACACACAGACACACAGACACACAGACACACAGACACACAGACACAGACACACAGACACCCAGACACCCAGACACACAGACACACAGACACACATACACACAGACACACCACAACATACACAACACACACACACCATACACACACCGTACACACACCATACACACACACACCATACACACACCGTACACACACCGTACACACACCGTACACACACCGTACACACACCGTACACACACCATGCACACACATTACACACACCGTACACACACCATACACACACATTACACACACCGTACACACACCGTACACACACCGTACACACACCGTACACACACCTACACACACCGTACACACACCGTACACACACCACACACACACATTACACACACCGTACACACACCGTACACACACCATACACACACCATACACACACATTACACACACCGTACACACACCGTACACACATTATACACACACATTACACACACACACCACACAACACGCAGATAAAACACAACACATTCATACAACACACACACTTACGACACACATACAAAACACACACACAACACATTTAGTACACATTTAACATACACTCACAACACACTCATACAACACATAGACACACACATACAACACACACAACACACACAACGCACACAACGCACACAACGCACACAATGCACACAACGCACACAACGCACACAACGCACACAACGCACACAACGCACGACACACACGACACACACGACACATACGACACACACGACACACACGACACACACGACACACACCACACACACCACACACACCACACACACCACACACACCACACACACCACACACACCACACACACCACATACACACCACACACACACCACACACACACCACACACACGACACACACAATATACATACAACACACACAACACAAATACAACACACACCCACAACACACGCACACTTCAGTCATCGGTTCGACTGATGACATTGGAAGACGGGAGAGGGGTGCTGTTGAAAAAATGTCGTAGCCGCGCCGACGTGACTTCAGCATAGACGCGGGAACAGGGGGCAGGGGGAATTTGTCTGGGGAGCAGACATATGGTTCTGACCCCCTTCCCATTAAATGTGAGCGTGAATGTTTGTTTTTGTGGCGATCGAGCGTCAATGGCGGGTAGAAATGTAAATTTTATGAGACGATTAATGTGTCTTTTTGTTGATTGTGAAAGGTGTGTGCAATTGGAGGGTAGACATATTGTTTTCTGCCCCCCCCCCCAGTAATAGGCAGCGTGGTGAAGAAAATGTTTTCAAAATTTCAACAGCACTCCCCCCTCCCTTCGTGTTCCAATGTCACAGTCGAGCCAACCGAGACAACCACATGGCACAAGGTGAAGGAGGAATTTTTCAGTGGTGCAGGTCGTCATCCATAAAGTGGCCAAATTCCAAAGGTCTAGGGGGCACGTGCCCCTGAACACTCCTATGCTGTGTATATTAAATATCGTCCATTCAAATGCTTTCTGCGTGCTTTCTTTTGTAGGCAGACCGCGACATAATTATATTATGGCATCCATCAATATGAACAAAATATACAGTTTAGGAGCAATAATGATATATTAACAATATTTAAATCATGCGACAATGTTTAGATCATGTGACTAATATGTGTCCACACAAAGTTCGTCGTAAATCGCACACTCCGTGCTTACATTGTAACAGGGACTAAAATGAGCAATTATCACAGTTTGTGAAACGTTTAATTATTTAATTGGTGAATTATATAACTGCGTCAACAAATACGGCTAATATCATGTAGGTAACTTTTCTTGGGCGATAATGTGGTAATTTCCGCTTGACTGCCAAGTTTTGGCGGATATTATGTTTGTAGTACAAAACGGTTACAATGCGTAAACATCAATCAGTCATTTATGTCGCAAAGCAATTCACTTGAACTAAATAGTTATTCGCATTATCAAGCAATTAAGTTATTCGAAGTCGATGAAGATTGTTTGCTGTCACTGTCAGCCAGAGGCTGAATTGAACCCAGGCTTCGGCCACGCCCCCCGCATTCGTGTTAAATAATGAAAAGTCATAAACTTTAGCAGCAAGTGTTTAAAAATCATTATTCGATTCAGCTGCATCTGCTTTTGTATTGGTCAATTAACATGTATGCATCACACAACCATCACCATCTAGGCATAGAACACTACTGGAAGTACCGACTACATTCCCCACCACCAGACAGAACACAATAGATCAAGTACTTCATATAATTCTGCCTACATCCTAAAATTCACCTTCTTCCCTGCTACTACCAGGATGTGGACTATATTAGTTTCTACAGCCATGCCAGCCTAGGAGCAGAAGCGTTTGGGATGAAGAACTGAGTCCAATTCTGGGATGAAGAACTGAGTCCAAGTCTGCAAGCCACTGCTGTGTGTGATGCTGTGTGTGATGCTGTGTGTGATGGTGTCAACACACATGTAAAGTGCACTGTACACTGTACATATTGACATCAAAACCCGTTTCAAACAGCACTGTTTGTTTAATGCCTCCAGGCCCACTGCTCATGTAACTGTAGTCTGTGCAACATATCCCAGAGTGGATCTTGCACAAGAATAGGAAGAAGAAGATGTGTGTGAACAGTGCTGGCTGAGTTCTGTAGTCAGTAGTGTCACTTGAGGTTGCCCTAGCCGCCTGGCCAGCAAGCCACATCTGTGAATGTGAAGTAGTGATTGAGGTTTCACCGGATTAACAAAGCATGTACCCAAACAGGCTCCACCAAGCACTGATGGCAGACAAGATCATGGTTACACCATTATCTGCAGTAGAGGACATTGTTCGAGATCCATTGAGGGTTTTTAATGACCTTAACTGATGACTATAGAATGCGCCAAATCTGATCCACTCTGTATGTGTATGCTCCAACATATGGACCTCATCGATGATACAAGTGGCTAGCAATGGCTTGTCAGTGACTCAATTGGACTCCACCTTTTCTGCCTTATCCATGCTGATGTGTCACTACAATGCCAGGCTCAAACCAGTTACCCATCCTAAATGTTGCCTAACCAGCAGTTGTAGCAAGCCAGAGTTGTACCATTTTGAAACTATGTACCATGGATGTTTTTGCTGTAAACTTGTACACAATTTTGTAAGTATAATTTAGGCTTCACATAGTGTCTTTACAGTTGAAACAGATGTAGTGATGGTGGACTTCCTGGCCGAGAACAATGCTTGTGGGCAGACACTGCTGCGACTCGTCTCCCGCGGCAACGCAATCCTTGCTGAGTTGTTACGTCTATCAGACTTCATCCCACCTGTGTTCAAGCTTGAACAACAGAACAAATACTCGGAACTTTTGTTTGATTTCCGTTACTTCCGCAATGCGGAAGCATACGAGAACAACATTCTCAGCAAACCTGTAAGTATGTGTTTGTGTTCATCATAAGAACCAGTATTGGTAAAAAATTACAACACAAACAGTTTCACAGTTATAATTTAGTTAGTTTCATATCATCACATGAACATAGTGATTGCAATTATGCACTCTCCCTATGATATATTTTGTTGTCATACATATATATATACTTATACCTAATTTCCATAGTACAATATCCTATAATTCAAGCCATTTTCTTGTAGTACCCAAATGTTATTACATCTAATGTGTCTTGTATACAGTATATTATATCTAATGTTTTACTTAATTTTATTATAAAATTACTTGCTGGTATTTTATTAACTAACACAGCAAGTGTGGTGCTGTTTCTTAAATACATAGCAGATTTAAATGGCCATATAAGCACATCAAATTAATTATAAATCGTTCAGTAAGTTCAGTTCTTGATTAAGGTGGCTGGATCGGCTATTATATGCTTCTTTTGAATTAATCATTTCTAATATAAGTTTTTAAGATAAGCTAACAATTTTTTCTCAGAATTTGCCTAAGATACTAAACAATAGTCCAGACCAAAAATAATTTTTATGTTGTTTAGAGATATATAAATGTCTTTAAAGACAATTAAAAAATAGTCAAAAATCACCCTATAATGGCATTTTATTTCATTTTGAGAAACTCCCCAAAAGAAAAATTTGTATGGTTGTAAGTACAAACATGTTATTGACATTCATTCGGCTGAGGTCGGGCATTATCGGAGAATAATCAAAACTACCGCCAGTATTTGGTAATTTGACAGTGTGATGCATTTAGGTAATTATAATCCAACAGCATAGTGGCATGAGAATAACCAGACTATATGATCTGCATTTATGGTTAACGAATTTATGTTTGAACTGGGCTGATACACACGTGATCGTCACTATGGAAACATCGTCAGTTTCCAAGAATCTGAAAAGGGACTTTCCACAGACACTCTAAAAATACTAGTTTTTAAAGGACGGATTGGTGACATATGGTGATGATGCCTTGGTTTTTTTAATAGTACACATGTTCATACTGACACCTACTAATGTTCTATGAATAAAAAATAAAGAAATCAACTGACATGATACCCATCCCAGCTACCTTAAGTTTTGACTGAACTGAATGTTAATGCTGCTTGTTTGATTCTATCTTAGGGCCTGGAAGATTTGGATGAAGAGTTCAAAGAAAACAACTTAGAGATTCTGACTCGCTTCTACTTGGCTTTTGAGAGTGTGCACAAGTACATCACTGATCTCAACAGGCCAGTACAGCTGTGTTTCTTGTATTCATTTCACAATAATTTTAATCTTCAACATTGCTACCATTGTGGGAAGACATTTCCTTTTTTTATTTGGTGATATCCTTTCCTTCCCAACCAAGCTGCCAATCATCACTTTTATATCATTTGTCATTCTAACATACTGTCTTCTGTGCTTCTTTTCATGCCGTGCATCATTTGAGAATCATCTTTTCCTTCCTCTAATCCAGGAGACTGACTTATGTGTATCAACTGTTGCAGGTTCCTGGATGACCTGGAGGAAGGGGTCTACATTCAACAGACCATTGAAAGTGTCCTACTCAATGAGGATGGCAAACAACTCATGGTACATTATTGTCTTTATGTTTGATTTGATTTATATTTAAAGCATTACCCTGAGCATACATTCTCTTGTAGTATCTAGTCCTATCCATTTTAATAAATATAATCCTGACCACGTGGCAGCTGTAATGTAATGTTTTCATGTTTCCTTTTGGCACTGTGCTGATATAGCATTATCATACAATGTTGTACAATTTTATTTAACCCCATGCAAATTATGTTCATTGATGTTCATATCTGTGATGTGGAAATAATATAAGCAATACACTTCAAACACATGATTTTATTGAACATGGACTTACTGAGCAATTGTAATGTGTCATTGAAGTTGAGCATCTCTGTCTTAGATGATTGTGGAGTAAACCAAACTTGTCTGGCCGGAGGGTTGTAATAATTCATCAATTATCAGTTTATCACACAGTGGTGATATGCTATATCGACATGCAACATATCATGTCAATACATCTTCAAACCTTTTAAAATTGATGTTCTGCTTCACTTTGGGTGAACAAATTTATATTTATTGAACTTTGTAAAACATTTTACAGTTTTAAATGTTACAATAAAAACTGTTACAGGGCACATGCTAACATATATTTTATTTATTTCTCCTTGTAACTTAAAGGGAGAAGTTGTAACTCTTGGAAATGCACCAGAATGCACCATTTTGAAGGCTCTAGTATTTAAACAAATATAGCACGGCATGTCCCAGACTCCTTTGCCCTTTCTGCTATCGCCTTGTATAACACACGACCTCCCATGTATTACTTATAGTATCATTACTACCCTAATGAATCTATGTATTCGAACACTGTGTTTAGACACCCTATAAATCTACAAAAATAACCATCTTTCTGTGCTGTTTGTTTTGGACAGCTATTACTTTTGCATGTCTCAATACATGCAGTTCGTAATAACTGTGTGTATTTGGACACTGTTTTCAGACACAAAAATATTACTATTTACTGTGTGTTTTCAGACAGCTGAGAATTTACATATTTTTAGGTGTCTGAATAGATACAACCATACAGTCCCCTATACCTGGGTTGTTGCAGATAGAGGCTCTGTTTCTCTATGGCGTGATGTTGAATATAATTGATGCGAGGATTGAGGGGATGATTCGTGAGAAGATGTTGGTCTCCTACTATAGATACAGGTTGGATTTGCACATTTTTGTCATGAAGCCTATCGTTAAGTAGCAACACAATGGACGTTATACCTCCGTCCAGTATTATGAAGCAATCATAGTCATCGCTCAGAACTGCTACGTATATGACATGTTCTAAAACCTCACATTATAAGAAGGTGCAATGCATTACATGTATAAACATAATGGGTTCATTTGATAAGTTTCTTGTGGTGATCATTACAAACATGTACGTTACATTTTCATAAGTTTTGTTGTATGTTTACGTCAACTACCAATAATGATTTAATTAGGTTTCAAGATTACCTCAGTTTCATTATGGTACCCCAATTACATTATGGTACCCCAATGACATTATGGTACCCCAATGACATTATGGTACCCCAATGACATTATGGTACCCCAATGACATTATGGTACCCCAATGACATTATGGTACCCCAATGACATTATCAATTGTCCTCATAGATTTTAACCGCTAGAAAGTTAAGTAGTCAGTTTCTAGATCCCAACGTGTACAGCCATGTCAGATTAACCTAGCGTCTGGGATGATTGCAGGGTGCTGAACCACACAAGGATACCTTCTGACTTTGGGTCAACATAACTTTGTAAGTGCATCTGCTCCATGGCACCGAGGGCCACTCCATGGTCAAGATACTGTATTGGTGGTGGTAATTGTGGCCCCCTATTGTTGCTCCACGGTAGGTGTAAGCTACGTTGATGTAAATATGTAACCCGGTGGAATAAGTTGTTTTATGCTGCCATTGCAGTGCTGCGAAACATTCAGTTGACTCCAATGTGGATGACGTTTGCAAGCTGCTGAGAAGCACTGGATACTCCTCAGCTCCAGGCTCCAAGAGACCCCAAAACTATCCCGAGTCATATTTTAAGTAAGTGGTCTGTCAGTTTTAAGTGCAAGTGGTGAACTGATGTTAATACACAAGACATCAAGAATAGATTTTGTAATCTGAGAACTGATAAAAAATTGTGAAGACAAAAATGTAAATTTAGAGTGTTTTTTAAAGGAAATTTTTTGCTTTGTTTTATGTTCAAATAATATGGGTTTCCACTTTAAACCCATTCAAGGTGTGTATAAAGTGGATTTTACTGATATAGACATTGTATTTGAAATAGTCTAACTGGGTATATATAACACTTAATCTCACGTAAAAACAACGTTGAGAGTTTCTTAAGCCAACAGTTTGACTCAAGGGTTCAACAGCAGATGTATTCAAGCAGAACAACTGCATATCATATCATGCAACTCTATCAGGTAACTTTTTATGATAACTCCTAGCATCTACATCACAAAAGTTATAATCTCAATATATATGCATCCAGACTGGCTACATCCAGTTTCATGCATTTCAATTGTTTATTTCCATGTCGAAAATACAAACAAATAAAATTACAATGCAATAACATAATCATTTATAAATGTAAATGGGGTAAGGTTGAAGTACAGGACTTCACTTCCCCAACACAGTCACAATTTGTACAATTATATTAAACATTCGTTACAATTTAATTTCAAGACAACATACAATGAATATTACCCATTCACTAAGATACCATCTATGATTATTCTATGACAGTCGCATCCCAATACGGAAGGACTTCATCAGCATGGTGATAGGTCGACTGCGCTCTGACGACATCTACAACCAGGTGTCAGCCTACCCTCTACCGGAGCACCGGAGCACCGCCCTTGCCACACAGGCCAGCATGCTCTACGTCATTCTCTACTTTGCTTCAGACATACTCCACATGCAACACGCAAAGATGCGTGAGATTGTAGACAAACATTTTCCCGACAACTGGGTAAGCAATATTTGTTATTCAGCCTTATAAATGCATATGAAATAAACTATCATTGTTATTAATGTTAGGTATGTCCATGTGTATTGTTAGTTGTAATGTTATTTCTTTGAGCCAGTAGGGTGTGGTAAAACAGCGGTTAGAACATCAGATTCATATGTCGGGAAAATCTTGGGACTGGATTACTGAGATTTTGCGGTGCAGGAAAAATCAGAAAAGCAGTGGAAATATTGGTCATATAAGTATAATTTTGCGTCGGTATAATTCATAAACTACCTGTAGGCATATTAAGAAATGATTATACCTAAAAGTTAGTCATAGAAATAATGTTAGACTACCTTAGCTTTCGTGAGCGATATTAGAAGGTTTGTTGATAAATCGTTGTGTTATGCCCATTTGCTAGGGGGCACAATTTGACTCTTGAACTGGTGTGAACTGGTTCAACATACACACATGTAAATATATAGTTATGTTGTAGTAGAAGGCCACTTAACTTACACTTAACTTACACTTAACATACACTTCATCATTGTGGTGTACATTATGTGGGGGAAACAGTCTTTCTAAAGACAATGTAGAAAGGCATAAACTATTTTGAATAGCTAATTAGATTATTATCATTATTATTAAATAAATTCTGATATGGCGCGCAAGCGGCAAGTCAAGGCAAAGCGACACTTGGTGTGCGATGACTACCACAGCTGAGTGGATTTTGCCTTGTCCGGCTGTAGGAAGTCATGGGCAGATACTAAGGAAGAGGGATTCACCTTTCAGTGCGTGGGGTGTTGGAAGGTGGAATGTCTGCTGAAGGAGGTAGTTAGGTTGACAGATATTGTGAAGGGGATGAAGATGAGAATTAGCAAGGAGACAGATGGGAATTCTGTGAGACTGAATGAGCAGAGTAGTGGCAAGAGGACTGAGGAAAGAAGACTGAGAGGAGGGAAGGTGATTGGAGGAGAAGAAATTGGAGAATCGATGGCAGGAAATGTGACAGGTGTGAAGGTGACAGTGGAGAAAGTGACCATAGAGAAGGAGGTAGGAGTGAAAATAGGATGGGAGAGGAGAAGAAAATGCGATGGGAGGAAATATGATGGGGCGAAAGGAAGTGAGAGTAAATGTGACAGAAGAGAAGTCGATAAATGGGATGATGACAGGAGGAAAGGTGACAAGAGAAAAAGCGACAGGAAAAAATGGAACTGAAGAGAATGTGACAAGGAGAAAAGACAACAACCAGACAGATGCAAACCGGAGAAGGAGCTACTCTGAGGCAGTGATTGAGGGGGCATTGAGAAAAGAGAGGGTGTTTATGGGCGACTCCATTATGAGAAAGACAGATAAGCCACTAAGCGAGGGGGAGGACATTGTTGTTTGTTTACCGGGGGCTAGGATAGAACATGTGACTGAAAGGGTAGAGAAGGTATTGGGGCATGCCAAGGGAGGGTCTATACTAGTACACGTAGGGACAAATAATGCAGACAGGGAGGGAACAACTGGGATAGTACAGAAGTATAGACAGTTAATGAGGAAGCTAAAGAAGACAAGATTTGAACAGATTATTCTCTCAGGAATTTTGCCAGTAATGGGAGGAAGAGGGCCAACATATAGAAACTGCAAGAGGATGGCGATCAACGCACTAGTTGAGCAGATGTGTGAAGAAGAGGTTGGGTTAGTTTATCAAAGTCCAAACATAAGCATAGAAGAAAGTGAAAAAGTACAAAACACTATAAGGGAAGTGAGCAAACGGGACTGTATTATTATGGGGGATTTTAACCATGGGCATATACAATGGAAATCTCTACAGAGTATGGGTAGTGAGGACCACAAGTTTTTAGTTTTAGTACAAGATAATTTCATTTCTCAACAAGTGCTAGAACCAACCAGGGGTGAGAATGTGTTAGACATAGTTTTGTCCTCACAGAGTGAATTAGTTGACAATGTCAAGATATGTGAGCCACTGGGGAGTAGTGATCACAACCAGATACATTTACCATCATAATAAAATCAGAAAGAAATAATAAAAAGCAGTTCAGGAGAAATTTCCACAAAGGAAGTAAGGAAATGAGAAAATATTTAGCAAAGATAGACTGGACTAACACACTGAAGAATAAGACAGCAACAGAATGCTGGAATATCTTAAAGAGCGAAATTGAGTGCATCGTCGATAAATTTGTTCCCTTGAAAAAACAAGGGAAACGGTCCAGAAAGAAACACTTATCGAAAGAAGCCATTAGAAAAATTAAGTACAAACAAATGATATGGAAGTCATATAGACATACTGGAAATGATGAACACTACAACTTTTATAAAGAAGCACTTAACCAAGCTACAGCTGAAATTAGAAATTGAAAGAGAAGCTGTGAACAACAATTAGCTAGTAATGTATGTCATGTTTTCTAGGGATTTGTAATGAACTCAACGACTCAGCCTCGTGTAGTCACCGGAACACCTTTATTGTACTCCCAGTGCAAAACACGCACAGCCACAGGTGGTGCTGCCTTTCGAAACCGTTACAACGATAACATTCAATGCGAAGGCGCATAGCTATACATAATACTTCCCCAACCTTAAATGAAGAACTTAATCAATTTGATCACAACTACAGTCCAAGTAGTATGCAGCATAATAATATCGTGTGTTTTCTTCCTGAACAATAATAAAAGTCACATTGCAAAGTCAAAATCCAGCACAACAAAATTAACTGTTAATCTCTAGTGTGAAAACTATAAAGTCTGAAAATAACTTGTTACTGAGAACACTGATGATGTTTGAATCAGCTCTGTAACAATTACAAATAACTTGTTACTGAGAACACTGATGATGTTTGAATCAGCTCTGTAACAATTACAAACCTAGTTTTATAACAGGTTCTAGAACACGGCTTGACCGTCGAAGACATGTCACTGGTTGGTGTATCCTGCTTAGCAGGGCTTTGAGCAACCACGGGTGTGTTCACCTGTGGTTGACTGCGTCTGGCAGGAGTTTGAATCACAGCAGCAGGAGGTCTGGTCGGATCGACTGGAAAAGATGGCTTATCCAGCTCTGGTGCAGCGTTTGCAGGGAGAAGCTCTCCGCTACTGAAGGAATCAGGCGAATGAACTGAACTTCTCGACAGAGTGTCATCTCGCGGAATCATGTGTTCCACATGAACGATGCGTCTGTTGTTTCCTGGAAGCCTCACTATGTATGTGAGTGGTCCCAGTATTTTGGTCACAGTTCCAGGAATCCACTTTTGCCTGCTCTCATGTTCCTGATACTGACAGGTTGGTACATGTCAAACTGTGAAAGATTCCCGGGCCTTGAACCATCGTGGTGTTGTTTTTCCTTCTGCTGTCGCTCGTGAATCTTGGTTTGCAGGCTAGGTTTCAGCAGGGTTAACCTTGTTCGGGGAGCTCTCCTTAGAAACAGTTCAGCAGAAGTACGGCCTGTGATACTGTGAGGTGTGTTTCTATATTGAAACAGAATGTCAGAAAGCCGATGTTGTAGTGGAATTCGAGGGTCTGCCTTTGCTAGCATGTTCTTGAATGTCTGAACATTCCTCTCTGCCAGGCCGTTTGATGCAGGGTGGTAGGGCAGACACAACACATGTTTCACCCCGTTTAACTTCAAGAATGTCCCAAACTCCTCAGAAGTGAACTGGGGTCCGTTATCTGAAACCACCGATTCAGGCAGTCCGTATGCAGCAAACAGTTTTCGCAGCTCTGTTATCGTGTTTCCGGCTGTGGTGCTGTTCATAAGTAGGACTTCAAGCCACTACTTTGAGTGACTATCTGCCACAACCAAGAACATCTTTCCGTTCTTTTCTGCGAAGTCAACATGTACTCTTTGCCATGGGCGTGTGGCCCAGGGCCATGGTATGAGAGGTGCGGCGGTTGGTGCATTTCTTTGCCTTGAACATTCGGGACAGCTTTGTACCATTTCTTCAATGTCACTGTCTATACCCGGCCACCACATGAAACTTCGGGCAATGGCTTTCATCCTCACCATTCCTGGGTGCATTGTGTGCAACTCGTGAAGCAGCTGTGTGGCGTATGTCGATGGAATGACAACTCTCCTGCCCCACACGATGCATCCATCTTCAAGGGATAGTTCCTCTCTCCGAACGAAGTATGGATATAGTTCGTCAAATCTGGCACACAACCTAGGCCATCCATGCAGAGTGTAGTCATAGATTGTGGCCAAGGTAATGTCCTTGCGTGTAGATTCCGCTATCTGTTGTGAGGTTACCGACAGTTCGTTGACAGTCAACATGCACACAGATCCCATCCTCGTCGCCATTGTCATGTTTTCTAGGGATTTGTAACAAACTCAACGACTCAGTCTCTTGTAGTCACCGGAAGACCTTTATTGTACTCCCAGTGCAAAACACGCACAGCCACAAGTGGTGCTGCCTTTCGAAACCGTTACAACGATAACGTGCAATGCGAAGGCGCATAGCTATACATAATAATATAAAACATGACAGCAAGAGTTTTTATGCAAACAGAAAGTTCAGGATAAGGTCGGTCCTCTAGAAGATAGTGCTGGAAATATAATATAGAGGTATAATTAACTGGATAGAAAAATGGCTGATTGACAGAAGACAACGTAGTTGATGGGGAGGCTTCAAACTGGAAATAAGTTTTGAGTGGGGTACCACAGTGATCAGTACTGGAACCTATATTATTAGTAATAATAATAAATAAAAGTATGTAAATAAATATAAAAATACATCAATAAGAACAATATGTTTAAAAAATATATAAATCCCGGACCCACTGGTGCCCCGCAGTTTTGAAGTACAATACATGTTGCTAGTTTTAATGCTATAAGTAATGGGATTCAAAGACATGTCAATCCTATTCATTATGCTAAAAAAAGATGTACAATATACAATGGGGGGTACTGTGCTAAGTACTACTGTAAACGAAAAGGACTTAGGGTTAACCATTAGTGCTGATATGAAGGTTTCAGAGCTATGCGTAATTGCAGCTTCAAAGTGAAATCAAATCCTTGGATTATTTAGGTGACATACAGCGTATAAGGAAAAAGAACTAGTAATACTGAACAAACCACTAGTTAGGCCACATTTAGAATATTGTATACAGGCGTGGAGGCCATATCGCAAGAAGGACAAAGATATGCTAGAAAGAGTACAGAGATGATACCAAAACTGAGAGATCTTAGTTACGAAATACGCCTAAATGAATGTGGTTTAACAACACTAGAATGACAGGAGATCAGATAGAAGTGTTAAAAACATTTTTTCAAAAGATAGAAGGACAAGAGGACATGAAGTTACATTAGTAAAGGAGCAGTGTAAATTAGATATAAGAAAGTTCTCATTTTCACAAGGACTGTAAATGAATGGAACAGATTATCTGATGATTATGTGGGTGCTAGTAGTGTGAATATGTTTAAAAATAAAATCGACATATACCTCAGAAGGGCGGGATACACGTAGATAAAAAAGGGTTCTCGATAAGTTAAATGCTTCCTTGTCCACCTGCCATCTAGAGTTAATTCTCTGGATGTCAATCTTGTTAAATTTTGATAAATCAAATCTTGTTCTGAATTGAGAGAATCCTGATTTGAATACTTTTGCTGCTGTTTCAAAGTTTGGCCAGTTCCGTTCATTCTTTATTGTTAATTTTGCCCAGCTGTGTAAATGAGTACCCGGCTATAGCTATAGATGCAAGCAACAAACACTAGGGTGGCATTATGTAGTCAAATTGTAGCTATCCATGGGCATCATATGAACTCTTATCTAGAAATGGCTACAGCTAGACAATATTAATAGGTATCTCTTTCACCATGCTATGCCAGGTTAACTCAGCAAGCATAAAATACTTTGTACAATGTGGTTTTAAATATACTCATATTTGTCTACAACTAATGTTTCTCAGGGTATTACAGCTGTGCCAGCAGTGAAGACAACTGTACAAGTTTCTATTATTAAATAGTAAATGCCAGGGCTCTGTCTTAGTACTAACATAACATGATCTTAGAAGGCGTGGGTGTTAAGATAACAAACACGAGTACAATCAGTTTCAGTTTGTGAAGTGTGTAACTAGAGACGTGTTGTTTGACACAGGTGGTAAGTGTGTACATGGGTATGACAGTGAACCTTCTCGAGGCCTGGGGACCGTACAAGGCTGCTAGTACGGCCCTCGGCAACACGCTGCAGTCAGCCAATGTTGCTGAACAGGTAAGTAACTCTTTTCAGTCATATCTTCATATCTGTTATCAGGCTACTATTGAGAACTGTTAAGAATGATTGGTCAAGTTAAATGCGTTACAATATCTTGCTTCTCTAGTTTCACGAAAAAGCAAAGGTGTCAACACTGACATGCTGACTTGTCTGTACAGTTTTGTTACTTATGTTTGGTGCAGTTATCAGACAAACTGGTCTGGGTCTATGCACAAATGAACTGGCATATTGTAGACTAGTGAATACTTCGTAGGTTTGCTTTTTCATGAAATTAGTCTGAAAAGTGACGGGCAAAAAATCAAACTATGGGGAGAATTTGAACCTATCCACCCCTTATAGATATGAACTCCAATTACTGGGATCGACAACAGGACTTTGAATGGGTTAACTTAATTGTGGAAGGAGTTTAACAATCGGTGGCACTTTTAAATAGATTTAATAAATTAATTGACAACAGAACAATCAAAGCAGCAGTACTGTGGTGCAAGATCACACAACAACTACGATCACGATGTACAGTCACAACAGTCATCATTATTTGCATGCTATTATATAAATAAATACACTTGCATTTGCATTGGTTGTGTCCTCTCATACAAATATGCATTTCTGTTTGCTTTGACTATAATTGTCACACACATTTTTCATTTGTATAGTTCTATTCATTTTGTTCTCATTCAATTACTCACTTCATCTCAACTTGCATATGTTGTCTAGTCATGACAGCAGCATTTTATGTTGTCCAATGTGTGTGAAATTTGTGTGGAAATCTGATGATCGTGTCTTACTAGTACTGCCTTTCCAGCTGCAATAATTTATCTGATGACATAATTATGAATAATGAGCAGCAATGACCTCTTCTTCTGGATGGCACTACATACATACAGGAGCACAAGATGGTTCACAAAGTATTCATATATATGATCTTTGTTTTTGTGGAAAATTTTAGCAGTTTTTCACAACACAAGTTACATAAAAACATCCCCAAATGATCAATGGATCCCGGAATAGTTGTAGGAAACACTGTGAACCATTGCGTAACATCTGTCTAACATCCAGTATGAACCATAAAACCAGTAAAATATTTAATACACAGAGAATTAGAAAAAGATAAAGGCACTACTTGTCTTCTGACAGAGATAAACCCCTGATAATTTGGTGTTGGAGATGGACATGCTAGTTTGATTATAATAAGACGTAAATGAAAACAAGCACTGTGATTTGACGCAGGCGATGCGACACGCGAAGCATGTCAACGAGCTGATTGTGAGTCTGCAGAAGTACCTGAAGGAAGGTGTCCTAAGACAGGACTATGTCCTCGACAACATCCCACGGCTCATGAACGTCATGCGAGTGAGCAACGTCACGCTGCGCTGGATGATGCTCCACAATGCCCAGACAACAGGTCAGTTGGTGTCGACACACGTTGAGTTGTGGTGCAATCATTGAACAGTTTTTATTAATCATAATGGCACCCACTTAGGAATGATCTCGTAGGTTGGCAAAATACTTTCAGCATTATGTGGACGGTGTTTATTAATCAAATCCACCAACATTTGTTGAAAACTGTAGTATAAAAACCAGACTTATGAACCCATAAGAATGTTAGTGAATTAGTGAAATGGTCCCCTGATGTGTTGGCCTCATACAGTGGGTGATCTAATGTGCAGGTGCTGACAGCCTCATACAGTGGGTGATGTAATGTGCAGGTGCTGACAGCCTCATACAGTGTGTGATGTAATGTGCAGGTGCTGACAGCCTCATACAGTGGGTGATGTAATGTGCAGGTGCTGACAGCCTCATACAGTGGGTGATGTAATGTGCAGGTGCTGACAGCCTCATACAGTGGGTGATGTAATGTGCAGGTGCTGACAGCCTCACACAGCGGGTGATGTAATGTGCAGGTGCTGACAGCCTCATACAGCGGGTGATGTAATGTGCAGGTGCTGACAGCCTCACACAGCGGGTGATGTAATGTGCAGGTGCTGACAGCCTCACACAGCGGGTGATGTAATGTGCAGGTTCTGACAGCCTCATACAGCGGGTGATGTAATGTGCAGGTGCTGACAGCCTCATACAGCGGGTGATATAATGTGCAGGTGCTGACAGCCTCATAAGGCGGGTGATATATTGTGCAGGTGCTGACAGCCTCATACAGCGGGTGATGTAATGTGCAGGTGCTGACAGCCTCATACAGAGGGTGATGTAATGTGCAGGTGCTGACAGCCTCATACAGCGGGTGATGTAATGTGCAGGTGCTGACAACCTCACACAGCGGGTGATGTAATGTGCAGGTGCTGACAGCCTCACACAGCGGGTGATGTAATGTGCAGGTGCTGACAGCCTCATACAGCAGATGATGTAATGTGCAGGTGCTGACAGCCTCATACAGTGGGTGATGTAATGTGCAGGTGCTGACAGCCTCATACAGTGGGTGATGTAATGTGCAGGTGCTGACAGCAGCAAGCAGTGTCGACAGCTGCAGTCACAGGTGGCTCAAGACAGTCGCTACAACCCAGAGCTCATCTTTAAGCTTCTCCTCAACACGGCGCAGTTTGAATTCAAGCTCAAGGAGGTATGTGTCTGTACCATGTAAACATTCATAATGGACATTTGACAATTATTTGCAGTGTTATGCATGTTTTTATATATTGCTGCAAGTTACATAAACCATCCACCGATTTGTTGATCATGTTTTACGTAACTTCAAACAATCATAGAAAACATGCCTAGCATTGTGAGCTACTGTTCAATGTTATGTATTCTTCATAAAACATTATCAATATTCATTGTGAAACCATCCCCTGCGTCTGTGTGTATGTTGTACTCTTTGGCACATCATATCGAACTAAAGGACTTGTGTTATACATACCTCGGTATAAACAGAAACTGTAAGAGGATGGCGATCAACTAGTGTGTTGATCGCCATCCTCTTACAGTTTCAGCAGATGTGTGAAGAAGAGGGCGTGGGATTCATAGATTTATGGGGGTACTTTGTTGAGAGAGAAGATATGTACATGAGAGATGGCCTCCATCTAAGTGGAAAGGGGGCAGCAGTATTCTCAGAGAATCTGCTGAGATCTGTTGACAGTGGGACAGGTTGCATCTATTTAAACTAAATTCGCAGGGGGACTCGCAGAGAAGCCTGAAACTGGAGGCATAGATAAAGACAGCAAAAATTATTCAGCAAAGAACAGTCTGGAAAACTTTTCTGAAGCTGGATATAAATGTGTTTGTTTAAATGCAAGGAGTATAGTAAACAAAAGAAATAAACTAAACATTATGGTAGAAGATATTGACCCTCACATAATAGGTATAACCGAATCATGGGCAACCACCGATGTATCAGATGCCGAATTGGGACTGACAGGATATGTAATGTTTAGGAAAGATAGAATAGGAAGAAGGGGAGGTGGAGTTATTTTATATATTAAAGAATCTATCCAGGCTTATGAAATAAAATTAGACAGAGAAGCAGATTGCGAAGAAGCTGTTTGGTGTAATATAGTTACAGGAAAGTCAACGTTAACGGTTGGATTAGTTTATCGAAGTCCAAACATAAGCATAGAAGAGAATGAAAAAATACAAAACGCTATAAGGGAAGTGAGCAAACGGGACTGTGTTATTATGGGGGATTTCAACCATGGGCATATAAAATGGAAATCTCTACAGAGTATGGGTAGTGAGGACCACAAGTTTTTAGTTTTAGTACAAGATAGTTTCCTTTCTCAACATGTGCTAGAACCAACCAGGGGAGAGAATGTGTTAGACATAGTTTTGTCCTCACAGAATGAATTAGTTGACAATGTCATGGTATGTGAGCCACTGGGGAATAGTGATCACAACCAGATACATTTTACCATCAAAGTAAAATCAGAAAGGAATAGTAAAAAGCAGTACAGGAGAAATTTCCACAAAGGAAAATATAAGGACATAAGGAAATATTTAGCAAAGATAGACTGGAATAACACACTGAAGAATAAGACAGCAACAGAATGCTGGAATATCTTAAAGAGTGAAATTGAATGCATCATCGTCAAATTTGTTCCCTTAAAAAACGGGAAACGGTCCAAAAAGAAACACTTATCAAAAGAAGCCATTATAAAAATTAAGTATAAAGAAATGATGTGGAAGTCATATAGACGTACTGGAAATGACGAAGACTACAACATTTATAAAGAAGCACTAAACCAAGCTACAGCTGAAATTAGAAATTCAAAGAGAAGCTATGAACATAAATTAGCTTGTAATATAAAACATGACAGCAAGAGTTTTTATGCGTATGTTCGAAGCAAACAGAAAGTTCAGGATAAGGTCGGTCCTCTAGAAGATAGTGCTGGAAATATAATATCAGAAGGATTCTTAATGGCAGAAGACCTAAATGAGTATTTTAGTTCAGTGTTTACCAGAGAAGACACTAGTTCACTGCCAGTACCAGAGGCTAAGTTCAAGGGGGCAGAATCAGACTATTTAAGACAGTTAATTGTAACCCCAGAAATGGTAGCTAAGAAAATCAGGGCTATGAAGGATAATAAATCACCTGGAGTGGATGGTATTCCACCCAAACTACTATTGGAAATTGTAGAACAAATTAGCATACCGCTTGCAACAGTTTTCAACTTGTCATTAGAAGAGGGAGTGGTTCCTTTAGAATGGAAAGAAGCAAACATTATACCGTTATTCAAAAAAGGTTTGAGAAACAAATCAAATAATTATAGACCAGTTAGTTTAACATCGGTGATTTGTAAATTATTAGAAAGACTAATTAAAGATCACATGGTGGATTTTCTTGTGAAACATAACTTGATAAACCCATCTCAACATGGGTTTCTAAAAGCGAAGTCATGCTTAACAAATATGTTATGTTTTTTGGAAGATATCACTAAGTGGGTAGATGATGGATCACCAGTAGATATCATCTACTTAGATTTTCAAAAAGCTTTCAACAAAGTGCCACATCAGAGATTACTGCTTAAACTAAAGGCCCATGGCATAGGAAATGGTATAATTAACTGGATAGAAAAATGGCTGATTGACAGAAGACAGCGGGTAGTTGTTGATGGGGAGGCTTCAAACTGGAAATCAGTTTTGAGTGGGGTTCCACAGGGATCAGTACTGGGACCTATATTATTCTTAATATATATAAACGATTTGGGCGATGATATAGCTAGCAAGGTGTTGAAATTTGCAGATGATACAAAAGTGTTTAGAAGGATTAAAAGTGATGGAGATAGACAGCATTTACAGGATGATCTTGACAGGTTGATCAAATGGTCTGAAAAGTGGCAAATGTTGTTCAATTTTGGGAAATGTAAATGTCTTTACACAGGACATGGGAACGAATATGTAGAATATACAATGGGGGGAACTGTACTAAATACTACTGTAAAAGAAAAAGACTTAGGGCTGACAATTAGTGCTGACATGAAGGTTTCAGAGCAGTGTGGAATTGCAGCTTCAAAAGGAAATCAAATCCTTGGATTGATTAGGCGAAATATAGCATATAAAGAAAAAGAACTAATAATACCGCTGTACAAAACAATAGTTAGGCCTCAGTTAGAATATTGTATACAAGCGTGGAGGCCATACCGCAAGAAGGACATAAATATGCTAGAAAGAGTACAGAGGAGAGCGACTAAAATGATACCAAAACTGAGGGATCTTAGTTATGAAAAACGCCTAAAAGAATATAGTTTAACAACAGGAGATTGAGAGGAGATCAGATAGAAGTGTTTAAAATATTGAATGGTTATGAAAATATTGATAGAAATATGTTTTTTCAGTTAAGAAAGATAGAAAGACTAGAGGACATGAAGTTACATTAGTAAAGGAACAGTGTAGATTAGACGTAAGAAAGTTTTCATTTTCACAAAGGACTGTGAATGTATGGAACAGATTATCTGATGATTGTGTGGGTGCTAGTAGTGTGAATATGTTTTAAAATAAAATCGACACATACCTCAGAAGGGCTGGATATATGTAGATAAAAGGGTTGGACTCTCGATAAGCCAAAGGGCTTCCTTGTCCACCTGCCATTTAGAGTTAATTCTCTGGATGGCAATCTTGTTGAATAAACATACCTAGAGAGTGACACCGTGTTGTAAAATATGCGACCTGTCACAATAAAGTTGGTATTAAGTCACAAATATGAAATTGAGTGTTTTTACGTTTTTGGATTCCACAGATGATGAGTTTAAGGGATATCTCATTTGTTGAAATATCTTCAGTAGTTTTTTATTTATTGCAAAAATTGAAGCAGACTTTAAAAAGCTACGTTTTGAGAAACGACATCATTTGACTCATATTGTCTGTGGTTTTTTAATATGTGGGTTCGTAAATGCAGGTATTTTATTTGTTTTGGATTCTTTGTTGGGGAAAATAAGTTGGACATTGAAAGGTGAGATTTAAAATTATGCATTTCTACGAAAATTAAAAATTTTATGTAACATGACTTGGACAGCTATTTTTGGCTTATGTCCAGAATAGACGAGTGCAACTTAATACCTGTTTCACTTTGGCGGACCACAAGTACAAGTGCAGTGAGGATGGTTGTTCTTGTGCCAGATGTTCCGGAAGATGCTGGATGAGAAGCGGGAGAACTGGGAGCGCCACAAGACAGAGGGAGCAGAACGCATGCAGGAGCTCGCAGATGTCTTCTCTGGAACAAAGCCGCTCACTCGTGTAGAGAAGAACGGTTCGTGGCAGGTGTCTCCGTTGGCTAGATGATATTGTTACTTAGCTTTTTTGCATCATTTATGTTTGATTTCTTATGATGTGTCACACTTCTTGATTGGCCAGTATGGTTTTACTTTGTGCTCATTTTTTATTTATTACATTTTTGTTTTTGTTTTTAATTTATATATTTTTCTTGTTATATTATTATTATTATTTTAAATTATTTATTCAGTAATCTCCTTGTTTATTTCAGAGATGGTTTCCTGATACCTAAGTGACACAAGATCGAAAATGTTGAACTAACATTGTTTTGCTACAAGAAAGTGTTTCACATTTTATAAGTCTGTCACTTCTTTTTTTGTTTTGTATGTAATTTGTTTCATGTTTATCTACATTTGTGGCTTATTGTGCTTCAGAAAAGCTGCAGGCCTGGTTTGCTGAAATAGGTAAACAAATAGCATCGCTGAATCATGATGATTCAACGTCAGCCGGCAGAAAGATTGTACAGCTAATACAAGCACTAGAGGAGGTAATGTCAAATACAGCTGCCTCATTTCCCCTCTACCACAGTGTCAGGTGGTTCAGGAAGATAGTAGAAACAAACATGCAGTGCAAAATATGAATATATTTTCAGTTAAGAAACAAATTTTATTGATAAATTTTAAACAAACGCATTTTCTATTTTAAAATGTCATAATTTGATTTAGCCTATCAGGTTCATGGATGCACAAATCTACAGTGTGAATAGACTAGCCAAAGTCAGATGTCCCATCATTTTAATAAAACAGTGCATACTTTTGTTGGTCATAACAAATTTACTGATACATGAGCTAAAACATTTATGGTCCGTTGCACCTTCAGATGTGTAACATTGACGGTCCGACTCAAAAGTTAGTGGTCCAACTATTAACATATAAGACCAGTATTGGAAACCCGAGCTGAAAAGTTGGTGGTCAGTCGGACTGTCAACTTTGTAAATAAAGTTGGTGGTCTGACTGAAGAGTTGGGCCACTGACTTGGGCCACTATGCCAGCAGTGATTTTGAATGCTGCTAGTAACCGTTGTGCTACAGTTGTCACAAATTATGTAATTTTCCGGATGACAATAAGCTAAAGAAATTTGAACATTACAACATTTCTGGTTTTCTGTTTGGTTAAATATGGCATTTTAAAAACAATAAATCATTACACAAACTAACATGTTTTACATGTATGCCCACCATTTTAGTCGCTATATAAATACACACATCCAGGTGCCAGTGTGAAGTGAAATAGAAGTTCCCTGATGATACCATGCCAGACCTGTCCACAGGTCAAGGACATGTCAAAGGTCAGTGGTGTGTTTTCCTTCCTCCCAGGTGCAAGAGTTCCACCAGCTTGAGAGTAACCTGCAGGTGAAGCAGTTTCTGGCAGACACCCGTCTCTACCTGCACCAGATGATCCGTGTGATCAACATCAATGAGGAGGTTCTCATTCAGATCCAGATCGTCGCAGATCTCTCATACGCATGGCAGGTCATTGACAGGTGAGAGCAGGTCATTGACAGGTGAGAGCAGGTCATGGATGGGTTTGTTGATTTTAAAATGTTGCAAAGTTGTAATATGTAATTTATGTGTGCCTGTAATTTGTAGCACAATTTACTGAAGTGCTACAATAATAATAAACATTATTTATTCATGAAATGCATTATGAAATAGTAACACACACACACACACACACACACACACACACACACACACACACACACACACACACACACACACACACACACACACACACACACACACACACACACACACACACACACACACACACACACACACACACACACACACACACATACACACACACACACACACACACACACACACACACACACACACACACACACACACACACACACACACACACACACACACACACACACACACACACTCACAAACACTCACACATGTGCATGCACACACACATAGACATGCATGCATGCACACACCCACGGTAGTTACATTACAGTGTCTGAATTATCAGTGTTTGCCAAAGTCTTCTCGTGGAGTCTATATAACTAATCAATGCACAGAGAAGTTATTGTCATTCAGCTCAATATGTGTAGTAATTAAGGCTAACAATTTACTTGCAGCTACACCGTCTTCATGCAACAAGGCATCAAAACTGATCCATCTTTGGTGACCAAGCTGAGAGCTACCTTTCTTAAGGTAACATCAAAACTCATCCAACTTTGGTGACCAAGCTGAGAGCTACCTTTCTTAAGGTAACATCAAAACTGATCCATCTTTGGTGACCAAGCTGAGAGCTACCTTTCTTAAGGTAACATCAAAACTGATCCATCTTTGGTGACCAAGCTGAGAGCTACCTTTCTTAAGATAACATCAACACTGATCCATCTTTGGTGACCAAGCTGAGAGCTACCATTCTTAAGGTAACATCAAAACTGATCCATCTTTGGTGACCAAGCTGAGAGCTACCTTTCTTAAGGTAACATCAAAACTGATCCATCTTTGGTGACCAAGCTGAGAGCTACCTTTCTTAAGGTAACATCAAAACTGATCCATCTTTGGTGACCAAGCTGAGAGCTACCTTTCTTAAGGTAACATCAAAACTGATCCATCTTTGGTGACCAAGCTGAGAGCTACCTTTCTTAAGGTAACATCAAAACTGATCCATATTTGGTGACCAAGCTGAGAGCTACCTTTCTTAAGGTAACATCAAAACTGATCCATCTTTGGTGACCAAGCTGAGAGCTACCTTTCTTAAGGTAACATCAAAACTGATCCATCTTTGGTGACCAAGCTGAGAGCTACCTTTCTTAAGGTAACATCAAAACTGATCCATCTTTGGTGACCAAGCTGAGAGCTACCTTTCTTAAGGTAACATCAAAACTGATCCATCTTTGGTGACCAAGCTGAGAGCTACCTTTCTTAAGGTAACATCAAAACTGATCCATCTTTGGTGACCAAGCTGAGAGCTACCTTTCTTAAGATAACATCAAATCTGATCCATCTTTGGTGACCAAGCTGAGAGCTACCTTTCTTAAGGTAACATCAAAACTGATCCATCTTTGGTGACCAAGCTGAGAGCTACCTTTCTTAAGGTAACATCAAAACTGATCCATCTTTGGTGACCAAGCTGAGAGCTACCTTTCTTAAGATAACATCAAAACTGATCCATCTTTGGTGACCAAGCTGAGAGCTACCTTTCTTAAGGTAACATCAAAACTGATCCATCTTTGGTGACCAAGCTGAGAGCTACCTTTCTTAAGGTAACATCAAAACTGATCCATCTTTGGTGACCAAGCTGAGAGCTACCTTTCTTAAGGTAACATCAACTCAAAAGCAACTGGTCTGGGTTTGTTCAGACAATCGTATACCAGTTTATGAAACATAACCAAGCTTCTTGCATGAATCTCATGAATTACCGTTGTTAGCCATGGCCATTTTTCAATACAGTAACCATGGTACAGTAGTCCTTCTCCAAGCAGCCATCCATAGGAAATGGCAACCCCTAAAAAACAGCCACACTACCTCATAATGTTGTTCCAATTAATAAATTTTTTTGATGGTTGATTAATTCATGCTTCCAATCACGTAAACTGACTATAATCTTGTGTGATCGATTATATAACAAGTAGGGTGGTGTGGATGTGCAGGTGTGTGTAGTATAACATAAACAGCTGTGTCTCTGTATATAACCATCTTATTTTATTTTTATAGCTTGCGTCTGCTCTGGACCTGCCTCTGCTGCGGATCAACCAGGCCAGCAGTCCAGACCTTGTCAGTGTGTCTCAGTACTACTCCACAGAGCTCGTCACTTACGTCAGGAAGGTACTCCAGGTAGGTGAGACCACAGGTGATAGACTTCATCCTTATATAAGGTGTTCATAGCTGTGGTTTCATTAGTTCGTAATTCCAAAAAAAGTTATGTGTTTAGTATTGGTTAAAACCACTCCATCAATGTGTGGAACTTTTTACAATCCAAATTGGCTGTTGCATTAAGATATGTTTCACTCGCTATGTGGCATCTCTGTAGCAATGTATTTCTCCTGCAATGTGGTGATGATCAAGTTACCCCCACATAACGCTTACAAATTTTGGGATTTTGAAAGCTCGTGTGGTCAGCCCTAAGTTCAGAAAACATGGGAGTGCTATTCAGTATATGCGTGCAGTTTTGGTTTCACAATTTAAAAAACAGATTTTTAAAAACTTATCTTGTTAGGATGAATTACTGTAATAAAGTGTAAGACAATTTATTGAGCCAGTTATTATTGTGAAACATTGTGTCGTGCAATTATCATTTACATATTATGCATATGTGTACTTTTCATGCGATTAAAAACAATTTGATTTCAACGTTATCAAGTAATTTATTTAATTAATGTTACTAAGTTCAGGGCTCTACTTAGTTTACAAGAAATGTTGTAGATTATTCCGGAGACAATGTTCAGTCTGTTGGCGAAGATTATACAACTGCAGACAACACAGATCAAGGAAGTGCCGACTCGCTTAGAGAAGGACAAGATGAGGGAGTATGCACAACTGGAGGAACGCTACCAGGTCGGTGGTGTGCTGTTCCAGCAACAGAATGTACCCCCTGCAATTTCAGTGTAAATTATGAAACAAATGATCAGTGGTGAAGTAAATGCTAATGCTAATAAATGACTGAACTTCTTCCTTAATTAATGACAAACTTCTGTGACTATGGTGGGTAGGAACAAATGCCTTAATACATGCATTTGCAATTTAGAATTATACATTTCACTATCGTCACCCAACAAAGTTATATGCAATTCCATTCAATTATTTATTTCTGAATGAAAAAACAAACAGAGAAAACTACAAAGCAATATACAATAACTTTAAATATTTACAAATTAAAATGGGGGGAGATTGCACTGTCAGTTTGATAAAGGAGTGTAGTGATGTTAAAATCATTGACAGAATTGAGTTCAACCAATAGATTGGGTAATCTGCAAAAGTTTTAATAGCCCAAGGGTATAGTCAGCCAGACCAGTTTGCCATCCCCCCCGACGTTTGAATGCAGTCAAGAATTATATTTGAAATTGAGTAATTTCATCAAAACAAAATTGCCATAATGGACAGTGGAAAAGTCACATTTCTTATGAAATGATTCTAAAACAAGACAAGAAAAAATAGAATTGCAGGAAGCAGGTTTAACAGGTACATGTGTACAAGTTGGTGTTTCGCTTTCAGGTGGCTAGACTGACACACGCCATCTCAGTATTCACTGAGGGTATTCTCATGATGAAGACAACGCTTGTAGGAATCATCAAAGTAAGTCACCGATTGTTGATCATTTGGGTTCCTTGGTTGATTATGATCTTGTAATTTTGTTATTTGATTGTCTCTAGCTTTCTTCCTTCCCCTGTCTTCCTGGGTTTATGACGGCATTCATTTTAGTTTCAACATCTGCCACCAGGTGGCACAATGGCAGGCATCAAGCCTAAGATGAGGAAACATATACCAGGATAATAGTAGGTAACGGCAACTGTCACAGTCTTGTCCACATCTATAGCAACACCACAGAGGTGTAAGGACAAACAGTTTATGTAGACTAGTTAAACAATTATAATATGTTTATTTAGATTAATTACAATAGAAAAGAATACCAGAAAAGACTATTCACCATTTAAACGTACTGTTTCTCACCTACTAGGTGGATCCAAAACAGCTGCTTGAAGACGGCATCCGCAAGGAACTGGTCAGACAAGTAGCCACCGCTCTGCACGTTGGCCTTATTTTTAATCCTAAGGTATATGATTGTGCACACACACAAGCACACCTCACATACACACATGTGCACACACAAAAAGGTTCAGAGTGTACATTAAGATTGTGGCAGATTTTTATATTTTGTCATATATTTTAGTGGCACGTTTTTGTATTATTCATGTTAGCTCAGTGCGTATTCTAAGTACAATTGTTAACTGTTCTTCCTTGCAGTTCCCTTGTTCAATAGATACTGCACTGTAAAGCTCTTACAGTACATATATATCATGAGATAAGATATAAAAGTCAACTTGATGAATATAATCATGTTAATGGAAATTACAAAAAGCTTGTTTATGCTTCAGTTCACTCAGCTGTAGGAATGAGTACCTGGCTATATACAATGGTGGATATGTGTGTATTAATAATTGCAGCATAGTAGCTCAAATGAAGTGTAAAGCACTTTGTGCAGTCCTTAGGACTGGATACCACTCTACATAGGAACTTACTTACCTTCTTTTTTTATCAAAATTACCTTCCTTTCATAGTGACATTAGATGATGCATGATCTTGTTGTCGACTAGGCGAATGAACTGGTGCCAAAGCTGCAAGCTGTTGGAGCTCAGATGGACGGCTTCCGACGTTCGTTTGAGTACATACAGGACTACGTAAACATCTACGGGCTGAAGATCTGGCAGGAGGAACTGTCACGGATAGTCAACTACAACGTTGAGCAAGAATGCAACAGCTTCCTGCGCACAAAGGTAGGTGGCGCTCTATCTCGACCAGAGCTCTATTGATGATGTGATTCATTCTGTGTTCAAAATGTACTTTTATGTATCCTTGTTACGTCCAGTGATTCCACACACACACTTTCAACTATGTTATACTTTGTTGGAATGAGAACAATGAGAATTATATTATACATCTTTCCTAGCCAATGCGTCAATGGTTCTTTCCAGTTTAGAATGGTATCCCATCAACAAATGTGTGCTTATCATTCATATCTTTAAAACAATATTATAACAATAGTAATTAAGAGTGCCCATTTGGAGCATGGTAGCGCAGTAGTTAGAGCATCCGACTCTCAGTCAAGAGATTCCGGGTTCTGGTTCTCTTCCTGCCATTTTGTACCTTGGGCAAGTACATTTACTCCACATTACTCCTGTTCACTCAGCTGAATGAATGAGTACCTGGCTGTAGACAGTGGTGGATATTTGTGTATGAGTAACCTTTGCCCTAAGGACTAGATACCACACTACATAAGAAAATAACTTTTATGCCCTGACGTAACTGGGATTAAGTATGTAGACATGAATATCCAGAACAAATAAATATGTAACGAAGGGGAGTCAGAGCCTTTGTACAATAAATGATACAATAAAAATTCATTATTCTGTTGGTGCAGTAATGAAAAGTATTTAAAATGATGCCATGCGATCCATTTTCATGCCAACTTCTGCCTGCAGATCCTCGATTGGCAGAGCATCTATCAGTCAGTGGCAATACCCATCCCAAGATTCGCTCCTGTCGACATTTCTGTCAACTTCATTGGTCGACTTGTGCGGGAAATCCTTCGAATCACAGACCCTAGGTGAGATGTGAAGACATTAGTGGATCAAGTACATCATAATTATGCGCTTGACCTCCGTCAAGATTTGCCTACCAAAAATATTTACATAATATGTAAATGTATATGTGCATTAGAAGGGCAACACGATATATGCTAAATAAATCTTTCCCGCATACATTCCCCATTTACGCAATTTTGTCCTATGTTTTTGTCGCAAAGAAAATATACACAGAATGGAATGTCTGATAGGTGCACGTGATTGGCATCCATTTTGATGGCTTGACAGGATACTTTATGAATAGATAAGTTGTCAGTGCAATATTGAAGGCGAACTAGTTAAAGTCTGGATGAGACAAAGTTATGCTAAACACATAATAATTGTCATTGCATCTAAAATTTTGTGATGTGTTATTAGCTGGTGTGAAACTGTATAATTATTTCTTAGTTATGCACCATATACACTTATAACACCTGTTTTGTTAAGTTTGTAAGTACGTAAGTAGGCAAGTCATGTATCTCTGTCAGGTACAGTTATACACCCATCAGATTCATTTACCAAACTGTACTACTCTATTTGGGAAAACAGTTTTTGGAATTTACCAATTTGCTGAGAATACCTAAAGATAAAACAGTTTTCAGGTCGATCATTCAACAGTTTTATCGTTCAATTCAGTATTTTACCAGTGACAAACACCTGATATTGTATAGTTTTTTGTATTTAAATTATCTAAACATATTTACGTATTGTACTATTATTTCAGGAGTACATCGTACGTTGAGCAGACTAATGCTTGGTATGATGTGAAGACAAAGCAAGAGGTGTTCAACCGAACCGTCTTTGAGAAGATTGAGGTCAGTATCGCACATACACAATGGTGATGTGTTGAATTTAATCGTATATAGATTATCTGCACTACTTCATGTTGTTGTGTTTGTAGGGTAGTGTGGGGTCTGATGGACCTAGACTGTCTGCTCTACTTCATGTTGTGTTTGTAGGGTAATGTGGGGTCTGATGGATCTAGACTATCTGCTATACTTGTTTATATTACCATTTGTTATGTATGAGTGCGAGAGGGTTGATTTTGTTTTTATGCACTCGCGTTGGCGGCAGACGTGCAATTTCTCAATGTTGGGATCAATAAAGTTGTATTGTATACTTCTTGTTGTGTTTTTTAGGGTAGTGTGGGGTCTGATGGACATAGACTGTCTGCTCTACTTCATGTTGTGTTTGTAGGCTAGTGTGGAGTCTGATGGACCTAGACTGTCTGCTCTACTTCATGTTGTTGTGTTTGTAGGGTAGTGTGGGGTCTGATGGACCTAGACTGTCTGCTCTACGTCATGTTGTTTTTGTAGGCTAGTGTGGGGTCTGATGGACATATACTGTCTGCTCTACTTCATGTTGTGTTTGTAGGGTAGTGTGGGGTCTGGTGGACCTAGACTGTCTGCTCTACTTCATGTTGTTGTGTTTGTAGGTTAGTGTGGGGTCTGATGGACCTAGACTGTCTGCTCTACGTCATGTTGTTGTGTTTGTAGGGTAGTGTGGGGTCTGATGGACCTAGATTGTCTACTCTACTTCATGTTGTTTGTTTGTAGGGTAGTGTGGGGTCTGATGGACCTAAACGGTTCACTCTATTTAATGTTGTTGTAGGGTAGTGTGGGGACGTGGGGCCTGACGGGCCTAGACCGCCTGCTGTGTTTCATGATCGTGCAGGAGCTACAGAACTACCTGAGAGTGCTTCAGACCAGCATGCTTAAGGAGAAGGGATCCGCTGCGTTCTTCACCGACTTTGGCAAACAACTCGGCCTAGTGGAGGGCACCGTAGGTATGTGTACCAGCAGGACAAAACAGTTCTTATTTAGCATTGTGTCCAGTCCTCAGGATTGCACAATTAGGCAGGACATATGCAAAGAATAAGCACATACTAACTGTCAAAAAGAGCATGGAAAGCAGAAGACAGTGGCAGAGGACGAAGAGGAAGACAAAGTGAGATGGAATGACAGCATGAATCAGAACCTTGGGAGGGCAGGTGTAAACAGATAGTAATGGAAGATTATTTGGACGACAGAGATGGAGAGAGTTAAGAAGAAAAGCAGAAGAAGCTACCAATTAAGTGATGTGGACCCAACCCCACAAGGGGGCAAAGGGAAGAAGAAGAACTTGACATATTAAGCATATTTTATGTTTGAAACAATTGAGAAGACAAAATCTGTTCTATTAAGCAAACCACAGTTTGTTTTTCAGGATGGTGGGGAAACTGTTTCACACTAGATGGCACCACATTTCAGCTGTCCCCCACCAGATGACAGAACAATCTTGTAAACAATACTTTGTAATAGCAATAAAACATTGGAGATCGATATTACATAGTGGAATTGTGTCTACACCTTTCTGGTTGACATGCTGTAAGTTTAAACCAATGGACTGTTTCATTAAGATAATGACTTTGTAAGGAAAATCCATCGTTACACAGAAACTTTTCTATTTAAGGAGCTTTCTCAAAACATGCAAAAAGCCGCTGCCGGCATCACCGAGGATATTAATTTCATGACACACCATCAACAGTGTCCTGGTGGCGCACTCTGGTGTTGATGTTTGTACTACACAAGATGACTGTTAAGGAACAAAATCGATTTAAAGAGCAAAAATGAACCGATGAGCTGACAAGAATGATAGAGGAACGGTCTCCTGGTCTACTCAATGAAATATAGAAATGTTTGTTTACAAGATGACAGAAAGACACCCACAGCCTGTGATGTGTTCCAGGCCAAGCACCCAAGGTCTACTCTCAGGCGTGCACGAGGACATCGTGGACTCAGTTCCTGGAGACTATCCTCAAGGTACGTCAGTGATCGGGAAATAAATCGAGAGATGTCTACGGGAACGGGGCATTAGCAGATTTGTTGGTATCAATAAACAAGTTTTATGTTATTACATATTATTATGTATTATATATTTATTATGCATTGTATTATAGTTTTATTATATTATTAATAATATATTAATTATAAGTTTATTACTATATATTTATATATTATTATAAAATATTAATGATGATAAACATAGTGCCTAAATCCTCAAGAACCCAAGCTCGAAGGTGCAACAAGCCAGAATTGTTACGCATTCAATCATAAACAGGGACATACAAGTCGTCATCAGAGCAAGTGACAGCCGAGGATTTAGGGTAGAGATACACTTTTGAAAACATATCTTGAAGTAAAAAAAGTTAAGCATTAAATGGGAGGTTTGATCGTCACCGCGTACCAGGGGGGGAATAAACAGATACAGTGGCACAAAATGTGAAAGATGTTTATGCAGATTGATGCTAATGTATGCTAAAATGCATAATTTGCTTGGATATTGCGAACTTAATGGCTCAAATCTGAGCTTATGCGTTTGTGCATACCTGTGTGCGTGCATGCATGTTTACATATGTTAAAGGAAATAAAAACAAGGCATTAGGTAAAATCCGTTTTCAATGTGTACACAAAGTTTAACATTGTATGTAACATTCGAGAACATTAAAAAATACAGAAAAATACATTTGTAGCATAAATTTGATTTTAAACCCGTCTGTGTAGCGATTCCCGCAGAAAATAAAATATTAATGAGCTAGGCGATTATGTGGTATCGTAACGTCACATATGACCCACACTCGCATCAGGCCGACCCTTTTTTTACAAGGATAATTTTTGGGCCGAAACGAGCGTCATAATGAGTTATTGTGCAATATTCCGATGTAATACAAACATTTGTCATCATAGAGGAACAAGCAGTTATCTTACGGTTCCACATGAATTCAATTTTATTCAAAACAATGAATGCGAATGAGCCTACAAGTCGACTAGGTATCGCCGAGCTTGGGCTCATTTTCAGAATAATTATATCGAATGCAACCAACGGGAGATAATCTACACCAATATACATACATAGCAAACATATATCATATCCAGCTACAGAAAGTAACGTATATAATCTCATAATATCACTAGAATATCGATGTATGAAGGAGGAGTTGTACAATTTATCATAACAACTTAAATCAGTCAACGAATTTCTGTCGGTCCAGCTAGCTCAGTTGGTAAACACATTGGTTCCTTGGCATTTATTTTGCAATCGGGCAATGCCGATTCAATCCGTTACTTTCTGTAGCTGGATACAATATATGTTTGCTATGTATGTTTATTGGTGTAGATTATCTTCCGTTGGTTGCATCCGATATAATTATTCTAAAAACGAGCCCAAGCTCGGCGAAACCTAGTCGACTTGTGGAACCATAAGATAACTGCTTATTCCTCTATGATGACTAGTGTTTGTATTACATCGGAATATCGCACAAAAACTAATTTTGACGCTCATTTTGACCCGAAAGCTATCCTTGTAAACATGCTCTGAATGCATGGAAAGGGTCGGCCTGATGCGAGTATGGGTCATATGTGACGACACATCTCGGCATCCCGAAAAGCTCGCCAAAAATATGCATATTCGAAAATGTCCGGATGCACAGCATAAGATGTGGAATTTCTAATTCATTGAATTTTTTGTTTTTTTTGCTTGAACATGGAAATAGATAGCAGGATGTAATATAATATGAATTCAGGCAATAGATGTTTTTATTCCCTTTAAGCTTTTCCTCCAAGAAAGCATCTTGGACACCAAACTTTCAGGGGTAGATCTGTCATCTTGGAAGAAAAGTAGTGTCATTAATTTGTTCTAAATTCCTCTCAAGTTAAAGGTTCTTGCCAGTTTTAGGGTTTGTACCAGATGTTAGACGAATGTTAGTTAATTCTTCACAATAATACGCATGTTTTCTGTGATTGTTTCAAGCTATGTAAGCTTTCTGCTGATCAGCAAAAAACTGTTCAAATTTACATCATGGCAAACATCATGTACACCTGTATTAATATTTGGTGGCTGTGTTCATGTCGTGCCATCTGGGGGATGAGCAGTATTGCTAGCTGAGGTAATCTAGGAGATTATTATGGCATTTTCAGGGGGGGTTTATGGCAACTTAATTTCCAATAGATCTGCACTGTGAGTGACAATGAAATATTGGTAGTTCATCTTGTAATATCGATGTCATTATCATGAGGCCTAGTAGCACAGTGGTCAGAACATAGTAGCACAGTGGTCAGAACATTGGCCTCTCGGTTGAGAAAATCTAGGTTTGAGTTCTCTTGTTGCCATTTCGGACCATCGACAATTCTGTTCATTCCACGTTTTATTTGTAGGTTGGTCAGATGCAGTTGCTACGGCGACAAATTGCTGGTCAGTTGAACATGTCCTGCAAATTTGATTCAAAGTTCCTAGCTAGTGCACTGCAAAACTTCAACAAGTAGGTGGAAATATCTCATAATTTTAATATTACATTTATTAATCTGTATAAGAACCTTTAGCTGAGTTGCCCAGTTTTGCATGGGACATTTCTTCCAGTTTCTGTGCTATTCGTGTGTATATGGGTATCAGTATATCAACATGTGTATGAAAACAACCCTATTTGTATACATATTTTTTTGTTTTTGAAATGGCCAGTACATGTGAGACTTGGTTGCTGTGAGTTGCAAGCACTGACTGTTGCGTTGCAGTGGCCTGCTGACAGACATCCAGCGCCACTACCAGGATCCATCTCTGCCCTACCCCAAGGAGGAGAACCCACTCATGTTTGAGCTGACATCATACTTGGAGTCAGCCGGCATCAGCAACCCTCTCACAAAGGTCTGCCAGTCAGAACGTTGTTCCATTATATTTTACTTTTTCCCTGTTGCTGCCTTGTGGAGTAGCAGCATCGCTTAATTTGTTCCGCCCTCTTGATAAGTAACCTCCAACTGTTACAATCTTTGCTCATTTCTCCCACTCTTGGCATTTTTGAGATTTCTCATGACACTGTGAGACTTAATGTCAGTCTTCCTCTTCTCCTTCTACCTCCCTCTTCTCCTTCTACCACCCTCTTCTCCTTCTCCCATCCTCTTCTCCTTCTACCACCCTCTTCTCCTTCTACCACCCTCTTCTCCTTCTCCCACCCTCTTCTTCTACCACCCTCTTCTCCTTCTACCACCCCTTCTCCTTCTACCTCCCTCTTCTCCTTCTACCTCTCTCTCTTCTCCTTCTACCTCCCTCTTTTCTCCTTCTACCTCCCTCTTCACCTTCTACCTCCCTCTTCACCTTCTACCTCCCTCTTCACCTTCTACCTCCCTCTTCTCCTTTTACCACCCTCTTCTCCCTCTACCTCCCTCTTCTCCTTCTACCTCCCTCTTCTCCTTCTACCTCCATCTTCTCCTTCCACCACCCTCTTCTCCTCTTACCTCCCTCTTCTCCTTCCACCACCCTCTTCTCCTTCTACCACCCTCTTCTCCTTCTACCATCCTCTTCTCCTTCTACCACCCTCTTCTCCTTCTACCACCCTCTTCTCCTTCTCCTACCCTCTTCTCCTTCTAACACCCTCTTCTCCTTCTACCTCCATCTTCTCCTTCTACCTCCCTCTTCTCCTTCTTCCTCTCTCTTCTCCTTCTACCTCCCTCTTCACCTTCTACCTCCCTCTTCACCTTCTACCTCCCTCTTCTCCTTCTACCACCCTCTTCTCCCTCTACCTCCCTCTTCTCCTTCTACCTCCCTCTTCTCCTTCTACCTCCATCTTCTCCTTACACCACCCTCTTCTCCTTCTACCTCCCTCTTCTCCTTCCACCACCCTCTTCTCCTTCTACCACCCTCTTCTCCTTCTACCACCCTCTTCTCCTTCTACCACCCTCTTCTCCTTCTACCTCCCTCTTCTCCTTCTACCTCCCTCTTCCACTTCCCAAGCTCTCTTTGTTAACCTCTCCTCACTCACTCTCTCTATATTAGTCATCTCCCATCGTACAGTCATCTCCCATCGTACAGTCATCTCCCATCGTACAGTCATCTCCCATCTTACAGTCATCTCCCATCTTACAGTCATCTCCCATCTTACAGTCATCTCCCATCGTACAGTCATCTCCCATCTTACAGTCATCTCCCATCATACAGTCATCTCCCATCATACAGTCATCTCCCATCTTCCTTAATTTATAGGTGCTTCTTTTCAAACATCAATCTGCATATCATGCATCATGCATAGGAATTATGTTCTGTGGTCGTTGGCTATTTAATTTATTATGTTTACCTACCTAGAATGTTTGTTATCGTCATAACGTTATTTTACATTAACATAGCTAATGCCAAACTGTCACTCTCATCCAGTGTTCTGGTGTTAAACTGTTACCTGTTTATTGTCTTGGTACACTGTGATTTACAGCTTGGTCATGGTAGCACAGTGGTAGAGCATTGGACTCTCAACCGAGCTATTGCAGTCACTGAAAGTTTGGGCTGTTTGGTAAAGTCACGGCCTCAGTTGATTTCAATCTATAAACAAGTAACAGGCAAACAATAGTGAAAGTTGTGCCATAATTAATATTAAAAGAAACAACTATGCAAAAAGGTAAAGTGTAACATATGTAAATGTGTCAGTTTTATTGCAAAAGTCATGGCGATGGGCTACATGAGAATCATCAACCACATCTTCATGACATTTGTGTACTTTTGCTGGCATTTTGCTGTTTTCTTTTGTTTCCTACAGACTGGCTTCTTGAAATTGATGGGAATGGTAACCTACTGTTTTTACAATGATTATTTAGCACAACAGAAGGAGCTAAATTTGTTGTTACATTTTTAGATATATATAACAACGAAGCGACTGTCGTATCTGCCGCTCTTCAACTTCCTCTTTGTCGTTTCTCAGCTGCCGAAGCTTGTCTACCTCAAGTCAATAGGTATCTTAAATTTACTTGCATGAATTAACATTCTGATTTCATGAAATGTGAATTTTGACACTGTTTTGCTTACCAAGAAACAGTAGTTTTATTTTTGGATATTTCATCCAAACCACTCGGCTGTCATTGTCAAACTGAACTAAGATGAGAAGTTCACCTGAAACATCCAGAGAGAACAGTATTTTCTTGAGAGGTAAAACTGTCCAAAAAATCTGCAACTGTGTAACAATCTTGCTGCTGGGGGTATATATAAATCCAATAGACAGTCTACAGGACTCTCCTGACGTGATCACACACATTTGTGTGGTAATAAATTGGCCTACCATTTAATACTTGTGCATTTTCATTACACGCCTTTTATCAGCATTATGCGACTTCACACATAATTTTTACACCCATTAAAAATGCCCCTTTTCAGGGTCTTGCATTTCATTTAATAATCAGGAGCTATCAAGCCAATATAAATACCAATACAAATACTGAATCATATACACGTATAATATGTAAATATGACAACTGTTATTTGTGAAACAACGTAATTCTACACTTGCCCGACAGGAGAACTGATTTGCAAGAAGCCGTCGGACCCAATAGATGGCGTACCGTTCATCCACGGTGTCATTACGTTGCTGAAACAATTCCACTCGGATGACACTGATCAGTTCCATGCTTTGATTGGACAATACGTCCGGTCAATGGTTGAGGCGTCACAGAGGTGAGCCTGTTTCAGTCTGATGGAGCCTGTCTGCTGCTGTGTGATATTAGTTTTATTTTAATGTGTATGTTGTAATGTTTATACATGTTAATTGTTTTTGAGATACATGAATGCTGTGTAAAGAAGATCTGATTAGTATGTAGGTTGCTACTGCAGACAAACATGTATTCAGTTAAAGTTATACCAAGTAGGTCAAGTAGAGATATCTTGTGTTATTAATATTAAATATGAATAACATTGTTGACTCAACATAATATAACATCTGTATAATTCCTAGATTTTCTTCTTCAGTATTTATCAGCACTAATAAGAACTTTATTTAGTTTTTGACATCCTGGTGCTGTATATGTATAACTTTTTAGCTATAAAATTATCATAACTTGGTTCAAACATATATGGCTTCAGTACTGTAACGTCACCAAGAGAACATGTTGAACATATGGTTGTCAGCACTGACACTGCTGGGACCTTGTGTTATTAAGTTGGGTTTATATGAGGCAATAATGATGATTTTACATCCCATCGATACATTTAATCATAAAATTATTGTTATTACTATTTTTAAATTGATATCTTAAATTTATATCTGTATTGTATACGGATTTTGTGTACAATTCTATTTTAAATCCCATTCATAAAATCAATATGTTCTTTTTTTAGCTTAGTTTTATTTTATTTATATTTATTTTATGTACAAAGCTTTTTGTGTCCAAAGGGATTATTACATCCCGATTACATTACAGTAAATTCTCATTATTATTACTTATTTATTATTATTTGTTAAATATTTGCATATTTCCTGAAATAAAGAGATTCTTTAAAGGAAATAAAAATAAGACATTAGCTAAAATCCGTTTTCCATGTGTACACAAAGATTAACATTGTATGTAACATTTGACAACATTAAACAAATACAGAAAAATACATTTGTAGCATAAATTCGATTTTAAGCCCGTCTGTGAAGCGATTCCCGCGGAAAATGAAATTTTAATGAGCTAGGCGATCACGTGGTATCGTGACATCACTTATGACACACACTCGCATCAGGCCGACCCTTTCCATGCATTCAGAGCATGTTTACAAGGATAGCTTTTGGGTCGAAACGAGCGTCAGAACGAGTTATTGTGCAATATTCCGACGTAATACAAACACTAGTCATCTTAGAGGAACAAACATTTATCTTACGGTTCCACATGAATCAAATTTTATTCAAAACAACGAATGCGAATGGGCCTACAAGTCGACTAGGTTTCGCCGAGCTTGGCCTTGGGCTCGTTTTCAGAATAATTATATCGAATGCAACCAACAGGAGATAATCTACACCAATAAACATACATAGCAAACATATATTGTATCCAGCTACATAAAGTCACTTGTATAATCTCATAACAGCACCAGAATATCAATATATGAAGGAGTTGTACAATTATTCATAACAACTTAAATCAGTCAGAGAGTTTCCGTTGGTCCCGCTAGCTCATTGGGTAGGCACGTTGGTTACTTGTTATTTATTTTACAATCGGGCGACGCCGGTTCAATCCTAACAGCATGCAAACCTTTGATTTTCTTTACACTTTTTTTGTTTATGTTTTCACGAAGTAATATAAACAAAATCATTTTATACTATAATGCACTGTTTGTAAATATTTTGTTTATTTTGTAGTAATTATTTATTCGCCACAAAAATGAAAATATGGTCATTATATATAACGATGTTTCTAAATTGTATTTATCCAGACAGATCTCAATCTGTTTTCACATATATAATTACAATATATTACCGTACAGTATATTTACAATTAATAAATTATATATCCATTACATTATATTTGTTTGGATAAATAAAATTTAGAAACGTCGTTATATAATGACCATATTTTATTTTTGTGGCGAATAAATAGTTACTACAAAAATAAAAATTATTTACAAACAGTGCATTATAGTATAAAATGATTTTGTTTATATTACTTCGTGAAAACATAAACAAAAAAAGTGTAAAGAAAATCAAAGGTTTGCATGCTGTCAGGATTGAACCGGCGTCGCCCGATTGTAAAATAAATTACAAGTAACCAACGCGCCTACCCACTGAGCTAGCGGGACCAACGGAAACTCTGACTGATTTAAGTTGTTATGATAAATTGTACAACTCCGTCATATATCGATATTCTAGTTATATGAGATTATACACGTTACTTTATGTAGCTGGATACAATATATGTTTGCTATGTATGTTTATTGGTGTAGATTATCTCCCATTGGTTGCATTCGATATAATTATTCTGAAAACGAGCCCAGGCCAAGGCCAAGCTTGGCGAAACCTAGTCGACTTGTAGGCCCATTCGCATTCGTTGTTTTGAATAAAATTCGATTCATATGGAACCGTAAGATAACTGCTTGTTCCTCTATGATGACTAGTGTTTGTATTACGTCGGAATAAATATGCACAATAACTCGTTCTGACGCTCGTTTCGACCCAAAAGCTATACTTGTAAACATGCTCTGAATGCATGGAAAGGGTCGGCCTCATGCGAGTTTGAGTCATAAGTGACGTCACACCTCGGCATCCCGAAAAGCGCACCAAAAATATGCATATTTGAAAATGTCCGGATGCACACCATAAAATGTGGAATTTCTAATTCATTGAATTTTTTTGATTTTTTGGGCTTGATGGACGTGGAAATAGATAGCAGGATGTAATATAACATGAATTCGAGCAATAGATGTTTTTATTCCCTTTAATTCAATATAATTGATGAGGCAACACCGTCTTGCAGCCTAATCATCCCTTGTAAACTTTGTCACCATGACATGTCGTTGCATGAAGTAGAATTGAAACAATGTCAAGTGAGATGATATGACATTGACCTCTTCTAATGATATTGCCATCACCTCATAGTGGTGATGACATTCTCTCATGTAAACCCAGCAGTAGTTGTCATATTGTAATATGCTATGAAATTTGTGATCTTGATCATTTTCTTACCCGCAGCTCGAAAGTGCCTGAACTGCCACCAGAAGTCATAAATATGCTGGTGTTTACCGAGGATTTCATCTACTACAGTGGCTTGTCAAGAAAGGCAAGTATTTAATATTTAAGTATAACTTTTAATAAATAGCAATTAAAGTTCAAGCAGACATAGCAATATAATACAGAAAACAGTGACCTAGAAAAAATGTGTCTTGTTATTGTCCCAACGAATTTCCAAAGAGTTGATGTTATGAATGACTCATCTTTAAAAGTTAAGAAAATTTAACTTTTCCGTAATTTAAATCACTATGGGTTTGCAATCTTTATTGGAATGATGGCTGCTAGCCTACCAACAGTGCACCCTTCTGCCTACTCCCAACTAGTAGTACTCTAAGAAATTGCCATATGCCACGAGCTGTCCATTTCCAAGAGGTAGCCACTTTGAGGGTTCTACTATACAAAGGTTACTGCTTTCCAATGTAAACAGGTCCCATTTTGTGCTGTGTTATTTGATCAATGTTTCTCATGCACATATGTAGCCATACTTTGAACCCGGCTGTTTTCTTTCGACAGGTTGCTGAGGCTTATATTCCGACATACATCTTTGATCAGTTCAGAGGTCAAGCAATGCAGTGACGTCATCAGTTCAGAGGTCAAGCGACGCAGTGGCATCATCAGTTCAGAGGTCAATCGATGCAGTTATGTCATCAGTTCAGAGGTCAAGCGATGCAGTGATGTCATCAGTTCAGAGGTCCAGTGACTCAGTAATGTCATCAGTTCAAAGGTGAAGTGATGCAATGGCATCATCAGTTCAGAGGTCAAGTGATGCAATGATATCATCAGTTCAGAGGTCAAGTGATGCAGTGGCATTATCAGTTCAGAGGTCAAGTGACATCATCAGTTCAGAGGTCAAGTGATGCAATGATATCATCAGTTCAGAGGTCAAGCGACACAGTGACATTATCAGTTCAGAGGTCAAGCAATGCAGTGACATCATCAGACTCGTGTAGGAGGCACATCCTGTTGTTGGATGGTTTGTGCAACAACATGTTGGCTGTGACTCACCATGATCCAAGAACATCACGATTCACGATCCCAGAACACTGAGATCCCAGAACATAACGATCATGGGGTATCGTGATTCTGGAGCACTATAACCCAGAGTTATTCAGTTCTGGAACATGAAGATCATGCCACAGCATATGATTGTAGGTAGAGCGTCATGGATCCAGAACGTAAAGACTTTGAGCCCCATGATCATGGAGTGCAGTGGCCCCAGAGCAGTGATGATCCCTGAATCCCAGTGGAGCCAGTTGTTTGAGTTGAAGGCAGTCCAGATGTCACTGGGGCAACCCGTGTATACTTCAGACTGACTGGCAACTGTTACAGTACTTGTTTACGTGCTGAATCAAAAATAGTCCATCTACAGCATCATTCACAACTTTACAGAGGAGATGTGATAGACTTGAAATTGTGCCTTTGACGGTTGTCACAAAATAATTTCCCCATACAACATGGTGTGTGAACATCATTTTCATTAGGAAAAGCATTAAATGTCTGCTACAATTCACCAGCCTTGTGTCTACATCTTGGTTCCTGATATCTCATAGTCTAAAGTAGTATCTGAAAGTTGCATTTATTCCCAAGATACTTCATGTCGAGCAAAGCAGCAGTTTGGTTGAACCATTTAACTTCTTCATGATTCATCTCTATATTGTAAGGACATGTACGTGCTCAAAAGAGTTCAGAGAGGAGTGACTGAAATGATTCCAGAATTGAGAGACCTTAGTTATGAAAACATTTAAAAAGAATGTTGTTTGATAACACTAGAGATCAGGAGACTAACAGGAGATCAGATAGAAGTGTTTTAAGATACTGAATGGTTATGAATATATTGATAGAAATATTTTGTTCAGTTCAGAAATATAGGATTATAGAACATGAATTAACATTAGGGAAGGAGCAGTATAGATATTAGAAATTAGAAAGTATTAATTCTCTTACTTATGCCCATCGTCCGTCCTGGGACATAGGCTGTCAACAACAGCTCTCCAGAGTCCTCTGTCCTGGGCTCTTGTTTCAAGCTGCCTCCAAGTGTGTCATGTCTTCTTGGTGTCCGCCTGGAGGTCCCTTTGCCATGTGTTCTTTGGATGGCCTCTTTTTTTCCTGCCTTGTGAGTTCCATGTCAGAGCCTGTCTGGTGATATTTGATGCTGGTTTCCGGAGCGTATGACCAATCCATCCCCATTGTCTTTTTCGTATTTCATCTTCAGCAGACAGTTGGTGTGTCCTCCTCCACAAGTCAAAGTTGCTGATGGTGTCTGGCCAGCGGATCTGGAGGATTCTTCTTAGACAGTTGTACATAAACATCTGTACTTTCCTGATGGTGGTGTTGGTTGTCCTCCGTGTCTCTGCTCCATACAGTAAGACTGACTTCACGTTGGAGTTAAACAGTCAGACCTTCGTGTGCAATGACAACACTTTGGAGCTCCAGGTGTTCTTGAGCTGTATAAATGCTCCTCTCGCCTTGCCAATCCTTGCTCTAACATCCGCGTCTGTGCCACCCTGCTTGGCAATGACACTATACAGGTATGTGAAGGTCTCTACCTCTTCAAGTGCACTCCCTTCTAGTGTGACTGGCACAGTACTGGCTGTATTAACCTTGAGGACTTTTGTCTTTCCTTTATGTATGTTGAGGCCCATTTGTGAGAAGATGGCTGCCAGTTTTGTGGTCTTCTCCTGCATCTGCTGGTGGCTGTGGGACAACAGTGCCAGGTTGTCGGCAAAGTCAAAAGTCCTCCAGTGGCATCCACACAGTGTCTACTGGATTCCATTTCTTCTCTGTATTTGCACGTCTTCATTATCCAATCCTATATGGTCAGGAGAAAGAGGAACAGGGACAGCAGGTAGCTTTGTTTAACTCTGGTCTTCACTTCGAAACGGTTCATTAGCTGTCCTCCATGTTCCTTCATAACTGTTCTTAATCAAGTTGGTTGGTGTGCCATAATGTAGTAGTTTCCAGAGGGTCTTCTTTCCTTGGCACTCACAGAAGTGTGATTCCTCTGTAGTTGGAACAGTTGCTGAGGTCTCCTTTTTGGGGAGTTTTATGAGGTATCCTTTTCTCCAGTCTGATGGCACCTTTTCCTTTTCCCAGATCTTTCCAAAGAGAAGGTACAGTAGTTCCACAGAGATGCCTGTATCTGCCTTGAGTGCTTCTGCTGGAATCTAGTCCGGTCCTGCTGCTTTGTTATTCTTCAGCTGCTTTATGGCCCTCCTGATTTCTTCCTTGGTAGACTTGTCACACTTGATGGGTAGATCCATTTCTGCTGGCTGTATGTCTGGGGGGTCCGGTGGGGCAGGTTTGTTCAGAAGTTCTTCAAAATGTTCAGCCCACCTGTTGAGCTGTTGCTCAGTTCCCGTGATGATCTTTCCTTCCTTGTCTTTAACTGATCGTTCTGGCTTGCTGTACTTGCCTGATAGTTTCTTGGTGGTGTCGTACATCTGTCTCATATTTCTGCTGCGTGCAGCTTTCTCTGCCTCTTCTGCCAGGCTGTCAGTGTAGTTGCGCTTGTCTGTTTTTAATCTTCTTTATTTCTCTGTTGGCTTCTGTATGCTCTTCCTGTGCTTTTGCCTTTGCTGCTGTTGTTCGACTGTTGTTTACTGCTGATTTCTTCTCATTCCACACTTGGATCCTGCGCATGGTTTCTGCTGTGATCCAATCTTTCTGTTGCTGTTTCTTCAGGCCAACCACTTCTTGGCAAGTTGATGTCAGCGTCTTTTTAGTCCTTTGGCCGAAGGTCCAAGGGACTATTGCCATCACTCTGCATCCACCGTCCGCCATCTGCCGTTAGCTGCCGTATCTCAGAAACCGTTCAGCAACTTTTTCTCTAATTTTGCATAGACATATCTTAGGGCACTGCCACTATGCACGAGAAATCTGTATTTGATTGAATCATTTTAAGGGCTCCCTAGGGCCTCCAAGGACCCCAAAACTGGTAAAAATGTAACATTTTGCCTATTTTTTAAAAACTGTTTTTCTAATTTTGCATAGATGTATCTTAGGGTGCTGCCACTATATACAAGACATCTGTATTTGATTGAATCATTCTAAGGGCACCTAAGGGGCCCCCAAAGTGAAAAAGTTTTACATTATCTAGTGATGTGGTTTTGAGAAGGGCCCTTGAGACTATCCCCAATAGTAGATTTTGTTTAATATGCCACAAAGTCAGCAGCATGACTAAACTCTGCAGCCTAGTGCTACTGTTCCATTGAGACCTTGACTAATCTTTAATTGGTCACAGTGCCCAGGCAGAGTAGACACATTTGACCCCTGTTAGACTGAACAGTTCCCTAATACTTTTAAACTGTATCTTCAAAACTATTGATTTTCTATAATTGCAAGTTGTGTTTATTTTGATGTTCATTTAATATTTATAAAATGTTGTGACTGTGGTGTCTATTGGTTAAAGATGTATTGTCAGTAGAAACCTGTAGGTGACAAACATAGAAAATTAATATTCTGGACAACTATAGAGTGAAATATCCTACACTTTATTGATATCAAATGCATTCTACTGTTCTGTTTACTCTTGCCATGTATAGACATGGTACTGTGTAAATCAATTGTATTAATATAGACTAATAATTACAGATTCACAGTATAGTTGACACCTGAAACAACCAAATGACAACCATTAGAAGAGTTGACATAGTTCCGCTATACACAAGCAAGAAATCTGTATTTGATCGAATCATTCTAGTGTCATCAGCATATAGTAGAACATACATTTTCTACATCATCATCCCTAAGGTTGTTGTAAATTTCACCAGCTGCCATGTCAAGTCCATTATAATTGTGACTAACAGTGTTCAAAATGATTCAGGTAAATAGCAAATAACAAAGGACACAAGTTTTCTCCTTGCCATACCTCTACATCACATGAGAAGAAGGCCTGGCCCCGATTTATACATGATTTAGCATTTTTTTACATGTTGTATACAACTTTCAACACATTACCATTAATACCACATGAAATTATCTTAGACCACATAGTGAGGACCGGTCTACTAAATCAAATGCTTTCTTATAATCGATGAAGGCACAATAAAGCCTTTAGTGTCGAGACAAATATAATTCAACCAATACCCCTATCTGAATACTGCCTGTTCTTCGCTTTGTTTAGGTATGTGGTCAGTCTGGTGTTCTGAACAATCACTAAGGATTAATGAACACTTGTGCAGAATGTCACCCACTTGGCAGGTTTAATTGATCTATTCAGCAATGAGGACACTGCTTAGGTGGTTTTGGTTGTGTATTACACCCAGCTGTGGAGCTAAGATTCTCTGCCTGCTATTGTTTGATGGAAACTGTGACTAATCTGTAATTGGTCACTGGCAGTAGCTTGTGTCAACAGACAGCATTAAGCCACTAGTTTTCTAATTTTGTTCAGGGTCCCCAAAAATACAAAATTGTCCTCCTGTTTCTCTGCTGCTCCCTCCTGCAGTCCCACTGATCTCTATTTTTAATTACACATTAACTAATATATACAATCTTCACGAAACGGTCTACTCAAGTATTTTATTTCCAGGTGTATCTTCACTGGCATGCATATAGTCTCCACTAAACATGTCAACATCTTATTTCCATCATAACCCTTAATGATCTCTAACTATGATTCACCAAAAAACATTTCATTAATAAATACAAATTCATATTATAGTCCAAAGGACTTCAGGCTTTGGACTTCAGGGCCTCTTGGCCCATTTTTTGTGTTCTACCACTGGCTGTTCAGGTCGGATTCTTCATCATGCAGCTCTTGTAGCACTTGGAATTTGTTAGCAAGGTCCAGCTTGTATTCCTCTCTTGTCTGTGGATCTTTCAGGAGGCCGACATTGTACTTTCGTCTCATTGTTGCTGTCTCCATCCAATTTTTCTTCAGCTTGAGTTTCAGTCTAGCAACCAGCAGGTGATGGTCGGATTCAACATCAGTTCCCTCTTCACTCTATACATCTTGAAGTGACCTCCTGAATCTCTTGCCTATGCAGATGTGATCTATCTGGTTCTCTGTCACGTGGTCAGGTGGCACTCATGTAGTCTTCTGTATCCTTTTTTGTGTGTGAAAATGTTGCCCCCGATGACAAACTTGTTCAGTGCACATGTGTCTGCAAATCTTTCTCCATTCTCGTTCATTTCTCCAGCACCATGGGTCCCCATCACTTCTTCATATCCGTTGTTGTCCATTGCAATCTTCGCATTGAAATCTCCCATAAGGATGTTCACATCCTTCTCTAGGCACTTGTCCAGGATGCTCTGTAGTCTGCTGTAGAACTGGTCTTTGGTTTCGTCATCACTGTCGTTCGTTGGTGCATAGCACTGATTGACATTCATCTTGATTTTCTTTTTTTCTTTGTTCTGAAGGATGCTGTGATGATTCGTGGTTCATGTGCTTCCCATCCTATCAATGCCCTCTGTGCCGCTCTTGATAACATGAGTGCTACACCTTCAGTGTGGGGGCATCATCTTCTTCATGTCCCGAGAAGAGTAACATCTCTCCTGTAGGTATCCTTCTCTGTCCTGACTGTGTCCATTTTGTCTCGCTGATTCCCAGCAGTGCAAGGTGTAGTTTTTAATTTCTGCTGCTACTTGCGCTGTCTTTCCTATCTGGAACGTGGTCCTCACGTTCCATGTTCCCATATTAATGTGCTTGGTTGAAAGAAGGGTGCTCGGCCTTGTGGCTTCCGTGATCTCTCGGTGAAGTTTCTACGTAAAATGCAACGTTGTCACAACGTCAGCGCAACATGGCTGCAACGTGGTAACTACGTAGATGTGCTAGCTGGGAACTCACTCAGGTTAACGGAGGAAATGTAGCGATAACAAATGTATTATGCATTTCTAGTGTGAGGGCACTTATTTGTCGACGGGCGATATTAAACTGAATGAAATGTGAACACGTGCCGCTCAGTGGACCTATAAAGAATACGTAACGTAAATCGAAATTCGTATACACGACGTGCTATTTCAATAAATGTTAAAGTGCTTTACATTACATATTGTTTTTAGATTGATAGAACCATGTAATATTCCACGACATGATTAACAACATTATTATTAATATTATGTCAATTTTTTACAAACTTTGATGACATAGGGCTATGGGCACATGCACGTGCAGTTTTTGAAGCATTTTTTAGTTTGTGTTTGTAGGAAACATGGCAAAACATCAGATGAATCCAGAAAGCATACAGAGATAGAAAAAGACAACATGACGGAAGAAAGGAGACAGATCGTGTTATGAACTATTACGTGCCAAGAGACAACCTATCAATTTCAAAACTGCAGGAAAAGAGAAGAAAGGGACATATCTACAACAAAACATATCGGAGAAAGCTCAAGGTATTAGTAAGTGCTGCTTCACAACCAGAAGTTCGAGAGGTGGCAGAAGAAAATGGCGGGTCATGCGACAGCACAACAACAATCTTGCCCGATACAACGCTTACTGTGAAACTGCCATTTCAAAATTCAAGGAAGAGGAATCGCACTAGCACTATTGTGTCTATGCAAAACAAGACAATACACCAACAAGAGATGAAACTTGATGAACTCGAGCAAAGAAACAAGCTGGTGGAAACGATGCTGAAAACTTCACAGAAAACTGTCCAGAGACTGAAGAACACCAAACATACTGGTGAAGATAGTAGCGACAGACAAGGAGAAACTGCTGAAGAATTGAGTCCGAATAATCAGGCAAATGAGGACATAAGGAATGCTGGCTTCACTCCGACGAAAGTACCGAAAATCGAGGAAATTCTCATGCAACATCATGCCCTTTAACGAGGTGGAGAAAACACTCAACAGTTCGCCAAAGAAAACAATTGTCCGCGCTTCACATGAAAAGATGCTAGGAAAGAAAACCAAGTTTTTATTACCAATGTTCATAGTTACGTTATTAAATAACTTGTTAACATGATGGCACATGCAGTGCAATCTGTTCACCTTTTAATTGTATCTTACAGTGAATAAACAATCTATAGTAACTTTGATTATTTCGTTAAAAAAATGTTATGCTTTTATTATTTTCCACTTTCTCCCGATTTACGTTACGAAAATATGTCACATGTTTGAAGGAGCAGCACATTTCAGTACATTCCAATGTGTCAATATAATGCTATCTGATATATTGGGAACCTCGATCTACGTAATGGTTTGTGCAAACACAGCTGCATTCTTCTTCATGTGATGGACATCGGAACAACCTGATATGTGGAATTTCCTCAAAAATTTTGGAATGCACAAAATTCTTGCATGAAAGTTGGTCAGATAAACAAACAATAAATTATAATGAACATGTAAATGACATTCTACCAATACTATCAGGTCCTCTTGTTCAATATATATGTGTATCAAATCGGGGAAGTAAATTCTTAAAATAATAAGGTCAGGTAATTCACTAAGTGTCATTGTGTAACGTAAATCGGTGGGCATTTAAAGTACTCATATTAAAGTTAACAGAAAAAATAAAAATATTCAACTTTGAAACCATTTTTTTAGTAATATACATTGTAGTTAGAATAGGTGATGTTTCAAATAAAATGTTTACAAATTAGATTTTGTAAAAAAAACATTTTTGACCAGTTGATCAAGTGAATGTGTCTCGTTTTCGCTGGCCTTGCCCGTATTCCACCCTGCTAAAGTATTTATAGTTTTTGTTTTTAAACATATTCACGCTTCTAGCACCCACATAATTAACCCATAATCTGTTCCATTGATCGCCATCTGTGAAAATATTGTCCTCTGTGAGAATGAATAAACTCAGATGAGAAAGGTTGAGCGATGAGGCTAGCACCCCCTCCTCGTAAAAAAAACTACTTGCTACAGAAACGTAGACAGCAGAATTTACAGAGAACACATGCCTGGAAGAGGAAGGGTCTCCATGTCGAGGACCTATATGATGCCTTGTGGTGAAATTATTACTTGCTAGGTGGCGCCAGTGTAGCCATTTTCCTCGCGTTACAAAGTTGAACTCGGGGTGTTTGTCGGCGCTATCCACCCCACAGTTACGTGATCATGTTTCATCTGACCTTGTCTTCTTCGTTCTTTATGCATTTCGTCTCCGTTGGTCGGTTTCCGTTATTGTGACATCACACTGACTTAGAGAAATCATAAGATAAGTTGCGCATAGTTTTTTTTTCAATAAACAAACAGAAATTAAGAAGTTTACGACAAGTAATTGAGTAACTTTTACTTTAGTACTATATATAATATTATACACTACACTTTTTGGGGACTTTACAAACTGGTGACACCTGACCATGATTTATATTAAAACACACTTTTTAATTCATTGCTCTGGAAGCATTTTATTGCATTTATATATTCAAACTACAGTACAATATAAAACAGTTGTGAACATGGTCTAAAAATACAACAAAACGTTCGTTATAATATATTATGATGCATTTCACCAGAAGGAATTTATATAAAGTGTACTACAACAATTATAAGCTAACAAAGGCATAAGCTGTCTACACATCTACAAAAATCACCAAAACACCAAGATAAAGCATCGTTCAACACAATGGTTTCTAGGGAAATGTAAGCATAGAAAATAAAGGTACGTTCTTAAATAGTGTAGTATCCAGTCCTTGGAACTTACACTACTCCCTGACAGACCTAACTATACATTATCTTGACTATAATTTGTAAATGTATAAAATGTAAATATCATATGTAATCTTTTAAATAAGTTTATAATGAAGTTATTAAATTGAATTACATTTCAAACGGCCATCAAGAACCTTCCATTTACCTCACCCAAACTGCCTATAATAAAAATAAATGAACAAACTACCCAAATGCAAGTGCACAGACTGCTGCGTTAGCCCAAGAACGAGCTCCTAAGAAATCATTAAACATATCTCGGTCACTCTCGGAGGAATTAAGGCGAGGATGATTCAACACTCTCGATGTCATTGGTGCGTTTCTTTGGAGCCAGTGTCTAAACAGAAGAACATAAAAATAATGTATAATTCATATATTTAACCATAAAACAAGCAGTATTCATTCTATTAAATGTACAGCGAGTTAAAAAATCTTAAGATTACACCAACATGAGTTTCTCACACCAGTTTGAAATCAAAATGTGTGGCGCCGCCCAAGGCACCATATCCGTTTTCAAAACAAGCTGAAACTCACGACACCACCGACATTGCATGTCACTCCGAATTAGAAAACACACATTTTGTCAATTATTTTTGCAACTACAATTCATTGAAAATTTATATAAGATAGGAGATGATGTGTTAACAAATGCTTGTTTTGATTTAAATAAAATTAATAAATGTTTTGAAGATAAAGTAACAATGTTTTTTTCAGACAATGCTTAACACATTATACAATACTCCAGACCAAAAAGAATTTATTTGTTTATGTTGTTTAGAGATATTTAAATGTGTTTAAAGACAATTAAAAAATATGTCAAAAATCACCATAAAATGGCATTTTATTTCATTTTGAGAAACTTCCCAAAAGAAAAATGTGTATTGTTGTAAGTACAAACATGTTGTTAACATTCATAGGTTTTGTTGTTGTAAACAAATGCATATTAAGTTTGATACAGCTTCATCAACATTTTACTACAATGTTTAAAGACAGCAAATATCCGTACTGCATTTTTGGTACGACCCCTTCACCAAATATAAAACTATCCTGTGCAATTTTTGGTAAACACAAGTCGAGTTCATATGACAAGTTATGGCTTTGTCAGTATTGTAGTTTTTATAAAAAGTTACATTAAGTAATACTTCGTGGTTGTTACTGATAATACCAGTGTCACCAGATGCTTGTTTTTTGCTTAGAAATGTGACTTTTTCACTGGCATGTGGCTTATTTCAACACGATTTGACAGACACTTCTATTACTGAGATTTCCACCCAAGGTTTTCCCGCCAAGTTGCCTCATGATATTGTGTTACGAAGGGCCACATGTTGAACTTATTGTGGTAGACAAGATTGATTGACACCTGCTGGGGTCAGTCACGTGTCATTGCAACTGGCGGCTGAGGTCGGGCATTATCGGAGAATAAACAAAACTGCCGCCTATTCTATTTGACCCTCTCCGCTTTCTCCATGGACTACAAAAGAAATAGGGCCTATGATCTGCATTCATGGTGAATTAATTTATGTTTGAACTGGGCTGACGCACACGTGATCGTCACTATGGAAACATCGTCAGTTTCCAAGAATCTAAAAAGGGACTTTCCACAGACACACTAAAATACTAGTTTTTAAAGGACGGATTGGTGACATATGGTGATAGTGCCTTGGTTTTTTAATAGTACACATGTTCATACTGACACCTACTAATGTTCTATGAAGAAAAAAATAAAGAAATCAACTGACATGATACCAGCCCTAGCTACCTTAAGATAACACCAACATGAGTTTCTTACACCAGTGTGAAATCAAACTGTGTGGCGCCGCCCAAGACATCACTGCAGGGTTTCTGACTTGAGTAGTCACTTTTTTGCAAGAAGACAGCTAGAATATATCAGAATCCAGTATCACCTGGTATTTTGGCCCTCCTTTTTTCTTGGGTGCATGTTTCAAGGTCTCTGCGATTTCGGCCTTCACATCAGATGCCTTTGCCTTAGGGTGATTCTTCAGGCATGCTCCTAGAGAAAAAGGTGCAACAAACTGTTATATAAAAGCAGGGTACATGAACACATATTAATTTGTTTAAAAAAAAGTACAGAAACATTAATCTATTATAGTAAGGAAAGTAGCTAAGTGTGATGGGGCGCAGTGGTCCAGCAGTTAGAGTGCTGGACTGTCATTCAAAGGAAAGGGGTTCAAATCCTTCTGCCGGCCAGACAGTGGACCGGTGTAGTTTCATCCACCATGTCGAAATTTGAGCAATTTCGTTCATCCTACATGGCCTGTATTTTTCAGAAGAGACTAAACTGTTGGTCACTTATATCTGGTGTCTATGCCAGAGGAAGTAAAAGATCCTGTAAATTACAAGAAAACAATCAACAATAGTCACTTTGTTATATAAGAAAGGCCATTTATAACATAATTAAACTTATTGTTTATGACTCTGGCTACTGGTAGCTGGATAAATGCGATCTTGCCCTTCTTCCCTTTCAGGCTGTAGCCACAGCATAAGCCATTTGTTCCGACATTCCTCAGCATTCTACGCACAGAGTCACCAACAGTGCCCCCCCCCAGAGAAAAAAATAGCAGATCTGCAATGTAGTAGATAATGAATATTTGTTATGAAACACCCCTAAGAGCACTGTGAACAGAATAAAATATGCTTCTGTCATATATGAAAGGCAGCTTGCATAAACCTACTTCAGTACAATATACTTTTATAATGCTAAAATCATCTGGAATAATGTTTGCCAATTCAACCAACCACCATTACTTACTTTATTCCACTTAATGTGGTGACATGATGAGTTGTTTCCATTGTTTTCTAGCTATCATTGCTGTAGTGATACTTCACTCTTCACTAGAGTAAATGCACTGTATCTTTGCAGAAATATTGGTATATAACTATTTTAATATCAATGTAGATTTTAGCATGAAGACAAAATCAGGATTTTTTCTCAAAATTAACATATATATACCAGTTGCTTCTTGAAGGTGGAAGCATTCCCTGTTCTTCAGGTGTGCTGATGGGACTCGGTAGCACATCCTCCAGTTCTTCTCCTGCTGCTCGACTGACACTGGTCAGAGAGTGCAGCATCTGCATCATGTCAGCCTCTGTTTCCTCCAAGCTTTGCAGAGGAGAATCATGGTGGATCTTCAAGAGGGAATGGAGATACTATGAGACACCGACGAAAATAGCGAAAGAAGATGTCAAGATCAGAGTGGCAGCGTTTTTGAACGTATTAGGTGCGGAAGGAGTAGATCTGTATGAAACATTCCAGTGGCAAAAGGATGAAGACAAGAATAAGATCGATGTCGTCATACAGAAATTTGATGACAACTGCATTGCCAAGACCAATGAAACCTATGAATCATACAGATTCAACAGATCACAAAATGCAGGTGAGCCGGTGGAAGCCTATATAACAGCGCTATACAAACTGTCAGCCACTTGTAATTTTGGGACTGAGAGAGAGACTGATTCAAGACAGGATGGTCATAGGTATAAAGGACGATAAAACAAGAGAAAAGTTGCTTGCAAAGAAAGACCTAAATTTGGAAACTTGCGTTGCCATATTGAAAACATTACAAGTGACACACACACGTGCACAAGAAACAAGTACATAAATTACCACTCACTCAGTCCGACACAAGATGGCGCCAGTCAAGCCACCCAGCTACAAGTCCATACAATGCAAATTATGGCAATCCTGCAAGAAAGTACAACAGATCTAGACGTTCGAGTACTAGCAAGTACACACCCACCAGTATCAGCACAGCCGCCTGGTGAGGGACGATCAGGATGTAGCAGGTGTGGTGGTGCACATCCAAAAGGGAAGGACAAGTGTCCTGCTCGTGGCGCCACTTGCCATGTGTGCGAAAACTAAATCACTTCGCTAAGATGTGCAGAAGCGCAGCTACTCATCAAATGGTCGAAGATGCGATCATACACACAGTGGGCAGTGAACGTAAGACGAAAGCACACGTAACACTGACAATAAATCACAAAACAAATGTGTCGTTTCACATGGACACAGGGTCATCGGTGGATATCCTGCCATATCAGGAATACGAATGTCCAACAGCAGATCACTCATGCAGCAAGTTGGAGAACACCAACATTAGACTCGTCATGCACAACAAGTCGGTAGTGAAACCGATAGGACTGGCACGTTTGCAGGTTCACCGCAAGGGGACACAGAGGCAGATGCGTTTCGTTGTTGTGCGTGCCAATGTTGTTCCACTTCTGAGTTTGCAGTCATATCTGGACCTTGACTTAATTCAGATAAACGACTGTGATGCAATAAATGCAGTGACGATGAGAACAGAGAGTCAGAACCGTGACAAAGGTGGTGACAGCCAACAGACAACGATGGAGACAACACAAACACTACAAACTACTGGTAAAACATGTTCATCGAAAGCAGACACGGTGCACATTTCTGTGACGAGCAAGTGATCACAAGTGTTACAGGACACTGTACTGAGAGAATACCCGGATGTATTCGAGGGACTCGGATGCCTCGATGGCAACTATAGAATACAGATTGATCCAAATGTCAAACCTGTTGTGCATCCACCCCGCAGAGTTCCTTGTGCGTTACGAGAAGTCGTGAAAGATGAACTATCACTCATGGTAGAGGACAGAATCATCGCTCCTGTCACAGAACCAACTCAGTAGGTGTTGAGCATGATTACAGTGAGGAAGAAGAACACAAACAAACTGCGGATTTGTTTGGACCCTCGAGACCTGAACAGGGCAATTCAGCATTCTCACTACCCGCTTCCTACACTGGAAGATGTCGCAACACGAAGTGTTTTCGGTATTGGACGCCAAGACAGGCTTCTGGCAAGTCAAACTTGACGATGATTCCAGCTACCTCACGATGTTCAACACACCATACGGTCATTACCGGTGGCAGCAAATGTCATTCGGCATAAATTCAGCACCAGAGGAGTGGCAATGTCGAGCGCATGAACTAGCCGAAGGACTCAAGGGAGTAGAAGTCGTAGCAGATGACTTCCTGTGCATTGGGTTCGGAAACACAGTCGAACAAGCAACACGAGACCATGATGCCAATCTGAAGGCACTACTGGATCGAGCGAGAACGTGCCACCTGGTGTTGAATCGAGACAAAGTTCAACTGCAAAACAAATCAGTACCATTCATTGGTCATGTACTCACTGATGAGGGACTCAAGGTAGATGAATCCAAGGTTGAGGCCATCATGAAGATGCCTACTCCAACGGATCTCACAGCACTAAAGCGAATTCTCGGCATGGTTGGCTATCTTGTGAAATTCTTGCCACATCTGTCACAAGTATGTGAACCACTGAGACAACTAGATCAGACAGATGTGGAGTGGTGCTGGCTTGAGCAACATCAAGATGCTTTGAACAAGATCAGAGAACTTATCACAGCAACACCACTCCTCGCATACTATGATGTAAAGCAAGCAATCACAATCCGATGTGAGGGATCCCAGAGTGGTTTGGGTGCAGTGCTCCTGCAAGAGGGAAAACCAGTGTGCTACGCCTCTTGAGCACTCACAAGCACAGAACAGAACTATGCCCAAATCTAAAAAAGCTTTTAGCACTTGTGTTTGCATGTAAACGATTTGACCAGTAAATGTACGGAAGACCCATCACCGTGCAATCGGATCACAAGCCACTTCAGACGATCACAAAGAAATCGATGATCGGTGCACCGAAGAGACTGCAGAGAATGCTGCTGCGCCTGTACAACATAGATGTCGTGTACACGAAAGGAAACGAAACGCACATCGCAGATGCGTTGTCTCGGGCATACCTTCCATACTGCCATGCACATGACCCAGGGGATCATCTGTCGACCAACGGAATACACGAAATCATGTGCAAGTCACGTGAAGACGACAAAGTGAAAACTGCAGTTCGCTACACACTTCAGGGATGGCCGGATCAACGTCAAGCAGTCGACCCACTCGCATGACTTTATTTCAATTGCCGTGACGAGCTCAGCACACAGGATGGCGCACTATTCAAGGGACATAGAATCGTCATACCCTGTGACATGCGAGCCATGCTCATAAAGAAACTCCACTCCTTGCACTTAGGAGTCCAATGATGTCTTAGAAGAGCACGTGAAGTGATGTATTGGCCAGGCATGAACCAAGAAGTGAAAGATGTCATCAGTGCCTGCAGAGCGTGCAACGAGTACAAACCAGAACAATGTAGAGAGCCGTTGTAGTCACATGAGATACCGTCACGTCCATGGTCACGAGTTGGAGTTGACCTATTCCACCTTCATGGACAGGACTACCTCATAACGGTGGACTACTTCTCGAACTTCTTCGAAGTTGACAAGCTGTCAATGACCAGTGCAACACAGGTTATCACCAAAATGCGTATTCACTTTGCGAGATTCGGAGCTCCAGACAAAGTGATTTCTGACAATGTGCCACAGTTTGCGTGTGAGGAGTTCAAGTTGTTCTCAGAGCGTTGGCAATTTGAACATATCACATCATTACCACGTTACCCCCAGTCAAACGGAAAAGTGATGACAGGGCAATTGATGACAGGGCGGATGTGTATTTGGCGTTTCTGGACTATCGAAACACACCTACAGAAGCTATGCACACATCGCCCGCTCAACGAATGTTCGGACGTCGAACCAGAACACTGCTACCAACGCTGCCAGTACTGCTGCAGACCGACCCTGCAGCACAACCTGATGCTCCTGAACAACTCAAACGTAGAAAAGATAAGCAAGCCAGGTTGTACAATCGTACGAGCAAGAAACTTGGCATACTACACCTAGGAGATGTTGTGCGTTTCAAGAAGCCAAACGCCTCAAATGACTCACGAACATGGACACTAGCACGCATTCAGAAACCATCGGGTGTCAGGTCTTACATCATTGAGAGTGAAGGCTCGACATACCGAAGGAATAGACGACAGCTACATGCCACACCAGAGCAATATAGGGGTGATAATCGGTACTCTCAACAAGATGAACCTGACAATACGATGAACAGACCACTGTGTTCAGACAACTCGTGCGTAGACAACCAGAACGCACAACAGAGAGGTCAAGACAACGTCACGTCTCCTCCAAGCAGTGAACCTTCAGTCGACACGTCTCTACAACGTCATGTACTATCCACGGTCGTACATTCACCACGCAATGAGCCACCGAGGGTTAGAAATTCTCCACGCAGTGCGCCGGCGATTGTTGCACGACCAAAACGTCCAACGAAACTTCCAGCAAAGTTCAAAGACTTTGAAATGAAGTGAAAAGTGAAACATTTGACTGTATAAAAAAGGGGGATGTGACGATATCACAATTAACGTGATAAACTGAAATGACACCTGGCGAATGAGGTGGATCTTGGCATGCCAGTGGCTACACAAAAAGCCAACGTCGTGTTGTCTGTTGGCGCCATGATGCGCGGTGATCCGGTGTAAATGAAACAAAGTCGGCAATAAAGTATTGTTAAATACATCGACTTATAAAAGCAGTTATCGTTATAAGTATTGAAATGGAATCGCACAGTATAGTAAACTATGATAATTACATCCAGGGTGTAATGCTTGCCACAAATTAAGTTGACAAGTATAAAGCATAGCATAGTTTTATGACTATATTATTTAGTACAATTAGGCAGTTGTAGTTTCTATTATCTTCACTGCCAGTGTCAAGACTGCAAAAGATGCAGCCAAAATTAAAAATAATTACTATAAATATATATAAAGTAGGAATCTCAAGATCTCATAGATCTATATTACAGGAGCCCTCCCTGGGGACTTCTTACTGACAGAAGCCAATCAAGCCACACAAGCCACTCAAGCCAGCCCTTATCAATGTAACTGTAAGGTAGCAGTTGGGACAGCCTACTGATGTTTATAGAGTTATGATGTAACATGTGTTGATATGGGCATTTCCATGAAAACAGGGAAAAAGGTCTTAAAATATTTTTATTGAATTTCCAAAGAATAGTATTTTTATGGTGGGACATTACTTAAAGTTGTTGGAAAAAATATTTTTTTCAATATTTGCACCACTGCATTATATGAAAATGGACCATTCAAATATTATGTACAGAATTTGCAAAATTCACTCATCCAACACATCAATAATTAGGTGCCTTTTGCAGTCCTATTGTCTAATTCAATCTGGGTTTGACTAATTGATACTATTTCTCTAGGCCTTGGTCTTTTGAAAATAAAAATTGCAAGTCAATTCTGTTTTTTTTCGGGAAAGGCTTCTAGACTTTAGTGGTGAAATTGATGTAACGCGAGTCCAAAAATTGAGGATTTTTCATTTTATACAGAAACCCCTGGTAGCTTGAGATTGCCAACTACACAAGTATATGCATCTAACAGATGCATATTTACATAATCTACCATGACTGTAATGGCCACGCTCACCCCAACACTGCTCTGGAGGCTCATTAATGAATCTCACATCATTCATTCCAGGCCTGGCTCCCTCCTGCAATGGCATGGTGCAACATGTCATTTATAGCAGAACACAGATAATTATTTAAACAAGTATTTCAATTCCATATTCATATACTACTTCGTGTTACCATATTCTGATCCTATTCTATGACTTGTTAAATGACTGAACCGAACACTTGGCCAGTGTTTACCATCTAGCTACACTATCCAGGGTGGCTTCCAACTTGTTTTCAAGTGTCAGGGCTCAGCACACTGTCAATTTTCCCATTGGCGACCATGTTAACATTTTGTGTGATTATAAGAAAACGTGACCTATAAAGTTTCTTAAACTTCTCACCTGCTGTTATAATCATCTCATTGACATGCTGGTCGAGTTTAGTTAAAATCTAATATCTCTAGCTCTTGCAAAATGCCTGTATGTATGACACCCGTCAATATTTACAACTGGATTCAGGCAGTAATCCGGCTAAAGTGTCAACTAGCCAAATTGCTGCCAGATACCCTTCCGCTTAGTAAAATCAGCTAAAAAGACACAATTTTACTGTCAACAGCTTCTACAATCACATCTAGAAATCTGACTACTCAAATGCACTTATGTCAGAGCAAGTGAACATTGTAAAAAATCATTTCTCAAAAATATACTGCACTTTTTTTATCTGTAATCAAGCAGGAAGTCCAACAGAGTGCTGACCCCAAATAGGTATGGCAATTTTGGAGAAAAAATTTGAAATTACTATATTTTAGAGGCACTCATATCTCAAAAACTGTGCAATATTTTTTTTTTAATTCATCCACATGTTTTTTTTCTATACACATTTCAAAAGCGCCACCCTACTTGACCGGGCACCATATGAGTAAGCATTTTACTGTTGGACATATTCTAATCTGGCATAACTCTACACTGTACACACTTTCTCATCCGGCATATATGAAGACCTAACCCTGTTTTCCAGAAAGTCCAGTATGTTTTCTGTAAACATATCACATACAGGCAGTTGTTATGTTGCATTTATATTGATTTTTTTTACTTTTTCCCTATTAGACAACTGTAATTATACATGATGTATGACCTTAAAGTGTGGATTCTTCAAAGGCCAGACGTCTTAATGAGTTCAATTGCACAGTATTACACAACCCAATTAGTAGACATTCAATACACTGTGGCACTTGCCTGATTGAGTACTGATCAAGTCAGGTGACTGTATGTCCTGGCAGCCTGGACCTAGGAGCTGAATCCCAGTAGTCACTCTGCCAAGATGTCATTAGGGTTGCTCCCAACCTCTTCACATGTGTTTAATTAGCTGAAGTAAACAAAAAAAGATTGTTTAATCACCCTTCTGCAATGTCATTGGTCCATTTATGATATAGATTTCCAAATGGAGGCTTCACTAATGTGATTCTCTCCCCACCCCCCTTATCACACCCAAGTTCTGTCACTGTGATTTGAACTTTCAGACTCATTAGAAGTCTGTGATTTCAAATAACGGTTTGTCCCTTTCAACTGTGATTCTGCCGGGATTATTCTGCATTATTACAATGAAGGAGACTGCAAATTATGAGACTGGTAAAGTTAGCAAACGTAGTGATAGGAAGACACCGCCTGTTAGAGGAATGAGGAGAAATCGGCGCGGTTTCCAACAAGGCCACCCACATTTTGAAGCAATGCATGGTGAATCAACAGAAACACCACACAGTCATGTATGGATGCCATGACTCGGCATGGCTGACTTTTCAAGAGTCGTACAAGAAACTTCTGGTGGACTGTTAACGGTAACCGATGCTGACGGCAGGCCTGGCAATAGCAAAATTCTACGACCATACCGATGCCCAGATTTAACAGACAGCTACCTCCAGCCAGACGAAAATCAAGGAGGATCCGAGATGCGTCTGCTAAATATGGAAAAGAGTGCTCAGATGTGGAATGAATGTTACACTGAGCACGCCTGCAAGACGACGTGCACTTCTCCACAGTTTCAAATATACCATGAACAACAGATTGGTCTCTGTTGGAAGCAATCACTCCGATGTACAAATTGTGACTATCATTCGCGCATGTACAAATTATACACTGAGGTCAGCACTGAACGTAGTGGTCAGCGAGCTGCTACAACTAATGTCGCACTTCACGTCGGTCTCCAGGATTCGACAATAGGGACCACAAAGATCCGTCACATTCTAGCTGCAATGGACACACCACCACCTAGTCGCACAGGATTACAGAGAACTGCAAACAAGGTCGCAACTGTCACTGCACAAGCAACCATGGATGACTTACACAGGAGAAGACAGAAAACAAAAGAGACCAACACTCTGCGTGGTCTGCCAGAAGATGCTCCGATTAACATAAGCGTCGATGTTCGGTACAACTCCACAAATCTCAAAAACACTTACAGCTGTGGTGGGCAGAATGCGTCACAGGCTTTGGGAACTGCAATCAGTTGGCAAACTGGTGAAAAGGAAATCATAGCTTTCTGGATGGACAGCAATGTAAACTAGGAGCTTCACTTCAGAACAAGGGTGTCAATGTCACCTGTCCTGGCCATGCTGGTTGCACGGCCAATGTGCAACAGATCCGCTGTCCGAGTACAGAATTGGGAAAAAAATTGGCGACAGTTTAGCACAAGATGACGCTGCAATCAAGTATGTTGCTACAGACGGTGATGCATTAGCATCGCGAGGTGTACAAGATGCAATGCCAGCAGGTATGGAGACACAGAGGCAATCTGATACGACGCATCTGTCTCAAACGCAATTTCGTCATATCATGAAAGCATCATTCTCCCCAGGATGTTTCCAGGAGAAACTGCTGCAAGGCAACCAGAAAACAGAAAAATGTTTGCGGAAGATGTGAAAACAAGATGCCAGAAGATCTACACAAGTGTCCACATACTTCACGACAGTGACACGACAGTTATAACTAGACGTATGCCCGACATCATTCAAGCCACACTCGACTGCTATTCTGGCTTGTGCAGAAACTGTCGCAGACATGCAATTGTCTGCCGTGGTGGTCGCAAGAATTGGTGGAATACCTCACAGCATTTGAAGGCCTGCGGCCTCACGCGACTAAATATGACAGACAGTGATCGAGCAACACTTCAAGGACTGATTGAAATGCGTCTTGGCAATGCCGCACTTCAAATGACACGACGCAGACTAACAACAAATCCAAATGAATCTGCAAACAGAGCTTATTCCGCGTCGGTACCTAAGAACGTTAAATTCAGTCGAAATGCACTGGGACGTGTGTGTTCAGTCATCGATCGTCTAAACTACGGTGCTGGAGATTCAATGCTACGAAAATTGGAAAATGTGCAGTGTCCCATTACAAAGGGTGGAAGAGTTGCTCACGTTGTTAAACGGATCCAGCAAGATGTAGCTTACCAACGACAATATGCCAGACGGCCATCGGTGCGCCTACACAGACGAGCCACCAAGTCAAAGAGGATGAGAGACTACATTAGGGCGAAACGACAGAGATGCCAAGACGGTATCTACAGAAAGAGTCAACTTGATCCCAAACCACCAAGTCATACAGTAACAACAGTAGCAGTGACAGCAACGGCAGTTACACCAGTGAGAAGGAGGCGCCGACAGCCAACGGGAAATCGTACTGATCACCCATATTCGTTAAGGTCACGAAAATCGGCCGATTACTCTTACGCAAGCAGAGAGTAGACAGACACATAGACACACATACACACGAGCACAATGTGCATACACAACATTATAACAATACGACATTCTGTATTTCTGCAGCGTCTACTTGGGCTGCAAACTGACCATCATCCATGCAAACACAATGTGAAGACCTAGACCATCCGACACACACGACACCATCTGCCTGCCGACATTCATGCGAACACAATCCGACTACGAGCACCACGAACATCTTGCGTACCATAATCAATCGACACGATGCAATGCTACATCAGTGACAGCAGGGGCTGACTGATGTTGACATACATCAGTGACAGCAGGGGCTGACTGATGTCGACATATATCAGTGACAGCAGGGGCTGACTGATGTCGACATATATCAGTGACAGCAGGGGCTGACTGATGTTGACATACATCAGTGACAGCAGGGGCTGACTGATGTTGACATACATCAGTGACAGCAGGGCTGACTGATGTTGACATACATCAGTGACAGCAGGGGCTGACTGATGTCGACATATATCAGTGACAGCAGGGGCTGACTGATGTCGACATATATCAGTGACAGCAGGGGCTGACTGATGTTGACATACATCAGTGACAGCAAGGGCTGACTGATGTTGACATACATCAGTGACAGCAGGGGCTGACTGATGTTGACATACATCAGTGATCAGTCGTAACGATCACACATCGGAAAAGTTCATCGTACACGAACTCCCGAAAAAATGTAAGTGCTCACCATATTTTAATGGATTTAATTTTAAATCTAACATTCATGCAGGGTAAATGCCATGACCACGACATTCGCCTGATTTCACGCAAGAAATTCTTTCATTGTTGACACGGTGTGGTTCCAGGCTGACATGTGTGGCTGTCACACAGAGACTATTGTGGCAGAGATGTGAAGCATCTAGATTCGCTCTTATAAATGTTCTCCTGTGGTGCAGCATATAGCTTAACCGGTGTGCCGTGATGGTACATCTATTGCCACATCTAAACTTGCAGCTAACTGCTCCGTATTTCACCCCTGTGCCTTTTGTGCAGCCTGTCCACAATATACACTGATTGTTTGTTGAAATAGACACATTTTAATTAATTTTGTCTGCATATTTTTCATAAAACCTGTCGTCCACGATGCCTCACTGTGTAGCGTGTTTCCGTTGCTAGGGACTTTCATTGGGCTCAGCACACTGTCAGTTTTCCCATTGGCGACCATGTTAACGTTTTGTGTGATTATAAGAAAACGTGACCTATAAAGTTTCTTAAACTTCTCACCTGCTGTTATAATCATCTCATTGACATGCTGGTCAAGTTTGTCAAAATCTAATATCTCTAGCTCTTGCAAAATGCCTGTATGTATGACACCCGTCAATATTTACAACTGGATTCAGGCAGTAATCCGGCTAAAGTGTCAACTAGCCAAATTGCTGCCAGATACCCTTCCGCTTAGTAAAATCAGCTAAAAAGACACCATTTTACTGTCAACAGCTACTACAATCACATCTAGAAATCTGACTACTCAAATGCACTTATGTCAGAGCAAGTGAACATTGTAAAAAATCATTTCTCAAAAATATACTGCACTTTTTTTCGTCTGTAATCAAGCAGGAAGTCCAACAGTGTGCTGACCCTGTCAGTCTCTAGGGAACATGCTCCACATCCTACCCAGCCAACCCCATAGGGTGATTAATCATGAGGACATTAGTGGCCACTGGGCAGTTTCTAATACTGACTGCATAGCTTCATAGTCCAGAACACATTTATGTTGCTAAATGCATAATATGGCCGTATTATATTAACCTAATAGCACGTAGATTAAGCATCATAATACAAAACACAGTACCTGATTAAACATGATTAAAACTGTATACTCTGCAAGTTATATCACCAGCAGAATGCAAGTATTCTAAAACTCATTAAGACCACTAGTGTTTACAACCAGCCAGTGGGGGTCAACCACAGCATCCTGGGGTATCCACTTAAAGCAATTTTCCATATAGTGAAAACCCTTTTAACTAAATAAATGCTTTAAAACATCCATGCAAGTTTAGGTCTAATGATGGACAATCTATCAATTCATGATGTGGTACAATTAGAAAAGGGAAATAATACCTTAAAAGTATTATTGAATAAGTTGACACTCACCAAAAATAAATGTCTCCTCCTTGTTGTGCGAAACCTGAGCCAGCCTAGCCCACAGCTGCTGTACCAATACTTGGTGAAAATACACGTAACCAGTGTCTCTGGAGTTTATCTCATACCATTCAAGCTGGTTACTCATAGTAATTAATTACCTAAATATAATTATAATCAACACCTTAGCAATTAAATCATGAAAATGTAGTTTCATAAAATAAAGAATGTAACAATATCCGTCATCTACTTAGCATATGGTGCTGCCATATTGTGGCTGGTAGCGACATTAGAATGAAAATAAATGTGTTCCATCTCTTAATTAGCATGTTACAGCATAACTATGAACATGTGTAGGTGTCCAAACTGCTACCTTACACTATTACATTTAGGATAACTGTTAAGTGCGTGACCACCGTCAAGCTTTATTAAAATGTTGATAACGGTAATGTAATAATGCATGTGCTTTGCAATACAACGACGGCGTGTCTTCTGCTAAATCAAACATTCCCGCATACGCCACGCACAGTTGCACATCGCTTTAAAACGTTGCCTTATGTTTTTTGTCATAAAGAAAAACGTCTAATACCAGAATTTCAACAAAACAATATGTATGTCCAAATGTTCCACGTGTTCGGCATCTTATTTTTGGTAGCTTTAGTCTTGACTGTACTGTATGTGTACGAGTATATATCTAAATAGGAAATCAGATATATTTCGCAGCCAAACTTCTTGCATGTTTGTAACACTAAACACATCTCATGGAACTGCGAATGCATAAAGTTTCTTGTAACAAACGCTACAACTATCTGTCATAGACACAATGTGGTTTAAATAACACAAAGGACAATATTTCCATCAACCCACACGACGAACCGTGTATGACTGATGTGGATGAAATCCGTCATTTCTCACGTACGTAAATACACAACATTATTATGCTGCAGCGCGACAGAACGCATACATTAATGTTCTTTACCGCCGGCATCATCTTAAACACTGTTGGAGACATTAGTTACAAAACTTTTCACAAACAATCACTTTACATCATTGGCCGTTAACGTACGTCATATTTTATTACGTACGTTAAGTTTTTACAGACGCATGTTTCAACGAAATAAATCTACGGATGATGCAAATACTCTTCGATGGCATTGACGACGACAATGTAATACACTACACACACACGCCGCATCATCACTTTTGTTCGGGGGAAATACAACATTAAATAAATAAAATAACTGTTTCACGAGCATAATTTTTTGACAGACGTTCTTGTGCACTAGCTTACTGTAAACATTTCTACTAACTACCGAGACTGGAAAACTTAAGAAAACAGTTTCACACAATTAACATGATATATATGTGCAGCTCTAGATGCCTAGATTTAATTACAAATGAATATTAAGTCGACATTTGTATCAAGTGTTTGCTACCCAGGCCCGAAGGCTGGGATGCGAACGCCCCCCTCCCCACTGAGATATGAGTTTCATTTGGTGAGCCTGGCTGTGGCGCAGTTGAAGGTTTCAAGATGATGCAATTGGGCTTGGAGGTATCGTCTCTGGGCAACCTGAAAGGTGAGCTGTTTGAGTGTTTTGGAACTCGAGGGGGTTGCTGGTCTAAACCGGAATCCTCTAAAATAATACAGATACTCCTTTGGCGCTACCCGTTTAAAGTAACGCCCCCTGCCGGATTCTTCTGAATAATCGAAATTATTCGAAGTAGCTAATAGAGGGCAGCAATGTAGATGATACGTTCTACGTTGTGAGAATGAGCCATAAACGACATTATATTTGTAGCTGTTACTACACTGATAACTTCTTTATCAGACGATTAGGGCATGTTATATTTATAGACCGTGCTCAGTTTATCAAAGACTACACCAAGGTAATATTGAGAAATGAAAACTAGTGTGCTGTGGTGAGGTCTTTGACTTTTAGTTACCGTCTGTGTGAGTCTCATTCTGAGTCTGACACTGACTCCGGAGACCGGGTGGCAGTGATGTTGATACTGATAGTGTGCTTGTCAGTGACCATCCAGATGAAAACTAATTTATAAAATAAAAAAAGTTTTTAATCACTGTCACTGACAGCTCCTGCTTTATTGACTTACGACACAAGCACAATTCTCTGTTATTCTAGCATCTTTTTCAGTACTAGGCTGATTACTTACACATCAAGTGAAATGGACTGACTTGACAAACATTACATTGACATTATAAATTGTTGACAATTGGTAAGTACTACTGTGTTTGACTTTGAGTGAAATACCAAAGGTACTTATGATAAACGGACTACTTACAAAAAGAGACCAATCGTGCTGCGAAAACACACACACCAAAATAGGTTTCACAATTTTGTTCATCAGAATTTAAAGTATTAAATATGTTGTGTTTAAATCCCATTTTCTGATGTGTCCAACTAGTTGTGTCTCTACTTTGAAATCTAGCAATTGTGTGCAACTTGCAGATTTAACTTTATTCATCAACACAAGGCAGACAAGTAGGCTGCCCTACTACCGATGAAATCACCCATAGTTACACCTGTTTCAATGGTTTGTGGGTGTGGCTTATATATGGTGCCTATTTTAATAAATATCATAGTTTTTAGTCCTTTGGCCGAAGGTCCAAGGGACTATTGCCATAACTCTGCGTCTGCCGTTAGCTGCCGTATCTCAGAAACCGTTCAGCAACTTTTTCTCTAATTTTGTATAGACATATCTTGGGGCACTGCCACTATGCACGAGAAATCTGTATGTTATTGAATCATTTTAAGGGCTCCCTAAGGCCTCCAAGGACCCCAAAACTGGTAAAAATGTAACATTTGGCCTATTTTTTCAAAAACTGTTCAGCAACTTTTTTTCTAATTTTGCATAGATGTATCTTAGGGTGTTGCCACTATATACAAGAAATCTGTATTTGATTGAATCATTCTAAGGGCACCTAAGGGGCCCCCAAAGTGCAAAAGGTTTACATTATCTAGTGATGTGGTTTTGAGAAGGGCCCTTGAGACCACCCCCAACATTAAATGTTGTGTATTGTTCCACAAAATCAACAGCTGTGACTAATCTCTACAGCCCAGTCCATTGAGACCTTGACTAATCTTTAATTGGTCACAGCACCCAGGCAGAGTAGACACACTTGACCCCTGTTAGACTGAACAGTTCCCTAACACTTTTAAACTGTATCTTCAAAACTATTGATTTTCTATAATTGCAAGTTGTGTTTATTTTGATGTTCATTTAATTATTATAAAATGGTGTGACTGTGGTGTCTTGTCTCCTGTTAGACTGAACAGTTGCCTAACACTTTTAAACTGTATCTTCAAAACTATTGATTTTCTATAATTGCAAATTGTGTTTATTTTGATGTTCATTTAATTATTATAAAATGGTGTTACTGTGGTGTCTATTGGTTAAAGATGTATTGTCTGTAGAAACCTGTAGGTGACAAACAAAGAAAATTAATATTCTGGACAACTATAGAGTGAAATATCCTACACTTTATTTATATCAAATGCATTCTACTGTTCTGTTTACGCTTGCCATGCCTTGTGTAGACATGGTACTGTGTAAATCAATTGTATCAATATAGACTAATAATTACAGATTCACAATATAGGTGACACCTGAAACAACCAAATGTCAACCATTAGAAGAGTTGACATAGTTAAGACACAATAAAGCCTTTTGTGTCAAGACAAATACAATTCAACCAATACCCCTATCTGAACACTGCCTGTTCTTCATCTATTACATTCGCTTTGTTTAGGCATGTGGTTCTTTTTATAGAAAATTTTAGTTTCTTTCTGTACCTGTCTACGTATGATAACCATTTGTCTGCCCTGCTCACAATAAACATCACATGAATGATAAAAGGAAGATCACTGCCACTTAACTTGTGGATTATTATTATTATAAAACTGCTCTGCTACTGCTTGGTGGACAGTAAGCTGCAACTGTCTTTGAGTTTGTTTACATTTTAACAAACTACTATTATATAGCACTAATTTTTGAATGAATTATATGTCATTGTTTGCGGTGTAACTTTTGTATACTTCATTTTCTGCTGCTACAAGTTGCATTCATCTGAAAGATTATTCAATTACCTATCCAATGATAATACATATGTTGTGGTGTTGGATATATAGCTTTGGTATATTGTACACGAGGGTTGTGATAGGAAACTATTAGACATTGCGACAGTGCAGAGAGTCAGTACGAGATGTGTCACTCAGTATATGAAGTGTGACTTTCAGATACTTCATTTTGTAGTGCTATGGATTATGATGGGCCTCTCCATATATATTTGTAAGTTAGGTGAGTAACACCTTCGAAGTTCTGACAGCAGGACACTTCGGTGAAGTCGAGACAAAAGTTTTACAAAGGCTTCAATTTCAAACGGTCTGATGACCCATTTTTTTTTTTTTTCAAAAACTTTTCAGTAACTTTTTCAAAAATTTTTCATAGACATTTCATGTGGTAGTGCCACTATACACAATAAATCTGTATTTGATTGATTCATTCTAAGGGCACCAGAGGTCCCCTAAAATGCTAAATTTGCTAACTAAAATTAATTGTCTACCTCAGAGTAGCTATATTTATAACTTGTGTATTACACCCAGCTATGGAGCTAAGATTCTCTGCCTGCTATTGTTTGATGGAAACTGTGACTAATCTGTAATTGGTCACTGGCAGGAGCTTGTGTCAACAGACAGCATTAAGCCACTAGACCCCTGTTAAACTGGACAGTTGCCTGTAGGTTTTAAACTGTGTCAAACAGTGAGTCTACCTTTTGCTCTCAAATAATCTGTCCTCTTAGTTTTACACATAAAGACATAATCTGGCATAACTTGATAAGTCTTTGTAGCAGCACATTTGTACTTCCAGTGTATCATTGCAACATAACATACATATTACATACCGTGTGCCACATTTGAATGTTGTGCATGTAATATTTCCATGCAATCCATTTGCATATATAATTTCAACAGCCGTTTTCTTCATTTTCACTTTTTGACCCCTACCATGTTCAATGCTCCATAACTTCGCCAATTTTTGTAGCAGTCATATAATTTTTGAAACCGTGTAAAGCACCCTACCAAACCTTTACAAGGATGTAAGAAAACAATGTTATAATTTTTCTGACTTATCACTCATTTGGTCAGCTGGGGTCACATATAGACGTATTAGTCCAAAGGACTTCAGGGCCACTTGGCCCATTTTTATAGGATATGACTACCAGTTACCTTTTTGAAAAATAAGCCCTGAACAACATTTCTTGTCCATTTATTGCCTGCTGTTATTGTGGTTTATATACTAGGTTTTGAAAGAGAAGGGGATTTCATCAGAAAAAGATGTTGAAACTATTTTAAGTGAGGTATGTTAACTTACTGTTGTGCTCATTATCTCAGTCTGATACTTTGTAAAATTAATGCACTGCATTGTTACATGAATGTGTTTGTATACATGTATTGTGATACTACTATCTATTTGTAATGAAGCCTGTGTTTGTTTGTGTGTGTCTGCATGTGTGTGTGTATGTGTGAGTGCGTGTTCAAGACTAAGCAAAATTAACCTTTTTTATTCAAAATCTGATTGAAATATACTCTAAACATAGTGTCCTGATATTCAACTAATTGTTTAACCCCCTCCGTCACCCTGTTCAAGGCCCCTTTTGGTCATGCTTTTCTGTACATTTTCTGCACAGTTTGTTGCGACACCTAGCTGTCATAATGACGTCACTGCAGGTAGCACTGCAAGGATTTAGCATGGCGCTAAATCTTATGTGGGTTGAAGTTTCAGGCCATGTCTAAAAAATTGCAATCGCAAAATTTAATATTATTTTATATCACTGTAAAGATAATAATCTTACCTACAAATGTGTCGCTGGTTCTTGTGTACATCCAGCGACACATTGTAGGTAAGATTATTATTATGGTGGTATCAAAAAATATTAAATTCCTCGGTTGCAATTTCATATACAGTCTGAAACAACAGGCCGCACCACCGCTCGCCATGCTAAAGGATAGGGTGCACTCAGCGGCCCTGCCTGTGGTGACGTCAGCAACATTTTGTAACAAGCTTCGTTTTTGAATACTCCAGGACACCGTCTTTTGCATCTGTGTGTATGTTGTGCAGTCTGGAGGATGGTCATTTTTGCTAGTAATAATAATGGTGCTGAAATCCTAGAAACCCAAATTAAAAAGCGCAACAAAGCCATAATTGTTATGAAAGACACAGAAGTCATCATCATTGTGACGGATCGCCATGGATCTAGGGTGAAAATGCTATTTGGAATATCTTCAGTTTTTTGCAGAAGGTGGCTATTGTTTCAGAAGATTCTGTAGTGATGGGGAGTTCATTCCATAGCCATAGAAAATACACACTTGCCCAGTTTTAAGGAATAACAAGTGAACCTGTTTAGTGAAAATTTGCTTGCCACAGCTCACATTGGAGCTTCAACGAAGAAAGAACCAAGGCCGAGAATACTTAGAGAGGCATGCAGAAATTCAGAGATGTTATACTCCATTGCACAAACATGTGTACCATCTACAGGTAAATTTACGTATATACTTTATATTTTATAGAAATCTTATTTAGTTAACATTTAAAAATATAGTATATATATGTGAATGAAATTTATTATTTAACACACTAGTTCACAGTGGATATTGATTTGAATATACTAACATCAAAATAAATTAAAGTTATAAACTCTTGAGCACAGTGGCTAGAGCATTGGACTCTCAGTCAAAAGTACCCAGGTTCGAATCCTGTGCTGCTGTGTTGAACCTTGGGCAAGTTCGTTCACTTTACATTCCTCCTGATCACTCGGCTGTATGAATGACAACCTGGCAATAGACAGTGGTAGATATTTATGTACAAATATTCTTCGCACATTAATTACAGCATAGCTGAATGCTTCCCAGAGAAGTCGAGATGGTATTCGACTGAACAGGTCTGCCAGGGAGTAAAGTGCTTTGAGCAGTGATATGGACTGGATACTGCACTTTATAAGAACTTACCTTTACTTTTGTTGCAGGAATCATTTTTGGCAGCACGGTTTTTAGAAATGGTTCAGTACAGCCAGACTGAGGGTGCCACTGTTGATGGCCTGATGTCATTTGTTGTGTGGAATAAAGGTGTGTATTTATGTTTGTGTTAATCCAATAAACTACAACTATGATCAAATGCATGTTTTTATATTTAGTGCATAATTGTTTCCTTCATCACATTCATATAATCATTTCTCGCATAAAGGTTAATAAATTAGATTCTGAGGTGGTCCAGAATAAACCTATTCATATAATGTCATACTTTTTGTCACATGAAGCAAACATGTTGAGGTAATCAGTAAAGAATGTAGGTGCCCTAACTTGTAACACTGAGCTTGGTGCTGTAGTTCCACATAATATATAAGTTTGTAAATGTAACAAAAACAGTAGTACATAGCTGGTTTTTTGTTCGAATATTTGACATCATAAAAAACTGGCTGTACAATTAATGCACTATCAGTCTGATATTGTCAGCTTGATGAGCCAACATTACAAAAATCATTACATAATGCTATTTAGAGACCTCCACCCCCATGTAACACTTTGTCACAATTGCCCATAAACCACCCTATCCCCAAGCATTACATACTATATGGATGACACGTGAAACACACCATTTCTGCAGCCATCATGTCACTACTCAAAGTTTGGTCCTTCTTGTGTCACTTACTAGTTTCTTTCTTTTTGCAGCAGAGAAAGTGTTTGCATTCCCAGTGTTCACAGAAGAATTCTGCAATGAGCTTCTGGCCGAGTTGGAGCATTTTGAACTGAGTGACGCGCCAAGGGGGCGTCCAAATACAATGAACAATTACGGTGTAAGTCTAACAAGTGCCATCCTGCCATGAACCAGTCAGAATATGAAGTTAGCAAAACAGTTGTGTAATATAGTATCAAGGGTTTCCAATGTCTGGCTTACAGATGGTTATGTAGTGTGTTTACTTGTTGGTATTACATGTATCAATGCCAGCAGTGTATGGTTAGGGCATTGGATTCTTAATCAGGAGATTCTAGGTTGCTACCCTCTTGGTGCAGTTTCAGAACTTGGACAAGTTTATTAATTCCAACATTGATCCAGTTCATGCAGCTAGATGAGTACCTGGTTATAGACAGTGGTAGATATTAATTTTGTGTATGAATAGTCGTCATGCTGTAATTGCAGTATGGCTGAATGCATCCTGGAGAAGTCAAGATGGTGGTCAACTGAGTAGGTCTGCCAGGGAGTAAATTGTAAAGCATTTTGTACAGTCCTTCGGACTGGATACTGCACTATATAGTATTTACCATTATTTTTAACTTTTCTTTATCTTGGCACTTGGCAGCAGTTGGCTTAAAAATGACAAATATATCAGAAGGGCAGATGGATGAATAATCGTTGTAGTCTATACCCAGTGACTTCCTTGTCTACTTGTCATCTGCTTTTTCTATGACTGACGTTTCATGCCCTTGTGATTTATTGAAAGCTTAAACACTGAAAGGCCAGCAGCAAAAGACACCACTACATCAGTTTCTTTTATCTAATTGTTGTATGGATTTGTTATGCAAGACTGTTATGTCGATTTTGCCTGCCATGTTCAATACCTGTGATTTGATTGTAACCGGTGTAACTTGACAATTTTGCTTTAAGAAAACGTGCTAACATTCTTTATTTGCCTGTGCTACAGTAGCAAAGCTAATAACTAAATGTATCAACAAAAAGTACCGTCTTTTTATGATTATACTAATTTTCCATTTTGTGTGCTTATTTTTGTAAAACTGGAATTTGTAATGTTGGCTTCAGATTCTGTTGAATGAGCTTGGCTTTGATGAAGGCTTCCTGAATAGGCTGCGAGAAGTCTACCTCAGCCCCATCACTAAGCTGCTCTTCCCCGAATATGGGGGACATTGTCTTGACTCGCACAAAGCCTTCATTGTCAAGTACAAAACAGGCGAAGACGTCGACTTAAACTATCACTACGATAACGCTGAAGTCACATTGAATGTTTGCCTCGGAAAACAGTTCGAAGAAGGATCGCTGTATTTTGGTAACATGCGCACCGAACAACAACCAGACACAGCATTTGTCGAGTACAAACATAAACTGATGCATGGTTTGATTCACAGAGGGCAGCACATGCATGGAGCGATGCCAATCACGGAGGGCGAACGGTATAATCTCATCATGTGGTTGCGAAGTTCTAAGATCCGTAACTGTCTGTGCCCAATGTGTAATGCATCGCCCCAGTTGGTGGAAACAGTTGGATTGGGAGATGGATTTACACAAGAACATATTAATGTTTGTAATGTCGAATAACACATCAATTCATTACTTATACCATCTAATTTCCAGTAGACCTGCAGTGCTTGGGTACGGGTATGCAAGTTTCTCAAAAGTGGCGAAAGCTAATCAAAAAATATACCACAAACAATAATTAGTAACATGCCATTGCTTACACAGAAGTTATTATTTATTTTATATTTATATGCAATATTTATGTAATTGTGGGCCTTTCTAAAGATATTGTATACATTTTTGTGTATGGTTTCCTTACTAGAGAAGTGTGCTTCTGTTAGAAGCTATATGGTACATGTTAGTGCAGAATATTCATTAGATTTATGCAACTCATCTAACAAAGTTGATGACATTGCTTTAAATATCAAACATCGATTTCATATCAAATACTAATCTAACAAACTACATGACATTACTTTCAAAAACACACAACTCTTCAATAAAGTTGACTCCAACTTTAATACTCACACAGTGGCAAATGTACAAATAACTACCCAACTGTTTTATTAAAAAAACATTGCTAACATTTCTACATGCAATATCACCCCCTCTTTGTAACTGCACAGTGACAAGTTTTGACAACCATAAACTGTCCAAAGCGTGAGTGTTTTGCATACATATGTCAGATGCAGGGTTGGGGTCAATTATAATTTGTAATTGTGTAATTAATTACAATTACGGTGTAATTGTCATATTTGAAAGTATCGTAATTCTAACTGATTTTGTGTGTGTGTCGTAATTGTAATTGGCCATTGTAATTGCCTTAATTGTTCAATTCAATTACTTTCCCATAGTTTCTCCAATTGTGGGTGAAACTCCCAGAACTGTTTTTTCATTTCATTATGAAAACCAAGGCTGTTTCCCTCTGAAATCACCTTCCCTCTTATACTCCCCATTTGTGGGGGTGTTATAGTCAGACAGTGACTCTTTCTGGACATGGGCATATAACAGCTGTCTGCCTGTCCTGCCCACAGTCCTGGCAGTCACGTTGCATAAAGCATTTAGCAGTGTCTTTCCAAACAATCAGTCACCCATGGACAGGCACAGTGCCAACTGTCTTTATTTGCCTTATTGACTTGGCACATTGGAAGCACTGATAGAGAGATAAAAACATGGCCTTAATGAAAGTTTGCTTTGTGATCTGTTTATATTTTTTTGAGCAAAACAAAAATCCATTGTAATTGACAATTATAATTGAATACATTTTGGGACGGTAACTGTAATTGTGTTTGAAATACAAAATAATTGTAACTAATCGAAAATTATCCAGTCATGTAATTGATCAATGTAACTGAACCCAACCCTAGTCAGATGTTCCTTCTCCCTACAAATGTGTCAAAATAGTTCAAATTAGTTGTATTTTATCAAATGTGTACATCTCATGAACGTGGAAACTCTGGGAACGAATACTCTAGAGAATATTTTGTAAACAAGGAGATCACTGCAGTCATTCCTGTATTTTCATGTCAAATCAATCAGTTTTAGAACAAACTCTCCAATACGTTTTCCACGAAACAACCCCTCAAAAGCTGCCTCACCTAAATGTGTTGTTAGTAATCTATTTTTTGAACTCGTCCAGGTACACAAAATGTAATGACTGACCGACTTCACCTGGAATTATCCACTGTTCATGCATACCATACACAATGTACATCCCGAGAATGACAAAAATTTCCATTGTTCTCCAGATTAACGGGAACTTTGTATAAATGCAGTCTAAAGATCAGAATGCAGTGTTTACAAATAAATACATCAAATATCTCCATTCAGTAAAGGTGACTATTGGGAGTGGTTCTATGTTGCAACAGTACCGGGACGGTATCATGGAACCATACCATAATTTATGGGTGGTGCCACCATGTGGCCATAATTCTAAACAGTGAATCCACGAATGACACTGCTCTGGTTGACGATTGTTGGTGCTAGGTTGATAAATAAGTTACAAAAATAAAATTGAAAGTTTACTAACAGTATTGCAGTGGAACAACTGCACAAGTAGGCCTGCTGATTTGTGTTGCCAACTATTGTTATAATCGTGAGTATCGATAGTTCACGATAACTATCCTTAAATTTACTATTGATAGTATTACATCTATTGTGGTGCATCGAAAGTTTGATGTACTCTTGCACCCCTACAGTTCAGCAACCTTTCTCAGTTTGTCTGCTGCTCATCGACAAATGCAGCAATATTAAATGCATAAGATATATTTTGATGAAATGTACAACCTGCAAATACGTATCCTGCGAGGAACCAACAAGGAACACAACGAGTAATCGCTGCTGACCGACCGCTCTGGTGCACACTTCACTGTGTACTGTAACGAGGAATGTTTCTGGCACTTCAACGTACTCACTTCAACAAGCAGCGCCATAAATAAACAATTGCACATAAAATCGAACAAACGTCCCACCAAGGGAATGTCGGGCAGGGGATACAGTTCTGCAGTCTGTGGGAATACAATCATTACTCTAGGTGCATTGGTGCGTATCCCAGACACGACAAACCATACCGCCTTGATATATACACACAACACGTCTTGTCTGTTTGACTGTCATCTCGACAAGGAATGTCTAACTGTTTGTGCAGATGGCAGCACTGTCCAACAGCCGAATCGTGGCACTGTCGGGTGTCTATTGTGGCGTTGACTTGCCGGCAATCTCTGTCAGCTGTCTCTTGTACAGCTCCGCCTCGTGCTCTTTCCTCCGCAGCTGCTCCTTGAACTGCTCCGCCTGTCGCTGCGCCTGCTCCAACTGTTGCCGTAGCAACTGGCTATTGAACTGCGTCGCCGTGACGACCTTCACCTTCTTCATGGTCGGTTCTCCACTGCCGCTTTCTGCAGCAAAGTCAAGTGACAGTCAAGTCATTTGGCAGATTCAACAAAGATAAAATGACATCATTTGCCAGCTGACACTTAAAACTGGTCAAGATAATTACTTTGAAATTCATGGTTGTGTAAGGTCGTTAGCGTAAGCTCTTTAGCATAACTTAAACATGTCTTGCTCACTTAACGAGAGATATGGCAGCTAGATAGGACATTTTTTTAAAACGCATGATTAATACAATGTTTTGTGCCCAAGTTGTAGAGTAGGTCTAATTAAATAAAAATATATTAAAAAATGTTCTGCCAAATACCCCATTTCCATGGCAACAATCAAAGTTGGCCGCCAGATAGGGAAAATATAACATACACTGTAATTTGGAAACATTGTAACTCCTCACATAATGCTGTAAACAGTGTAATTCTATTTCTTATTTGCAACACCTCATTCTCTGCAATATCGAAGAGATATTTTATGTACAGCAGACCTGCCTACCCCAAAAACTTCCTGTCAGTAATCCATCTTCTCATTTACACTGATTTTCAGGAATATAGGCTTGCTGTCAGTAATAGTTCAGAACCGTGTCAGATATTGTCACGAAAAAGAACACCACTGACACTGTCAGTAATACTTTGACACTGACTATGACGATAGTTGCACCCAAAACATAATTATCTCTAATAAACTATGAGGTGTTTTGAAGTGTTCAGTTAACAAGGTAAGGTAGATGTTCATAACCAGCATTGATGGAAATCAAAACGTGAAGAAGCGTAATTGTAATGTAAATGAGTGTATCCACATTGTAATTCTGATTTTAAGTAAATTTCAAAAACTGCATGCTGACTACAAAAACTTGACAAATTATAACAATGCATCACGTCATTGTCTATTTGTGGTGTCATTAGCCTATGATTAGGATTAATATTAGTAGCTGGTATACCTAGGGCCAGGCTATAGACTACACAGTATAGTAGCTTGACTAGATCAAAGACAGTCGTGCCAGGGGACGGCAAAACCATTACGTTACGCTAGTCATCGACATCGTCTAGACTCTAGTCTACTCAACTCTAGTATATAAGCCTATCCCTGTATTATAGGCTGTAAATGATAGACTAAACTCAATAAATACACTAACTTAGTCTTTGTACAGTCAGTTGGCCTAACACCACAAGTACAACACTCACTACTCTGTCACTAGTACTAGTCTAACGACGTAGTCAGTACCTGCAATTATCCCGGTCACCAGTGACCATGTGAAATAGGAAACATTTTTTCGTGTATCCGGAAATATGTAAAGCCGACCCCCTTCTTTAAACTTTACAATGTCTGCGTGCATGCTCTTATAAACGTTTGCAGTACACGTTTCTTCTTGGCCGGTAGTGGTGCCGTTTCGTTCCCCGGCATTTACCCGATAAATGGAAATTGGGAAAAATAATATCGGTGAAACTGAAAGTAAATATTTTATGGCAACAAATAATGTCAAACATGCTCTTGTCACCACAGACAAACAAAGATTTAGGAGTAATTATTGATTCAAAACTTTCATTTGATGATCACATCAACCAAGTGCTTAATAAAGCAACCAGAATGACAAAAGTAATCAGAAGAACTTTTCAATTCTTAGATACATACACTTTCTTGCCACTATACAAGACTATGGTTAGATCCCACCTAGATTATGCAATAGCAGTATGGTATCCATATAAGACGAAACATAAAATAGCCATAGAAAAGTCCAGAGAAGAGCCACTACCCACAAAAGAACTACCTGGTATGAGGGACTTATCATATATTGAAAGACTACAATTACTTCAGTTACCCACATTAACATATCATAGATTAAGAGGAGATATGATTGAAGTGTATAAAATAATGCATAAAATATATGATACAAAATCTGCACCAAACCTTCCTAAATGGGAGGATGTGGCATCACGATCCAGTAACAGAGGACACTCCCTTAAACTGTTCAACCAAAGAGCAAAACTAAACATAAGAAAAAATGCATTCCCGCTTAGAGTGGTTGAACCATATAACATTTTACCTGATTCAGTAATACAAGCTAAATCAATAAACTCATTTAAAAACCGCCTTGATAAATTCTGGTCAACCCAGGAGATATACGACTATGAAGCCCCACTAACATTAAACACTGGAACCGCAAACACAAACTCTTAATACTAGACCCCAAAGAAGAAGATCTGATCATTGAGGAACCGAGAGGATCCTGTAATCAGAACAGTCCTAAGGTATCCTAAGTTAAGGTAAGGCATCATTTTGTGCCGCGTGAGTCATGACTTCGTTTTGTTTGAGCGCCATGAGCGCGGAAATGTGAATTTGTCGTAAGATTACAACCAGAAACAGCGAATGAAAAACCATATCACAATAAGCAGTGTATATATGCAGCCACCTGTTGATTAAAGTGAAGCTAAATTTGAGAAGTACGGAATCGATTGACGCTCATTGTGACAACGAAAGAATCCGTAATATTTTCATCCCTCATCGTAATACCGTAATTTTAGGTGTATTTCCGGAATGATTCCAGACAATCTGGAATGGTAGGCAGGTCTGTGTACAGTGTATTGTAATTATTTAATATTAAAAGATATATTAAAATGTTTTTGGTAAAGAACTATTTTTATTATGACCTCCATGTTTACCTTGTAACTAAAAAGAAAATCAAAAATATATGTCCGACACTGCATAGAGAAGATAGCAAGGAACACAACAGTAAAGATGTCATTAATCTAGCATCATTACTTCTAGAGATATGATGTTTCCAAATTTGAAAAACACCAGTTTTAGCAAACAGGTGTAAATGGCTGTCAAATATTTGGTAATGGGATTTGTTACATGACAGAAGCACACTTTATCCATGAATATAAGTTACTTAGAAGTATGTTAATTTTATAAAAGAGATCTTTATTAATAGTAAACATTAAATGCTATCAGCATACAGCAGAATCACATCTTGAGTATTTTGGTCAAAAAGTCATTTTTAGCTGCAGTGTCTGTCCTTAATTGATGTCACAATCAAAATTATGCGTCAAACATTGCCTCACCAAAAATTTTGATAAAAGTAGTATATGTGCATTACATTTTGTACACCAAAGATAATACTGAAACTTTCATTTGAAATTCATCCACTGCTGGTTGATGGATTAAAGTTGCCAACGTCAACATCTGAAGGCAGAAGCACGTCTACCCTAATTTGTGACTTGAAAGTGCGCATATGTTTGCTTCAAGAGCACAAAGAATAAATCTAGCTACAAGAGAAGAAACCGGTGATGTTATATGCAAGAAAGCAGATGACACTGGTGATGCCTGTTGCTGGCCAACACTTGCCTGTGGTGCCTGTGTCTGACTTGATGGTGACAACAACAGGGGTGGGTGAACCGGAGGTGGGGGACAGCTCTGACTGCTCACTCACTATAGTGATCACCTTCTGCAAGAGAAACATTCACAGTGAAAACAGCAGACTGGAGGCCAGTGGTGGTTCTCTCTGTGAAATATAATAATAATAAGGTAACTTCTGTTGCGACTAAATCCATGGAAACCAAGCTGAAAGGCACACCAAAACAAAATGGTTGGTCAATCTCACAAATTGTAAGGCACTATTAAAGTTGTCAACAGATGGATGGATACACCAGGTGGATAAGCATATTTTATAGTAACATTACATCCTTCATTTGTTTGAAGAAAATACCTAATCTTTCTTTTCACTTACAACACTGACCTTGTGCGGATGCAGGTAGAATAGCCAAAGAGAGCAGAGGCCGCGGGAAAGAATTAAGAGGGATGTTAGAACAGTAGAGAAGGTTGAACATGAAGGAATAGAATTATAATAATTTCTAATGGTATGTATGGCTTCTACAATATCAACCAGTATTGGTCTTGTAGCAGTGTCCCATCACACAGCAATTATTTTCTCTTTATTGTTAAACATTATTATTTTGTTGATTGTTTACTGATTGTTACTGAATATTTTAGAGTCCAATATTTGTAAGTACATAAGTCTTATTTAATTTTTATATTGTTTTTCAATGTCACTTACATACAAATAAAATTATCCTTATCCTATATTTGTACCAAACTAACAAAAGCCAACAATGCATTCAACTGTTCAGAGGTCAGTGGACAACAACAAGTTATATTGATGCAGATGTATAAAAATGGGCCAAGTGGCCCTGAAGTCCTTTGGACTAATACGTCTATATGTGACCCCGGCTGACCAAATGAGTGATAAGTCGGAAAAATTGTAACATTGTTTTCTTACATCCTTGTAAAGGTTTGGTAGGGTGCTTTACACGGTTTCAAAAATTATATGACTGCTACAACAATTGGCGAAGTTATGGAGCATTGAACATGGTAGGGGTCAAAAAGTGAAAATGAAGAAAACGGCTGTTGAAATTATATATGCAAATGGATTGCATGGAAATATTACATGCACAACATTCAAATGTGGCACATAGTATGTAATATGTATGTTATGTTGCAATGATACACTGGAAGTACAAATGTGCTGCTACAAAGACTTATCAAGTTATGCCAGATTATGTCTTTATGTGTAAAACTAAGAGGACAATTGAGAGCAAAAGGTAGACTCACTGTTTGACACAGTTTAAAACCTACAGGCAACTGTCCAGTTTAACAGGGGTCTAGTGGCTTAATGCTGTCTGTTGACACAAGCTTCTGCCAGTGACCAATTACAGATTAGTCAGTTTCCATCAAACAATAGCAGGCAGAGAATCTTAGCTCCACAGCTGGGTGTAATACACAACAAGTTATAAATATAGCTACTCTGAGGTAGACAATTAATTTTAGTTAGCAAATTTAGCATTTTAGGGGACCTTTGGTGCCCTTAGAATGAATCAATCAAATACAGATTTATTGTGTATAGTGGCACTACCACATGAAATGTCTATGAAAAATTAAAGAAAAAGTTACTGAAAAGTTAAAAAAAAAAAAATGGGTCAGCTGGACGGTGATAGACCGTTTGAAATTGAAGCCTTTGTAAAACTTTTGTCTCGACTTCACCGAAGGCGGTGTCCTGCTGTCAGAACTTCGAAGGTGTTACTCACCTAACTTACAAATATATAGGAGCTAATGGAGAGGCCCATCATAATCCATAGCACTACAAAATGAAGTATCTGAAAGTCACACTTCATATACTGAGTGACACATCTCGTACTGTCTCTCTGCACTGTCGCAATGTCCAATAGTTTCCTATCACAACCCTCGTGTACAATATACCAAAGCTATATATCCAACACCACAACATATGTATTATCATTGGATAGGTAATTGAATAATCTTTCAGATGAATGCAACTTGTAGCAGCAGAAAATGAAGCATACAAAAGTTACACCGCAAACAATGACATGCATTCTCAAAATGTGATTCATTCAAAAATTAGTGCTATATAATAGTAGTTTGTCAAAATGTACATCAGACAGTTGCAGCTTACTGTCCACCAAGCAGTAGCAGAGCAGTTTTATAATAATAATAATCCACAAGTTAAGTGGCAGTGATCTTCCTTTTATCATTCATGTGATGTTTATTGTGAGCAGGGCGGACAAATGGTTATCATACGTAGACAGGTACAGAAAGAAACTGACATTTTCTATAAAAAGAACATGTTTGCCTATCAATGACATGTATTTCCTATTGTTGCTGTTTCTGCCGGGCAGAAACAGTTTCTGCCTGCATAAATCAAACAACCCTGTAGGTAATTATTAATCAAATGTTTTTGGTGAATCATAGTTACAGATCATTAAGGGTTATGATGGAAGTAAAATGTTTACATGTTTACTGTTCACTGAAAAAAACAGCTCCACAGAACTAATTATAGTTATTGTTAAGATGTTTAACCTAGTTCCATTATCTGACATTGTGCCAACAGATTGGTGTATTGGGATCATTAAGCAGTGACAGTGTGACTGCTGCCTGGCTAAATGGATGCAATGGTGCTTTGAAGTTAGTTCTTCTGCCAACTATCCTTTTCACACAAGCCTATAGGTTTAGTAGCTGCCAGCACACTACTGAGCCTAAACTACCATGCAGGTGTGAAAAACGTGCTGATGTATTTAAACTTGATCCACTAATTAACTGTCCACCAAGCAGTAGCAGAGCAGTTTTATAATAATAATAATCCACAAGTTAAGTGGTAGCGATCTTCCTTTTATCATTCATGTAATGTTTATTGTGAGCAGGGCGGACAAATGGTTATCATACGTAGACAGGTACAGAAAGAAACTAAAATTTTCTATAAAAAGAACCACATACCTAAACAAAGCGAATGTAATAGGTGAAGAACAGGCAGTGTTCAGATAGGGGTATTGATTGAATTGTATTTGTCTTGTCACAAAAGGCTTTATTGTGCCTTAACTATCTTCCTTTTATCATTCATGTAATGTTTATTGTGAGCAGGGCGGACAAATGGTTATCATACGTAGACAGGTACAGAAAGAAACTAAAATTTTCTATAAAAAGAACCACATACCTAAACAAAGCAAATGTAATAGGTGAAGAACAGGCAGTGTTCAGATAGGGGTATTGGTTGAATTGTATTTGTCTTGTCACAAAAGGCTTTATTGTGCCTTAACTATGTCAACTCTTCTAATGGTTGACATTTGGTTGTTTCAGGTGTCAACTATATTGTGAATCTGTAATTATTAGTGTATATTGATACAATTGATTTACACAGTACCATGTCTACACAAGGCAAGGCAAGCGTAAACAGAACATTTGATATAAACAGTTGTCCAGAATATTAATTTTCTATGTTTGTCACCTACAGGTGACAGAATATTAATTTTCTATGTTTGTCACCTACCGGTTTCTACAGACAATACATCTTTAACCAATAGACACCACAGTCACACCATTTTATAATAATTAAATGAACATCAAAATAAACACAATTTGCAATTATAGAAAATCAATAGTTTTGAAGATACAGTTTAAAAGTGTTAGGCAACTGTTCAGTCTAACAGGAGACAAGACACCACAGTCACACCATTTTATAATAATTAAATGAACATCAAAATAAACACAACTTGCAATTATAGAAAATCAATAGTTTTGAAGATACAGTTTAAAAGTTTTGTGGAACAATACACATCTAAAGTTGGGGGTGGTCTCAAGGGCCCTTCTCAAAACCACATCACTAGATAATGTAAACCTTTTGCACTTTGGGGGCCCCTTAGGTGCTCTTAGAATGATTCAATCAAATACAGATTTCTTGTATATAGTGGCAGCACCCTAAGATACATCTATGCAAAATTAGAAAAAAAGATGCTGAACAGTTTTTGAAAAAATAGGCCAAATGTTACATTTTTACCAGTTTTGGGGTCCTGGGAGGCCCTAGGGAGCCCTTAAAATGATTCAATCAAATACAGATTTCTCGTGCATAGTGGCAGTGCCCCAAGATATGTCTATGCAAAATTTGAGAAAAAGTTGCTGAACGGTTTCTGAGATACGGCAGCTAACGGCAGACGGCGGAGTGATGGCAATAGTCCCTTGGACCTTCGGCCAAAGGACTAAAAACCATCCTCACACGCCAGGGGTATGACTACGTACACTACCCCTGGCAGATCTGCGCTTTGTATGGAAGTTATCAAACTCATAATTGACTTCGCTGCACCAACCGTGAGAACAATGAAGACATCCGTCCAATTCACGCTTCAGTTCCAGGAATCCCATTATAATTACCCATTATACTATTCTCACAAGACACTGAGCAGTATTGTGTATTCAAATAATTATGCCTACTTCCCAAACATTCCATTAAGACAAATATAATAATCCAATAAAGACCATTGGAATTTGCCGGCAAGCGATATTATTGGGTGAGCTTATATTCCGAGTGCTGGCAAGCGATCTGCCAGGGGGTACTGAGACTGATGTAATCAGCAGCACCCCCTGGTATACGAGGATGATAAAAGCAAGGCAACATCGATGAAGCACACCCTAGCAGCATACATGGCAAAATATTGCCATAACAATGATGCACACGCACCTTGGTGACTGTGTCTTCTGACTCGGACGTTGTTTCCGTGATAACCTCCTCCTCACATGCTGTCACGTGGTTCTCCATGTCATCTCCTATATCTTGCGTCTGCTCAACTGACATTTCACCAACGTTCTCCTGACGTACAAAGTTCAGCGCCAGTTTTCCGGCCTCTGCAACACCCACATGGCATATTGAGTTGTTTGTTCTCATGGCGTACTTCCACATCCAACAAAATCAGCATAATCACCAACATCAATTTCTCAGGCTAAAGAAACAGAAATTAAGTCACTCCAAAGAAAACTACTCTGATAATGAATGGTGAATGTGAAAAGAAAAACATATACATAAAAAAACCATAAACATGGCTATAGTTTATTGCATCCGAGAGTATACAAGCAGTACTACAGCACTACATTCTCAATCAAGAGAACGTGGGTTCGAATCATGTGCTTCCATTTCAAACATTGCACAAGTTCGTCCACTCTGGTGGATATTTGTGTACAAAGTCTGCAATTAAATGCAGCATGGCTTAATGCTTCCCAGATAAGTCAAGATGGTGTTTGACTGAACAGGTCCTAATAACAGGGTGCCACGCTATATATGAACATACCTTTACTTTAGACATTCTAGACCACTGTTTATTTAACTCTGCATACTGCCATCGTGACTTCTAATCACTGACCTGTGAGTGAAAGCGTCTGTCCATTCTCTATGCTGCTGGTCACTATTGTGGCCGTGTCTGTATCTGAGATCATAGTGATGCCGTGCGTCTCCAGCCAATTGAGGGCTTCAGCTGCTGTCGTACCTGACAACACAACATGTTTCTGTGTCAAGCTTTGCCGTTTAAGGGTTTGTACCAGACGGTTGATGTTAGACAGACATTAATCAACAGTTAATGGACATTAATGTAATTTGCAACAATCACAGAAATCATGCACAGCAGTGCATAAAACTGTCCATATATAATTCCTTATCGAGGGGGAGTTCCAGATATAAAGCAAGTTGGACAAAGACAATTCAGCAAGTCCTACAGTACATTATGGACAGCATGAGCCACTGACTTGAGGTGTTTGCTGCATCGAGCGGGGCCGTAGCCTCAGCCAGTGCTGCCAGTGTTGCCAGTACAGCGGTACTGCTCTGTTCTGTTGACTCTTCAGAGGTAGTTGTTGCAACCACTGTGCTGGCCGGTGAAGTGTCCTGTGGCTCTGAAACATAACGGCACAAATCTGAGAGATGGACATTGTTTGACCTGCGGATCAGCTGACACAATATTTTCTTATGAAAAAAACAAACCTTATTCACATTTTAAAAATGGATTCTAAAACTACACACACCTATGTATATATCATAGTCTCTTCAGCACACAAATTACAAGTGAAAATTCAACGAAACATCAATATAGTAATTATTACTATTTAGTCATATCAAATAAATGGTGTCATGGTATAACATTTTCAACTCAGCTCATTCTTTTGATGTTAACCTTTCAGACAGATATAGCACCACACAGACTGAACACAACTAACATTTAGATTCTATTCATTAGCAAAAATACCCATCCACCTAGTGGTTTCCTGGATTATACGTAAATGACATTTGTTACAACGAACATTTTTCGCATTAATGCAAGTTAGGTCAAATGTCCCCAACTGTACAAATTAAAGCATTACTTTTCTTCCGTTGTGTCATAGACTAGTCTCAGAAAGTTTGGCACCCGAGATACAAACCACGCAGGAGGACAACGTTAAGATACATATGCTAGTTTGATTATGGTTAGATTCCAAGGTGGATAATTATACAACAATGCTGCATAAAGGACAACAATGAAGCCAGCCGTCGCTCTTTTGTACAGCGCAGCCTGTGTTTCAACACTCTTATTGTTGGTAAACTCTTTTTCTTTACCTATTTTGTTGATTTTCATGAGGGCCACTGGCGGTGGCTTGGGCACATGCATCTCCTGTATGACTTGTGCTGCAGGAATCTCTGTTGTGATTAGCTGTTCTGTCGTTGTCACTTCCTCTATTACTGTAGGGTCTGTCGTGATCTCTACAGTGTTCTCCTGCTCAAACAAACCACTCGTTTTAACAACAGCGACACACAACTTAATGAACATTTGAACAGAGCTTTTTTAGTTTAATTACTGATGCTGTACAGTTTACCAATATTCTTTGTGCGGTTCTATTTTTTATGTCATCTATTTAATATTTAAAATATATCTTGACTGCATTATGGAATATACCCTTTCTGTAATTTTTTAGCAGTTCTGTATAATTTTACTTGTGCATTTATGTTTTAAACTCATGACCATTAGGAAGATAAAAAGGTTGTCGTGAATAAAAAACGTTTATTATTATAGACTACCGGTACTAAAGAAGGTATGCCACAGCCAGTGGCCCTCAATCCTTAATTTTAGAAGCACCGAGAATACTTTGATAACGACAGGGAGTTGCTATGGAAAACAAGTAACAGGTTCAGAACTTTTAAAAAGTATTTTGCAATATTCGGAGACTCAAGCTTATCCCTGCTGCAAAAAATGTCTACCATAGAACACCTTAAACACACCTTTGACAGAATTCACCTGATGCCACATTAGTAAGTAAACAACAAACAATTCCAGCACATAGCAACAATATTCTGTGACATCTACACGTTTCACTTTAAAAGCTAAATTGACCCACTGTTGGGTTGGTGATAAAACAATCTCACCCTCGACATCTGAAGCATGTCCGCTATGTCTGTTCTTCCAATCGACAGTGCGATATCAACAGGCGACCGGTCAAACTAGAAGTGTGACAATGAAAAACAAATTAGATGACAATCACAATATAAATCTATATTACACTGAAGTTCACCGTTCTGATTATAATTTTTTTTACACAACTATGAAGTTTATTTAAAATGTCTACATTTCTACAACCTTTTGTTGACTCTGGCTAAATTTCAACACTGCCTTATAAGGGAAAATTGAAACAATGTTATAAGTTTACATAATTATTCTAGTAATAATACTGAGACATTTAAATCACTACAAATAACTGCAGTTGGAGAGTTGGTGTTTGAGTCAAATGTAACAGAAAGTGAAGTCCAAATTGAACAGAATCACCTTGTTTTCACAAGATATGTCGGCCGAGTGCTCCAAGAGTAGTTCTATTACTCGGATGTGACATTTCTCTACTGCCCAGTGTAGTGGGGTCATCTTCAGCTGCAAGCAAAATATGCACTTAACACTACAAATAAAAATAGCCTTTATTTATGTGGCGCTGCATACCCAGAAATAAAATCTGTTATAATCTGCAGTTTCAATATCGTATACCTGCAAACAAACTACTTTAAGGTTCTACCCAAATAAAATAAGTTTGTGTTATAAATAAGTTATAAAATATTAAGTGGTGCATTCCCGAGTCTTACTTATTCGCTAGATGATAGCATACATTCAGTGTCATAGTACTATTTTGACCTGTCTTTGAACTAGTATTACTATCAATAGCTAATTGTACTATTGATGATATATATTGATAGTTCAATTCACTATCAATAGCAGGGCTCGACATTAACTCCCAGAATGCACTTGTCTGGTAGGGAAAGTACTAATTCACATTTACTTGTCCCAACAGAAATCTACTTGTCCCACCAAAAATTGCATTAAAAAAAATTATGTTATCGCTGCAAGTGCGTTAATACATACTAAATATTACTACTGGTGTTTACTACGATTGCGACATGCCGGTGAAAGGTTTTTCTTAACGAAGAATAACAAAAAACATCAACTTCAAAGCTTTTACCCTAACATCATTGCTATGCCTAGTGACTAAAATGGTTTTTAAAAAAGTACTACTGGCACCATCTGGTGGCAATGTTGGCATTAGTCTCATGGTGAAGTGAAAGCCGTGTGCAATGTTGCATGTGTGCGAGATCGAACTGCATGGTAGCTGCCATTAAAATTTGATATTATGTCAACAATTTAAATATTTCAATCGTTTTATTATAATACCATCCAAATAAACAGTATATATTGCAACTCAATCAACATGTGCCGTCGGACAAGTTTCCTGGAAAATGTACTTGTCCGACATGGGTAACTACTTGTCCCAGACAAGCGTTAATGTCAAGCCATGAATAGTACACTACTGTCATACTGACTATTGCGATGCATCGGTACGTATACTGTTACGCCCCTATTATCAACATTTATCTATCTATGTATGTGACCATCACTTGGCATAAATGCCTAATCTTGCATCCCATACACATATTTAATGGCGAGAACTAGCAAGATTTAAATGATCACACATGATGAAGACCTCAAAGCAAGGATACAAAAAGCAAGAGTGGCATTTCTAATTTTGAGAAACATTTGGAAGGCAAAATAAATCAATCTTAACACCAAATTGAAGATATACAACTCAAATGTCAAGTCAGTGTTACTCTATGGCTCGGAGACATGGCGAATTACACAGAAAACACTAAAACGATTACAGACCTTCATTAACAATTGCCTGTGCAGAATCATACATCTAAAGTGGTCAGACAAGGTACCAAACACTACACTAACGGAATGGACCAAACAATTAGCAATAGAAAATGAAATAAAGAAGAGAAAATGGAGGTGGTTAGGACATACACTGAGGAAACCTGCAACAAGCAATCATAGCAATTACATGGAACCCCCCGGGGAAGAGAAGAAGGCCAAGAAACACCTGGCAGAGAGACACGGAAAGCGAAAGAAAGCAGATGGGAAAAAACTGGAAAGAAATTGAGAAAATGGCATCAAACCGACAACAGTGAAGGACCATGGCCGATGGCCTATGCAAGTAAACTGGCCTAACATGATGGGAATAGTTGCTTAATGACCAGTTCACAAAACAAGTGCTGCATTACATTGACACCAACAAAGACGAACCATATCTTTGGCCTCTACATCTGCGCCATGCCGGAGCAGTAGACTGACAATATCAGCCCGACCCTCCTGTGAGGCAACGTGGAGGGGCGTGCGGTCGACCTTGGTGCGAGCATCGCGACTGATACCGGCCCTCAGGAGAACTTCAGCAGTGTCAACATGGCCTCCCTGCGCCGCGAAATGAAGCGGTGACGTGCCGAGCTGATGGAAACAAAACACCCATTCTTGAAAAAGTTTTTTATTTAAATAACATTTTATGTACAGTATATATTTATTATTTTAAATATATGTTGTATTGAAACGTATATTTTATCTACCGCCATATATATATATATATTATAGACTAGAGGATGTAGGAGTATATGTTTCCGATGGCCCACTGAAAATCACACTGTAAATGCTTTTACTATTGAATGAATGAATGAAAGTTTATTTGATTACTTGGTTACAGTGATGTTACAAGTGTGATCTTAGATGTGGGTTCATCAAATAACTCGGGAGATTCTCAAGAAACCCCTGGGGGCTTATTTCGAGAACCACCTATAATTAGGTAATGTAATAATTGTACATTTTTTTAGATTTGAGTTTTGACGCAAAATAAAAAATGACAAGGTGTCAAAATACAATATAAACTTACACAACCTAACGCCATGGGGCAAAGTGGTAACTGAATGGTATATTGAGCATTGGAAAAAATACTTGTCAACTGAATATCTGTGATAACATGGAAGTATGTAGATATATAACACGAAAGACATCATATAATATAAACAGATAGTATAACGCATTGACAGTGTCATTCAATTCATACAAAAAGGCTTTAGTACTAGGTTTAAGGTAATAATAGAATTTTACTACTATGAGTTATGTAATAAAGAATTCTTTATTAGATGCCTATTAAATCCTAACCATTTTTTTAACGAGTAGCCAAAAATAATCAGGTAATGTTAGGAAGCAAATATAGAAGGACAACATAAAGATTTGGACGAAACCAGGATGGGATGAACCAAATTTGTAGACTGGAAGACTGGAAGACCATGAACACGGAGTAATGTATTCTGCAAAAGTTGACGGTACCTCTGAGAAAAGGTTTAGTGATGAGTGGTGACAGAGTTCACAGAAATTCACTACCATAACGACAAATGCATGTGCACATACATACAGTGAGACAATAGAAAGTGGACTAACAAACGTACCCAGTCAGTTGTGAATGGTGCCCCATTTGACATGAGAGCGCGTACTTCATCAGTCTGGCCGAGTTTGGCTGCCTCGAGCAGCCGCTTGCCCAGGTCAACAAGTGACATGTGGATCGTGTTCCTCTTGTGACCACTGCTAAAACTTGGGTACACTTGGTTTCTTTTTGGGTTTCACCCCTGAAATGTCAAGAAATTATCATTAAACCTAGCACAGCTCTGGTGTTAATGCACAAGTTCTAGGGATGTCTACATTGTGGGTCCAATCGTGTTTTACCATTTTTACTAAAACCTGACCAAATTCTTCTGTAAGATATTTATGTACAAAAGTTGTTTTGAGTGGATTACTTATGAAAATATACTGGCGAAATCAAAATCTTGTCGAAGACGCCGTCGTCAAAATGGGTCCCGGATGGTTCGGCCCCCGACGTGTTCGGCCCACACAGACGGATGGTTCGGCCCAAGCCGACAGATGGTTCGGCCCACATAACAAAAATCTGCTATGCAAGGTCGGATGTTTTGGCCCACACTGACGGATGTTTCGGCCCATTTCACAAAAAATTTGACGTACAGTGTCTCATGTTTCGGCCCGTTGATAATTATCAAAGCAGCACGTCGCCTCAGTCCTGCCTCAGCCCATTGCGTTTGATTCAGCCCGTTGCGTTTGTTTGAACTCGCACTCTTACCTGGATTGCTTGTACGTGTGATATTTGTTTGTTTGTTGCAAAGTATCCTAGCAGTAAGCTAAACAAACACCGTAATGGAGCATACTCCCTTTATGTAGTTGATGTTGACTGAACAGATAAAATGCCTGTTTTCAAAGACGCATTGATGGAGATGTTATTCTACATTCCACAGCTCTATTGTAACGATTTTTCTAGCGCTGTATGATGATAACGAATGTGTCTCCTTTCCAGAATAAATATAATTATTATTGCAAGCTACGCACTGAAACATTACGCGTAAATATATAATATTTACCAAAAATATGCAAGTCAAAATAATTGCATGCAATATAAGAATTGTAAACTTAAACATTTATAAAATCAAATACTTCAATTTTCGCAGCAACTAAGGTCGCAAAAATCAGATTTTGAAACAAGCAGGATGGATGGTTTGGCCCATAGAACCCGCCGACATCGGTTACAGATACGGTTGGTTCGGCCCACTTCACTGCCGACACCGCTTACAGAAACGGTTGATTCGGTCCACGCGAACGCAAGCAGGTCACGGTTAACTGGTTGCGCGAACGGATTGTTCGGCCCCATGGGCCGAACCTGTCGGGGGCCGAAACATCTGACTCCCATCAAAATTTGTGGGTCCTATCTATGGTGACTATGCTGCGTAAATTGTTCGCGTGCCACATGAATCAGTGCGAGACCACGCAGTGTATTAAAATAGGCCAAGAGCATTAGAACACGAGATTTCAGTACCACGAATGTTGACCTGTCCTGAATATTCCGGATGTGACCATACAGTGTGTAAATAGAGTTTTTACTACAACTAACTGGACCACTCGGTTTTTACCTTACGCAAACTTAATATGCAGTTTTCACCAACAATTTTTAAAATCGTTCAGCAACGTATCAATTATTAATCAGAACCACTTATTTCATCAATGGCATGCAAACGAAGCGTCAAATAAGTTGTTTTTAGTGAAATACTTACAATATTCTTAAGACGATAATCACTTCACGCGACAATAGGAAGCACTCGGTTTCTGCCTCATCGTGTTCAAAATCATCACTGTGTGACAAATCGCAACGCATTCACTGTATAAACTCCACGGTCTGTTTGTTACCTCCTGTGATGATTAAGGTGAATAATTGCTTTCAATTTCGTTCGATAAATTTTAATATTACGGTTGTTTACATCACCGTCACCAATATGGTGCACTGTAGTCACATGATCTGTGTTCGCCATCAAAATATCTGTCAAAAATTTGTTTGCCTCATTTTAATTTGAGACAGATAACCTTGTTGCAAGTTTGTAGACGTCCTTTGCTCATTGTGTCCGATATATCTGACTAAAGATGCATTTAATATGAAATCCAGCTATATAATCGTAATGAGGCAGAAACTCAGATAAGGCAGAGACCGAGTAGGTGACTATACAACTTGTACAAATAGGACCTACTAGTAGTTGTAGTATTGTTTACGTAACAGGAATAGGTAATTACTGTATTGGGAACATTATTGATATTAATGGGATTACGACGATTGTTTGTACACACGAACAAGACATAACAAAATCACGCTTGTAATCACATTTTTGTTTTTCTTGGTAACCGTGGATTCAAATAAAACGCTTCCTGTCTTCAGTGCAGTCGCCATTACAGAAGCGTGAAACGGAAGTTGCATGTGCTCTTGTGCTAAAGGTTGAAACGTCTCGTAAACAAGCGTAGCAAGTATTTATTAACATACGACAATTGCTGTACCATTTAACAATTACCAAACTAAAACAAACCTTGTTCGATTTCCTACGATGAATCATAAGAAATGTATCGATATAAACTCATAGCCGGAAGTCCATTTGTTGTTCCGGAAGCATGTGCTGAACAATACATTCGAACAATATCAACACGCATGAAACTATTATATGTAACGTTTCATTCCATGCTTTTTGCAATATGTCCCAAACATCACGCTATTTGTTAAATATTCATCTTTTGCCATGGTGTCATGTGATTAAGAGGTATAATACCAAATATTGTTTGCACTATGTTGCGTTGTCCGTATGTATTTAATGGTTATACCTTGTGATGTGGCATAAAGTCACGAAAGATCTCACGTTGATTAAACGAGATCAAAATTTGGACATGCGCACTACGAAGAATCTTATTTTGACCACACCTGTTCCGGTTGATTCTAAGCGTCAAAAGCCAGTTTTTCTTTGCAACGATTTTCATAACTCCACAGCTTCGTTCGAGATTGCATGCATCGTTTATATTGTTTTTAATATATGTGAACGTGTACTTCGATGCGGGTGTTGTTTTGATAGTTGCGGTACTTAGGCAAGTATTTGTGAAAAATGCCGTCTGCTAGCAGTGGCAGCGGCCAGTGCTGGCGGAGCCAAACGTCTGACTCGTCGTAGTCGTAAACACCACGGGCAATGCTAAACTTATCGTTCACCCTCACGTCTTCACTTGAAACCGGTATGTGAATACGTGAATTGTATAGCGAACTTTGCAATACATTTCATGCATTGACTGTGGAGACAGTTATTTGTTCAATAACCATCGATCCATCTGGAGTTGGACTTCGGTTCTGTCACTCTCACTCATCGATTCAGACGCGACACTGCTGTAACTGGTGTCTGAGACTGCGGTGCCTGTTCCGTGGTGACACGCATGCTGCTTCTGAACAAGTCAGATGAAACATTGCCTGGCACAGCCAAATGGTATGCAGGGCAAGGCAAGGCAATGTCGTGACTGTGATGTTCAACACGCACCATGCCAGAGATGTGGTGATTGCATGCAAAAACAGCATTTCTAAGATGCAGTCAGTCGCAGATTTGCTGTTGCTGTCAAATAACAACATCCGTCCAGTTGTCATTGATAGTGTGACACAACTGTGCGATGCTTATCCACAATGCAGAGAGTCCATAGTCACACAAATGAAAGGATTGCTGGTGTTAACAAGTCACATCCAAGGATACCTGCAAAACACCACATCGAAATGGAACGAAATCTGTAAGTGCATACGAGACATTACGGAAGTGGTGGTCACTCTGACTGAACTTTGTTCTGATGCTGCATACCTGTGTGTATTGAGCAAACCATCATGCCTTCCTCTTATTCCTGGAATTGTTGATTCATATAAAGTGTCAAGAGCCAACCTTGAGATACATTTAAGCTGTCAGCAAATTCAACAGCTGTCATATACAGAATTGACGCCACCACTACTGGTCCAGTTATGTTACAGCATCAACCAGAATCTTGCAATTTTGACAGAGTGTTGTAAACGAGCCAGTGAACGAACGAATGATCAGCACAATGAAGAACAGTTTAAATTGTGTACCAAGAGTTTTACAGCTTGCGGAAGTTGTGTCGTGTCCAGTATTAAGTCATTCAAGGCCCAACCATCAGAAGCCACTCGGCAGCGATGTGTAAGATTCTGTGAGGCACTTTCAGCATCAACAGATGCTTTGGTAGGCTTTGCAACAGAAAGTCAGTTTGGTTGGAAAGCTGGAACTATCACACCACAGGCTGAAGAGGCCAAGAAAGCAATTTTAGGTAAGTAGTTGGGTAATCTTGTTTAGATTTTTACCGTCACAGACAATGTGATGTTATTTGATTGTTAAACAAATAATTTGGTTAACCTTGTCTATAAAAATAATTTAATTCATAGGGCCTACACATCCTAAGAATTAAACATCTTGTTTCGGAGTTATTTATAGCTGGCTGGTAGTTTGTATAGAATAATTGTATCTAGACAAATATTATATATATAATACATACATATATACGCTTCTTAATAATTAAACTTAAGGCCCTTTGTAACTGTGTCTGACAATTCCAGTGATTTTGTCATTTGATTGTTGCAGGAGCGTCTTTAAACCTGATGTCTGCCTGTGTTCAGCTTATGCGGGTTGTTAAAGAACTGTCATACAACCAGCAAAACATTACGTATCGAGAGCGTCTTCATCACTGTATAGCTGCCATATCACAGTCGTCTAGTCAACTAACAGACACTCTAAGACAGTATCTGTCACAACAGGACAGATTTCATGTGGGACACACGGCTTCACCATCGACTGCTCCAAGGTAGCCCAATGCACTGCACACACTTGGTGATTGGTGATCTCTCGGCTTGGAAACTCTAAATATGCTTTGCATCAGTTCAGTGCTCACCGTGTTTGTAATGCTGATTGGCTCCTTTGAACTTTCTGACAGTTCCGATGCATTTCATCATTAGAATTGGTGAGTATAAGTTCATATTCTAAGATGTAAAGAATTAATAGAATTTAAGACATACTTTATACTTTTCAAAATAATTTAAGAAATGAGGATGCTCACATATGTAATAAAAACTAATAAAATTCACTATTTGTATAGTGTAATAATCAAATAATGATCTATGGTACTGTGCATTAATATAGCCTAAAAATAATAGTCTAAAACACAATATATCAACATTTATACGATATCTAAATTATAATTAAACCTCTGAGTATAAATTTGCAATTTATAGTAAATATTACCAGGTAGTTATTTTTTGTGGGACTGGTAGTGGCTGTATCAACAATGTGATCATTTCCAAGTGATATGCCCAAGCGGAAAACATTTTTCGTCATCCACAACAATAGTTTCATGTAAATTAGTAAAGTTCTAATGACGTGTGTAGTACTGTGTACCAAATTGTTCAAATAAAATGTCACATTGTCCCAAAACACAGATGACTGTCCATAATCCCAATGCAGTTGCTGATCTATGCAATTGGCATACAGTGGTACATGAGACTGATGTGACTCAATTGTGAGCAAGAACTGAAGATTGCTACTAAATTTAAGTTAACATTGAAACTGAAATTCAACAATATTTCATGTATGGCAGCACACACATCTTAAATAGATCTGTTGGTTCTGCTTGACAATTAAGTTACTGGTAGTCCAGTACAGAACATTTACTAAGTTGGCAGGACTTGACATTAACTCTGGCCCACTGGCCCCGCGACTTATGAAGCTGTTGGGCCAGTTCGGGCCACCAGTTTCATATTTTACTGGCCCTGCGGGCCACTGGTTTAAATCCGATTGACCAGAGTCGTGTTTCCGGTAACCCGATCCTACCTAGCAAAACAGACGACCTTAAAACCTAATCTTTTTATTTGATATTTCAATCAATGTTCGCTGTGTATCCCTGTTTAGCTGAACTAAGATGTCTTTTGCACTGAATTTTATTATTATAGTATGTGCCCACATTAAATCAGAAAACTGGTGTAGCTGATGTTGAATTTCTGGTTTATGATGGTGGTGCAGGCTGATGGCACTACGTCACTAGTCGGCACTTGTGTCGAATCCGAACACTTTTGAACTTGAAGCCCAAATAAAAACCATGCATCATATTCACTAGTCGGCACTTGTATCGAATCCGGACCCTTTTGAAGCCCAAATAGCGACCCGGTTTGTCCTAGTCTGCACCGCTGCGGCTGAGCGTTACTGCACAGCGCGCATAAAATGAATGATACAGCAGCATATGTTGATACAAATCAAGGTGCTGGTTACACCTCAAATGGGCGTAAGACGCAATGTTCTTAAAAATAAACGTGCCTAGGATAATGTTGATTGATGGAACTGTCTCACTGAGGTATCAAAGTTAGACAAAACTCAAGTTATAATGGTGAAATCGAGGTGGGTCCTGATTTGATACAAATGCCCACAATTCTATTAAACTAATGTTCTACGCCGTTAATTATTTAGCAAAATAAGGAATGTGATTCATAAGATATCTTTGTGCTAGATATATAATACATATTTCCACAAAGTTGTGCAAACAAACTTTTAGGAAAGTTGATTTGAGTGAAGTACTTACGAATATATACCACCAAAGTTCACATCTCATAAAAGACGTCTATTGCCCAAAACCTTGTATACTAACGGGTTATCAATAACTTGGGCTAGACAGTGATATGTTTGCACAGAAATTGGATATGATAAACAACTTATACTGTTTTATAAAAAAGGACACAATTTCATAAACATTCTGGCAATTAATAGAAACATACTTTTGTGGCATTCCAGAAATGACTGTTTAATTAATTGCACAACATGCTAGCAACAAATAAAATATAAGGAACATAAACCCAATTTACCATATTATAATCATTTAAAGGTGATGATGAAAAATTCTTTAGATGATACCACTGGATGCTTCCCAGAGAAGTCGAGATGGTGTTCGACTGAACAGGTCTGCCAGGGAGTAAAGTATAAAGCGCTTTGAGCAGTTCTTAGGACTGGATACTGCACTATATAAGAACTTACCTTTTATTTGTTTACTGACTCTGTCAGCGTAGTAACAAGGCCTAGGGTTAGGGCAAGAAAAACATCACCACAACCAAGTACCAGTGGTCATGTGGAAACCACACCTCAACTGAGTTCCAGTGGGAAAATGGAAACCACACCTCAGCACGATGAAACAATCATGATTACTACATTTACAAGTAGTGTCTTGTTGTTTAATATCTCCCCTCTATATTCAAGAGTAAAGGTTAAAACAGCTCCTTTAGAAAAGACCCCCCTAGCAATGTTTCATGCCTGTGGTGCACGTATAGCCCACCCCTACCACCTCGCCCATCATTTTACCCAGGGAAATACTGGTTCATTTTGTTACATTTGTTATAACTAATTAAACCTCAGAGATTACCCATGTGGATACGATGTCATATATGCGCTGCCGAACTCATCTATCTCCACCTGCATGATTAGCGAATGGCGGCGGACATTAATTATTAACCCAATAAGTGGTCTTGTTACAAGTTGACTATGGGTGGCAAGATGACAGTTGGGTTCATGACACAGACAAAAAAAGTGCAGTGTATTTTTTAGAAAGGATTTTAAACAAAATTCATCTGCTCTGACATAAGTGCATTTGAGTAGACAGATTTCCAGGTGTGATTGTAGAAGTTGTTGACAGTAAAATGGTGTATTTTTAGCTGATTTTACTAAACGGAAGGGTATTTGGCAGCAATTTGGTTAGTTGACCCTTTATCCGGATTACTGCCTGCATCCATTCGTAAATACTGACGGGTGTCACACATGCAGGCATTTTACAAGACCTTCTGGCCAATCAAGCAAGTGGCATTGTTTTCTGAATGTCTGCTTATTAGTGTGTAATATTATGTAATTTAACTGCTTGAGACATCTGGCCTTTGAGGAATGCACACGTTAAGGTGACTTTTTGTTGATATTTACCTTTGTAAATAGGGCATAAGGTCAAAAAATCAATATAAATTTGAATGTAACATAATAGCTGGCTGTATTGAATATTCTTATAAAACACATATTGGACTTGAGGAAAACTGTATCAGGAGTTCATAGTGCCACCTGAGAATGTTGTGCTGGATTACAAATTATCCATAAGTGAAGTGCTGATTTTTCTGGTGCTTTGTCAAGTTTGGTGGCACCTTTGAAATGTGCATAAACACAAACATGTGGAGGGATTACCAAAAATTAAATTGCAGAGTGGTGTAACATTGGTGCCTATAAAGTATGTTGTTTTCAACATTTTTCTCCAAAATCACCATGTTTATTTGGGGTCATGACACAGTTATACTTCCTGTTTCAAAAAAAGTACAGTGTATTTTTGATAAAAGATTTGTTTACAAAATTCACCTCTTCTGACATAAGTGCATTTGGGTAGTCAGATTTCCAGGTGTGATTGTAGAAGCTGTTGACAGTAAATGGTGTATTTTTAGCAGATTTTACTCAATGGAAAGGTATTTGGCAGCAATTTGGTTAGTTGACCCTTTAGCCAGATTACTGCCTGCATCCATTTGTAAATATTGACGGGTGTCACACATACAGGCATTTTACGAGAGCTAGAAATTTAACATTTTTTTACTAAACTTGACCAGCATGTCGATAAGATAATAATACAGCAGGTGAGAAGTTTAAGAAATTTTGTAGGTCACGTTTTCATATAATCAGACAAAACGTTAACATGGTTGCCGATGGGAAAACTATCAGTGTGCTGACCCTGTCTGCATGAAAAAATGCTAGTGCATGTTCCGTAATTGAAAGACACCAAGAACATTAAACGTGATTTGTTATACTGTCAAACAGTTGATAGCATTGCAAAAGACAAAGACTGCAGCAATGGAACTTGTAATACAACCTTGACTGAGCGAGAGCAAGGACTCTGGACAGCGTTCACACTAACACTGTCCCACACTGAAAATTTATCATGGTATCATGTACGCCTGATCCTGGCAATACCAGCAGCGGTAGAATTGAGCCTCAGGCACAACTAAAACCAAAAAATGCTTTTTATGTGCTGATGACAGCCAGCTAAAATTTTGAGGCCACTCACCCCAGAAAATACCTTCCACCTATCAAAACACCTATAGGTGCTTATCAGCTTCGTTAGTTCATCTTCACACAGACTCAGTGTATTTTGATAATATACGAGTTGATAATAGGTCTATATAATGTCACATTGTAATTTTTTATGTTAGATTTTTACAGTATTCTTGGAATTTAAACCGACTATTATGTGATATATATACTGACAGTGACTTTTGTCATTGATGCTAATGGTTTATTTTTAGTCCTTTGGCCAAAGGTCCAAGGGACTATTGCCATCACTCTGCGTCCGTCATTAGCTGCCGTATCTCAGAAACCGTTCAGCAACTTTTTCTATAATTTTGCATAGACATATCTTAGGGCACTGCCACTATGCACGAGAAATCTGTATTTGATTGAATCATTTTAAGGGCTCCCTAGGGCCTCCAAGGACCCCAAAACTGATAAAAATGTAACATTTTGTCTATTTTTTTCAAAAACTGTTCAGCAACTTTTTCTCTAATTTTGCATATACGTTTCATGTGGTAGTGTCACTTTAAACAAGAAACCTGTATTTGATTGAATCATTCTAAGGACACCTAATGACCCCCCAAAAAGGACCCCAAAACTGGTAAATTTTCACATTTTGCCAATTTTTTCAAAAACTCTTAAGTAACTTTTTCTCTAATTTTGTATAGACATTTCATATGGTAGTGCCACTATACACAAGAAATCTGTATTTGATTCAATCATTCAAATGTCCCCTAAAATGCTAATTTTGTTTAACTAAATGGTCTACTGTAGCAGTAGCTCTAGCAAGCTTCCAGTCCTTTTGTTCAGCTAATGCCTTTTCCCACAACATCTGTCACACCACACTGTGGCTGGCTGGTTAAAGTGTGACTAATCTGTAAATGTCACTGGCAGAGGCTTGGGTCACTGTGTCTGGTGGTAGGAAGTATGACTAATCTGTAATTGGTCACTGGCAGAGGCTTGGATCAACAAACACAGCACCTCGTACCTGAAACAGAACACTATTCCCCTTCCCAAAACATCTGTCACATGCGGAGTCTGTGTCTTGTATGGATATATATTTTTATGCAGTTGTTTTATATAAGCAGAAAGTTAATCGAAATTAGTTATTCTTAGGCCACAGAAAAGTAATTCCCGGTTTCTCATCGATGCATGTATTTAAAAATATGTGCCACAACATTTTATTTTCTATTATAATTATTCCTCTAAATGCAAGACATGGTGCAATAAGTGAACAGTAAACCTGTAAACATTTTACTTCCATCATAACCCTTAATGATCTGTAACTATGATTCACCAAAAAAACATTTGATTAATAATTACCTACAGGGTTGTTTGATTTATGCCGGGCAGAAACTGTTTCTGTAAAAAACATTTGATTAATAATTACCTACAGGGTTGTTTGATTTATGCTGGGCAGAAACTGTTTCTGCCTGGCAGAAACAGCAACAATAGGAAATACATGCCATTGATAGGCAAACGTGTTCTTTTTATAGAAAATGTCAGTTTCTCTCTGTACCTGTCTACGTATGATAACCATTTGTCTACCATGCTCACAATAAACATCACATGAATGATAAAAGGAAGATCACTGCCACTTAACTTGTGGATTATTATTATTATAAAACTGCTCTGCTACTGCTTGGTGGACAGTAAGCTGCAACTGTCTTTTAGTTGTTTACATTTTGACAAACTACTATTATATAGCACTAATTTTTGAATGAATGACATTTTGAGAATGCATGTCGTTGTTTGCGGTGTAACTTTTGTATGCTTCATTTTCTGCTGCTACAAGTTGCGTTCATCTGAAAGATTATTCAGTTACCTATCCAATGATAATACATATGTTGTGGTGTTGGAAATATATAGCTTTGGTATATTGTACACGAGGGTTGAGATATGTCACTCAATATATGAAGTGTGACTTTCAGATACTTCATTTTGTAGTGCTATAAATTATGATGGGCCTCTCCATTAGCTCCCTATATATTTATGTGAAATATATCATTATGTCATTAAAATATTTCAGAACAGGCTAATGCTAAGCTGCAACTGTCTTTGAGTTTGTTTACATTGTTACAAACTACTATTATATAGCTCTAATTTTTTAATTGGCACGACTAATGCTAATATATCCCACAAAATGACTTCTACAGGAAACAACGTTGGTGTAAATTATCATCCCATTATTCTTACTGACAAACACCTGTAAGTTAGGTAACACCTTCGAAGTTCTGACAGCAGGACACTGCCTTCGGTGAAGTCGAGACAAAAGTTTGACAAAGGCTTCAAGTTCAAATGGTCTATCACCGTCCAGCTGACCAATTTTTTATTTTCTTTAGACTACCTTTTACTCTCAAATAATCTGTCCTCTTAATTTTATACATAAAGACATAATCTGGCATAACTTTATACATTTTTGTAGCAGCACATTTGTACTTCCAGTGTATCATATATTTATCACTTGTTGTGTATTACACCCAGCTGTGGAGCTAAGATTCTCTGCCTGCTATTGTTTGATGGAAACTGTGACTAATATGTAATTGGTCACTGGCAGTAGCTTGTTTCAACAGACAGCATTAAGCCACTAGACCCCTGTTAAACTGGACAGTTGCCTGTAGGTTTTAAACTGTGTGCCACATTTGAATGTTGTGCATGTACTATTTCCATGCAATCCATTTGCATATATAATTTCAACAGCCGTTTTCTTCATTTTCACTTTTTGACCCCTACCATGTTCAGTACTCCATAACTTCGCCAATTTTTGTAGCAGTCATATAATTTTTGAAACTGTGCAAAGCACCCTACCAAACCTTTACAAGGATGTAAGAAAACAATGTTACAATTTTTCTGACTTATCACTCATTTGGTCAGCCAGGGTCACATATAGACATATTAGTCCAAAGGACTTCAGGGCCACTTGGCCCATTTTTTACTTATTTTGGTGTAATAAAATGTGTACATAAATGTGCAAAGATTTTTTATTGACACCTCAGATTTTGCATTAATAGTAGAGTGGCACTATGATTAAAAATCTTCGCGTTCTCACATCCTATAGTCATTACCATAATTTCATAAAAGAATATACACAAATAACAGCTTTGGAAACACCTGCATTCATGTCATTGCTCCTATTGAACCCTTGTGTACTTCTTGTGAAGCGATGGGCACCTTGGTATCAGCATTTTTAGTCCTTTGGCCGAAGGTCCAAGGGACTATTGCCATCACTCTGCGTCCGCCGTCTGACGTCCGCCTTTAGCTGCCGTATCTCGGAAACCATTCAGCAACTTTTTCTCTAATCTTGCATAGACATATCTTAGGGCACTGCCACTATGCACGAGAAATCTGTATTTGATTGAGTCATTTTAACGGCTCCCTAGGGCCTCCAAGGACCCCAAAACTGGTAAAAATGTAACATTTTGCCAATTTTTTCAAAAACTTTTAATTTTTTTAATTTTGCATAGATATATCTTAGGGTGCTGCCACTATATACAAGAAATCTGTATTTGACCATTAATAATGTGCAAAAATGTAACGAGTAAACAAGGTGCAGCGAGTAGCATTACAACGTAATTGAACAAACACTCTGTAATATCGTTCACCCTACCCCAAAACTGACATGCCCACCAGAAGCGAATGCCCTGTTCGACAGCTGTCAAAACATGGTCGGTCATGGCTGCCGCTTCCTACCATTATGTTTTCGATCTAATTTACTGATTTCTAAGACATACAAGTTCATTTATAGACATAAAGAATGTTATTATGTTGGGAGATATTGATGCCTCATTGGTTTTCTTCTTGGTGTTACCTGTGTTTGCACCTGAATAACAAAACACCAGACTTTTCGCTGCCCGAAGCATCTGGTGACGGCACATATTCGTTCAAATCGTCGGCCACATCGATCTCGCAGTCAACAACACTGGTCCCATCTGATTCATCCGAGTCTAAACCAATAGCATCCAATACCCGTTCGTAGTTGTCAATTCCTTGAATCGGGAATCGTTGACAATCCATGCTCAACTTCACAAAACTCTCAAAAAATGAAATACAATGGGAAAATTCTCAGAATGGTCTCAAGATGGCGACAAATTATCTGGCTGTATTCTGGTCTTTCAATCACGGCTTTACACAGAAATGCTGCTGATGTCTAGCGACCAACGTGAGCACCAGTCACCAACCCCTACATATCAGGGTTTTGTCCCTAAGACGTTAAACAAATTACGTCCAAATAATGCTTTGTGTACTTCGCAATACTGCATTCCATAACTTTTTTCCACCTTTCAAATTCCTTAACATATTTGCTATACTTAATCACAAGAACAATTTCCCACACTTGTACGCCTCTTGTGAAAAAAGCAGCATGATGCGATATGTTTACAAGTATTTTTGAACTAACACATGCAAGCATGATCGCTTGTTACAGACAGAAGACTATACAAGATGGATCATTAACATCGGCCACTTTAACATTGGATTAATCATCTTTTAAAGCTACCAAAGGACATAAAATTGTATAAGGAGTCCATACATGAAACAAGGAGCCTCGGACTCATGGACTCCCATAAAAATCGGAGCCTGCATTGTCTTTAAAAACTGTCATAGTTCTGTGAGTGGCTTAGGTGGTTTTTTATTCAGGTTAGGAGTATGTCCTTTCTAAATGGAAATCATACTAATAAGTGCCAATTATAAGTGAGCTACGATCAATTAATTGTTCCTATGTGAAACCTGGATATGATTACCAGTTTCTCCTTCCTCACACACACACACACACACACACACACACACACACACACACACACACACACACACATATATATTATATACAATAAAAACAATGCTCTGAAAAATTGCATCCACAGGGCAGCAGCAAGTGAAGCTGACACAATCTCATTTATTCAGTCAAGCTGTACAATGAATTAGTTGATGTTCCAAGATTTTTGTCCCCCTTTGACAAGCATGTTTTATTGGCGCGGACCACACCCACATATCAATGCAGGTGAGCCTGGACTAGTTTAAGAACAAGCCATAAACCATGCAGCAGACTGCCACCCAGAAACAGCCTCCTACATAGTGGCAGTTGTCCTTCATGATATGGCAGCCCTAGGACTGCAGTAGTATGCTGACTGCATTCCATGGGTGGCGCCTGTAGGGTGTAGCCCAGTCCTTGCATAACAATTTTGTAAGAGTCGCAATATATCACTTTGCTATACAGTTTTATTCTTGTCAGTGCAATTGGTCATTTTTCATGCTACTTGCATAGTTATGGAATTAAGTTTTGTGAGCGTATTTTGGATGTCATTCACTATACCTGAACTACGTTGCCATTTCTTTTAAATTGGTGCCATAAATTTTAGAATTTTATCTTGGTGTGTCTGGTACTACTTCAACATATACCTGTTTTCGATCAATTTCAACTGAAGTAAAGGTACAGTTCTTCTATTGTGCACATTTTATTTTCTCACATAAATCCACTAAGTACTATCGGTACTATACCCAGCCGAATGAACACAGACGGTTGTACAGTAATCTGAGAATCGAACCGTGGTCCTTTCAGAGAGTTTGATTTTTTATCACTGTGCAGTATGCCACCACACCAAATAAAGATGTCATTATTATTAACACTTTCCAATAGTTGTAAATCATAATAGATTCACATCTATACATTTTCTCAGTTGGAGTTATAGTACAGAGTACAAAGACTTGTAATAATTGCATCAGCAGTAAAACGAGTTGGCAATAGACAACATGATTCTAAATTCTGTTAATGGCCTCCATGTTGAAACTATAAAACAATGTAAGTGCGCTACATGGGAGATGTCAGGGACTTCCTGTCATAGATCAGCACAGGTTGTTGCAGGCACTCTGCTCTTCTGGGCTGGAGGTGCTGCTCTTGCCTATATAAATAGATACGACCTTCGAATTGCAGACGTAAACAGCCCCACCCCATGTAGGACTGATGGGATGGGCGTAGAACGAGAACTTTGCCAATTTCTCACAGTGCACAGTTGCAATATCAGTTGGTAGTTACTCTTTTAGTTTTATTGATCCTTCCAAAGGCCTTATGCCATATTTCTCGTGGCTGCCTAGGCTCTTGCCATGTAGAGTACTTCCTGTGGCCAGTGAACCATGTTTTGGCTTCATGTGCACTCCATGTTTCCCACAACTGAGCTAAGAGTATGCATGATGTAATGTAACTGGGAATGTGAATACCCCAGTACCATATGTAACAGTAAGTAGATTGAATGATGCTCATGCTAACTTCTTTTCAAAGAATTGAGGCCAAGTTTAATCATCAAAATTTTACATAAAAATATTAAATAAAAAAATGTACCTCAAAAGTCTTTACTCTTGTTTGTGTATGTAGTCTTCATACAAGTTCATATCTTTGCATTTTGTTATGTATTAAATATAAGACAACAGGTTCTGATTGTGTTTTATCATTTTGTAGGATCTGTGACAATTACAGCTGGAGGCTGGAGTGTGGAAGCTGCTGTGCTTCGGTGGAAGCCCTTTCGTCTGTGTTGACTAGTGCCAATGATATGCACACAGGACAGTGTTTGCTTTGAGGTTGACTCCTTTTACATTGATGCCATCGTTTACAAGTGCACTTTGTGCTGAGGCACACTTCCAGTGCCACACCCATCGGAACTGGGCCGTTTATCTGCCTTTCTGTGGGATAAAGTTACACTCGATGGCTCTAAATGTATGCAATACAGCTTTTTGAATACATTGGTAATTTGATCAGCCGAATGTAATGGGCAACTGGCATTCTGACAAGGGCTCCTTCATGGATTTGCCTGCGAATGCTTGGTCAGTTCGTGGTTACAAATATAGCATAGCGTAGTTTAATTATTGTAGAGCATATTTATTCTGTCACAACACAAGTGCCCTGTTGTGAAAGTTGCAAAGATATTTTCATGAATATTGGATATTTATTTATTAGGAACTTTGAACTGAGAAATTTATTTCTCATGAAAGTAATACCTTGTGTTTTTCCTGTATAATCTGTTGCACATGAAAAACTAATGGAATATTAAGTGGGGTCTTCATGAGATCCTAGATATGCCACTGTTGCCACCTCCCAAGAAACATAAAAACAAGTGATCAGTCATGGCAGTAATTATGTGATGTATGAAATTAATTTGTATTATAACAATGAAATGGGAAAGTTTGTACCTGTCAGTTAAATGGGTTATATTGAATTACTGTGAACTTGGAAAATAATGTTTATGTTTGAACTTGATATTTGTATCTCCTGCCCCAATCCAGTTTATGGTAAGACACTTAACTTTTAATATAATAACAGTAAAAATGGCAGACGACATGTCAAGAGGTCGTCACATCAGTTCACACATTCCCAAAATATGTTAGTCATTACACACAGGGGGTTCAGTCGTCACCACCTATCATTGGGAAACTAGATTGCTACAGTCATGCCACCTAGCAAGTGAACAATATATATTGCAAATTGATGAACGATGGAGATAATTCACGTACTGTAACGTAACTGGGAATGTGAGTACCATAGTAATAAGTTTATTGAGTAATACTCGTGCTTATGTAACATCTATACAAAAAAACATTGGTGCTTATCTGGTGGGGAGATTTGTTTGAACCAATACTACTGGTAAGCAAATTTTTTACTTTGTGAACTTATGAGACCATCCCTGAGTAAGTACTGTGTGATGTAAGTAGGAGAGCTAAAACAGTAATACCGAGCCAGTATAATGCATCGTACTAAATAAGTAATTATGCAGTGTACAAGGACGTAATACTTAACAGGTACCAGGTAGTCATCAAGCCACTTGTGTGGTTTGGTCACAGTCAACTCAACTGGCTGGGAGAGCAACACAACCCTTGGCAGTCTGCTATGTCCAGTCTTCACATAATTTCATTCACATTATTCGTATTCATTTAGTATCTGTAAGTGGATTATAGTTTATAACAATGGTTGTTCCCCTCAATCCTTGTGAGCCGGGGATGCTCTGCTAACCACGTCAGTACTCTCTGGTATATTGTCTTGTTAAAATGTGGATTTATAGCATTCAGTCGTTTAACTACCTTTTAGATTTTGCAGTTTTGGGATTAATTGCCTGTTATTACCTCTCATGATCAATGATAGGGCTCTTTGTAATTGAACTGGTTTTTGGAATCACAGGACGAGAACAATAACTGGGACAAAATGCACCTGATTCATTGAACTTGCTTGTAATGCATGGGATAAAGGCTAGAGGCACCGTAGTCGTTTAAACACCAACATTCAAAGTTGTATATCATTACCAGAATCGGAGGCATCGAAATAACAGTATAGGTCACTTTGAACCACACGGCAGACGATGGAGTACATGATTAATTGAAAATTATCTTCTTAACTTTGAACCTTAGTTATATAATAGTGTGGTAAATCGAAGTGTATAATTATTTATTCTTGAGGTCACTTTTTATTGAGTTATTCATTTGTCATGGCGCTGTGAGAGTTACATGTTGTAGCATACATAGTGCAAAAACAGGTGTTACGTATAACTTGATTTATCCGTATGCCATAGTGTAATGACTATGGCCCACCCTTTGGCACTGGGGTCAATTTATTGTATGTTTATAACGTGTTGTGCCACTTCACATGGAAGCGTTACAAACTAATAGGTGACTAATCTCGGTCCCCTTAGGCACGTCTTTCTAAGTTCCTAAATATGCCACTGCATTTATGTACACCACTGCACAAAGGTGATGTATGTATTATGTACACTTCTGATGCACATACATTCGAGCTTAATTTAACTTACTTTGCTCACTCAGACACCCATCATAATAACTCAAACCATGAGTTTCACTAACATTCTTCTGAGTTTATACTCATAGCGCAATTTTTCTCTTTAAAATTGATTTAATTCCTTAACAGTAGTCTTGTATACTGAAAACTGTCAACTTCAGGACATGCCACCAGGACACTTTCGTCGGTGTGTCATGGAAATGTCCTGTGATATGGCATTGGCTTTTTACATTTTGAAAAGCCCCTTATATTTTACATTGGATTCTGTTTAATAATGAGTTTTCCTGATATATGCTCATCTTACGGAGCTGGTCCCCTGGTGTGTTACACAAAAGTTACTCCACATGTAAAAAATATATAAGAAAATTCTATATAGATAATAGAAAACTGATCACCAAGTCACTTTTCAGTATAGACATCGGGGGTCACATTCTGACCCCTATTTTACATTTAATATAAACATAAAAATCAGGCTTGGGTTCAAATGCAAGTCAGTGCATTTAAATGTTATGCAAATGCAAGGTTTTGATACAAACTTGCAAATGCAGCTGTTTTTTTATTTAGACATGCAGATGCAATATTTTCAAATGCATTTGCACTTGAACCCAAGCCTGAAACATACTATGCACATTTTTAATGCATGGCATACATTTTAACTGTTGGATGCTTGTACAGGCTACTTTGTTTTATTAGTATCCCAAGCGTTTGTTTGCATTATGATTCATTGCATCATTGAAATTAATTTTCATATTTTTAGCTCTGTATATACCGTATCTGTTATGTTAAGCATACAAGACGCTTAACAAAAATGTTAGGCATGAAAATATGTCAAATTTTGCATTCCAATAAGCATAGAGAAGTGTATACTCATTTCTGAGGTTCCTGGATACAGCCGTCTCAGCAGATGTTACTGGCAAGTGATTTATGCACCTCACAGGTGAGCCATAGTACACCAGAACACTGTGGTCTGATTATTTAGGAGGACCTTTCAATATTTTTTCAATGAGCTTTGAATCTAGTGCAACATTGGAAAAGATTAAATTACAGTGATAGATTCAACAGACAATGTTGGCATTAGAGATCGCTGTCACTGTGTCAAGGGCTGCTAAAAAGGGAGGTGTACACCAGTTAGGACATACCGGTAGTTATTATATGCTTAATAGAACAAATATGGTATCTGTGACAAATAAACCAATAACAATGCTCAGTGTGGCTCATAAACACACTGGTCAGCTCCTGCTGTAGTTTTCTCAAGACACTAGAGAGCAGTCATTATTTGTTGGGGAGAGGGTGGGATTGTCTGCAGGAATCCGGGTACACACCCCGATTTTGAAATACCATTCATCCCCAAATCCTGTGCACTGGAATGTGACCCACCCTCCAACGTGTACTAAATTTTGACCCATCCCCTAATTCTGTGGACTAAAAATAGCTCACACCTGATTACTTTAGCCAATCTCCTGATAAATGTAATTAATGACTGCATCCTGATGTTGCTGCAATATTTTGTTGTATTTGAAGTGCTGAACTGCAAAATGTGTTATATCCAATATGTGCATTTTCCTGTTTTCTGGTGTTTGTTGTTAAGTGACAGACACTTAGGAAAATTGTCATTTCATCGTGACATATAATGTGCCACAAAACACTTACATCCATCACTACGCATCGACTAGATGGCAATCATGGCATCACAAAACTAGTCCTAATTCAATTTACTTTTGGCGAACAAACACTTGATTTGTAAATAACAGCATGTCATCAATTGTTGAAAGCACAAATATTGTGTTTTATGAATATTTTATTTTAGGCAGTTTGCTTTATATAAAATAAACTATGGTTTTTTGACAGTCGACACTGTCTAATAGTAACAAATCCTAATCTTGTTAATACGAATGAAGGCACACTATTGCATTGCACTGTATTGTCTTGGAAACACATTAACATTAAAATAATATTTCATAGTATTACCATGTACTAAATTCTTCTGAAACTAGCAAGCAAGCAAGCCTTACGTAATGTCGTAATTTCTACCCTTAGCAAGATATATTGATAATCAGAAGCATGCATTGCACACATTGCTCAGATAGTTTTGTAAATTATTATACACTGTAGTGTACATGTAGTAGATAGCAACAATGGCATAATTTTGAGTTCCCGTTTGTACAATCTACATGAACTTGTATCTGTGCCAGCTAATATTCTCGAGCACACCTATCTGTTGTATATTATCAACCGGTGTATTTTGTGGGTGACTTGGTGGAATGAACCGACTGGTGCTTTTTTCTTGCACTTCATATTTATCCATGGAACTGTTGCCATTGCAGTCATCATGATATTTCATATGGAAATTGTTTCTTTGATGAATAAAACAATCAAGGCATGGAAATCTTTGTATTCTTTCCTGTGTGTTAGTTTTGCATTGCAAACTTGTTTAGATTCCAACTCCTCACGTGCAGCGCAGTAGCGCAGCAGTAAGGCTTCGGACCCTCGACTGAGAGAACCCGGGTTTGAATCCTATGTGGCGGTGTCGAACCTTTGGCAGGTTTGTTTACTCTACATTGCTTCAGTTCACTTAGCTGTATGAATGAGTACCAGGCTTTAGACAGTTGTGGATATTTGTGTACGAATAATCTTTACGCATTAATTGCAGCATGGCTGAATGCTTCCCAGAGAAGTTGAGATGGTGTTCGATTGAACAGGTATGCCAGGGAGTAAAGTGTAAAGCGCTTTGAGCAATCCTGAGGACTGGATATTGAACTTAGCTTTAATTCTTTTGCATTTTGGAACAATTACACTTTGGTTTAAATACAGTGAAACCTTATTAATCTGGACACCCAATAATCCAGAAACTCATTTCATGGGAATGGAATTTTCATATGCTATACAGTATTATGGTTTACCACAGTATATATACACCTTATGTGCATGACTTGTTTATCTAGAAAACTTCAAGAGAATGGGAACCAAGGTATCTGGATTACCAGTAATGATGTTCCACTATGAACTAAGAATAGATGAGTAAGAAATGATCCCATAGATCAAATATTATTATCAGATAATATAATATCAGCTTAATTAATATTATAATATCTTATTGGGATAGACCAATGCAAAGTCAAAGGTGAATTTTATTTAGTTCCAGTACATTCATCGTGACATGGGTGAACCTATGTTACGTTTATAATCAAGTTGACTCTTCACAAATACATCTAGATGACTGACAACTAATCTCATTGTACACGGTAAATACACATTGCCTCACTATTGTATGCAGTGCAACCTGACAACAAAGGTCTCCGCTGGAACTAGACCAAAGTGACCCGAATAACAAGTTACTTCATTTGCAGGACTAATTTCCTACAATTAACTGTTAAGGAATTAATTTGTGACTGTCTTAGGGTGACCTTAATTGTGAGGTGGTTGTATTACCAAAGGAGCCATGATTCGGCACGAAGCGGAGTTCAACATCCTCTGATTTGTACTCCCATAACTCTTAAAATACCTTATCTTCTTCCTATTAAACCGACATTCAGCAGTTACTTATTGTAACATTATTTGTCCTCGCTAACAATTGTATATTAAAATAGACATTTATTAGGGCTTGCCACAAAAAGATGAAACATGTTGGGAACATGTGCAAACACAAATTATGGCCGTATTACAGGAAGTTGGCAGACATAGACACCAGAGTGAAGGGAGGCACTTGAAAGATGATGATCTCTTCAATGTATAAACAAATGGAGACAGTCTCGGTCTTTTGAGACGTAGGGTGGCGTGTATGTGAGTGGCAGGTATACCCATCAGTGTAATGAACATTATAATTTCTAGTTAGTCTTAAGTGGACGCCCTTGGGTCAACATAGGTGTAAACACACACGTGGGCAACATGTACTCAATCAAATGCATCATTACGCATGTAATAAACATAATGTTCATGACTATATAAAGTGGTGATTTAATTAAATTGCTGCAACAGTTGATTTGTCAGTAGTTGAAAATGTTTTGGTAAATTAATCTTTTCATGCATTCAGCACTGTCTTAGTCGTACACAAGATGACCAACAATAAACCGAGGAAACATGTTTGGTTTTTACTAAATAACAGATACAAACATGAAACCAATGGTGCTGTATGATATATTAATCTCTCACATTAATGTGCATGACCCGTGACGTCTTCATGCTTGTAAGTTATTTGATCAACAAGACCAGGTGTGTTGATTAAACATTGTGAACAATGTTCTTATAAACCTACATTGAATAATAATTATATACAGATATACATATTACGTATAAAATAAACGTGTATATATAATAAATGTAATAAAATATTTTATTAGTACAAAGTCCAATTGTTTTAATTGTACAATCATGTTATAAAAACTTACATAGTTTAAATGATATTTATTTCAACATCTTTAACACACAAATGCATTTAAACTACAATTTGTTAATATAATTTGATCGTTATTTGTTTAATTTGAATGTTCAAATATATTTTTATAATTGTGTGCTGAACAACAATGTCAAAATTCATTGTAAGATATACCTCGAAAAGGAGAATAAACTAGTGGGAGAGAATGAATAATAGATGATGGCAATTCTGGAGACAACTCACTTGTTTAAATGTAAGAGTAGGGCAGATTACAAGATGCTGTAAAAGACTAGCTTTCACCCACCCATCGAACAACAAATCAAGGGCAGTTGTTATCACAATAATACCGTAGCATTGCATGAAGCCAATAATAATTTCCAGCCCCAGTGGCACCCTCTGGAGGATGTATCACTTCAATTCATCGACAGAAAATGATTAACTCTAAATAACTACCATAACTACCTTTTTCTACATCAATTGATAGATGACAGACCAATGCTCCAAGGATATAAATACACATGGAAATAGACAGGCAGACCTGTGCACCTGGGTGGAGATACACATACATACATACACACTGCCTCCAAAGTAGCGTATTAATATATAGATGATTTAACGATACCAACTACAGTGTATCATAGTTTGTATTTGCTGGTGCAGATTTTAAAATAGCTCAATCTGATAACTAAACAGATTATCTTCAAACATCCAGTGTTTTGGAGTCGGAACGTCACCTTACTTTACAAGTGTGCAACTTGGGTTGGATAAGTGCATGATTTTTCCATCAGAAATGTTTCAGTAGAGCTACTAATTGATTTGAGTGCAAGTTGATCAATTGTTAGTCCTAAACAAAAGCAAACGGTTAGACTTTACTGAGGGAAATAATTAATCTTTTGCTGGGTAATTTAATATTTTATGTGACTAAGTGTGGTGCCTTTCTTTCCGGAACCCTTTAATGCATCACTGTCTTGAATATTTAAACGATGATTACATCCAATGTCCACACGCGCACAAGTCAACATGTTTGTTCACAGGGCGGCTCGTATAGCATGTCAAATTCTGTGACAGTATTAGTTTCCTTGTCACCTGGAATATTTAAACAGTCATTGTAGGCAGGTATCTGCACACATGAGACAAGTGGATCTGTTTGCAGGGAGGGTGTGTCTCTAAAGATCTAATACTATCTTTGGTCTGCAGCATCAGATAATGACATGTGTATAAGAGCTGTTTATATAGATGATTCCTAACATGTGTGCTAAGTACTTCTAACAACACGTTAAGACTATCAGGATCCAGTCTCTTTGTACATTTGCACTTGTGAATTTGAAGATGTTCTTAAATGTATGGTATTTTTATGAGTGGATGAAATTATCGTTGATTAACGCATCAATGACATTGATAAGGTCTCTGTACCCCCATTTATGCAAACATCAACATTATATGCCGTAACATTTTTCCAGCCCACAGCTGGAGCTCAAAAAATAGTATGTTTCTAAGAAGTGTAGTCCGATGACAAATACCCACATTGTAAAAAACAAATGATTTTTGTAGACTGAGGTGCCCTGTTCATTTAGTAATTCACCAAAAAATATACTGTCACTGGCCTTCCTCTCAAAGACATTCATAAATCATTAAATGCATTCATCAAACAAGGTAACTCTCCTTCAGTATCCTACATTTCAGAGAACCACATTCAGAGATGGTATATCTTCACTTTTTACATTAGCTGGGACCAGATTACTGTTTTAATTTAAATTGCTTCTGTGTTGAATGAATTGCGAGTGATTGTAAGACGGTACATACTCTTCTATTATTTAAGCAGTTTCTTTTAACAAGTCCAAGACGTCCTTGTAGAGTTACATACCTGGTACTCATTTCTGTGACTTTTTAACTGCTCCTTTTAACTATAAATGTTTAATAGTACTGTGGCTATATTTGATGACTAGGACAGTTTATACTTGCCACAGATATACATTTCTAATGGCTAATGCACAATGTATGTACATCAGTGATGGTAGGATCCCTGCCTGTCAACACGCCATGTATCTGTTTGGAAGCCACCTGGGGAGGGAGCATGATTTTCTGGAGATAATTTGACAGATCATTTTTTCAACAGGGTGGTAAATAAATAAATATTAATAATTTGCATTTCATTTTCATTATATCCTAGCTAAAAAACTGCATATACAATATTTAAAAAACATTAACATTGTTGTAAATGGAAAAGTAAACAATCCAAACAATAAAAGTGATCTATCCCCAGCTGCATACTGATCTGCCACCTTCCAAGTGCAGTTGCACTGGTAGTGTCACTAAATACACGATAACATCGTTGTAAATGGAAAAGTAAAAAAATCCAAACAAATTAAAGTGATTTATCCCCAGCTGCATACTGATCTGCCACCTTCCAAGTGCAGTTGCACTGGTAGTGTCACTAAATACACGACTGTCTTAAGCTCCTCCGTGGATTGCCCCACCCAGAAAGAAATCATTAAGGGTGTGTCCTCCCCCTCAGACCCTGTGAGGGCACCAATATTTGAGGGACTAGTTGTGAATGTTGGTACAGCCAATGTTGACAGCCGGCCTGATGTATGTGTAAATATAAGCGCCATCTGTAAACATCGAGACATTGATAGATTGCCAGAATCAGTGGGTGGAGACGAGGTCATTGCGATGAAAGATTAGACAATATCAGCATCTGTAACAGGAAACTAAGCCACCGTCCTGTGAACCGCGAGACACACCTACCAAAGTGCAGACAATTATAGCGCCCAGCTGGGAGACTGCTCAATCAGGGGAAACAGCTTACAGGATTAGATAGCAGGGTCATGAATCCTCTGTCAGTTTGTGTAAAAACTCACCGAACTTGCACATGAATTATTGAATGAACCCAACAGACTGTTAAGTCAGTGGTCAGTTTGGTTATAAAAAAGAAGTACAGTTGAACCTCACTTTATGGCCACCTCGGTAATACAGCCACCTCAGTAGTACAGCCACCTTACAATGAAGGTCACCTCGATAATACAGCCACCTCAATAGTACAGCCACCTTACAATGAAGGTCGCCTCGGTAATACAGCCACCTTACAATGAAGGTCACCTCGGTAATACAGCCACCTCAATAGTAGAGCCACCTTACAATGAAGGTTCCCTCGGTAATTCAGTCACCTCAATAGTACAGTCACCTTACAATGAAGGTCACCTTGGTAATACAGCCACCTCAATAGTACAGCCACCTTACAATGAAGTTCACCTCGGTAATACAGCCACATCAATAGTACAGCCACCTTACAATTAAGGTCACCTTGGTATACAGCCACATCAATAGTATAGCCACCTTACAATTAAGGTCACCTCGGTATACAGCCACATCAATAGTACAGCCACCTTACAATTAAGGTCAAATTATTTCTGTGACAATAAAGGAAATGAGTCCTGTTAATAGTCACATTCAGACATTTGTCTAGTCTGAAGTGTTACTTTAAAACCTCTTTCCATATTCATTTGCTTCCTTGCAACACTCGTTTCTGATCTACCAACAAATCACGGTAAGTATAGTTAGTTAGAGTTAGTTACTTACATGGTTGCAACACACTCAATATGCTTTTTATCTGTCGGAGAAATGGTAAGCCATTCCATTATATATTGAATGGTAAGAAAGAATTGAGTGGTAAGCCACACTACAGAGGGCACCACTGTGGCTTTGTTTTCTTTTCCAGGAAGTATTGACTTGGCCTGCCATAATTGGCGACAGCACAAACTTAACGGTTGAGTTGAATTGAATTGAAGTATGAAAAATGCAAAGTGTAGCTGTGATAACTGTTGTGGTTGTTGCTTTGCCCATGAGTGGGGGGGGGGTAGGCTAGTGCTAAACATGTCATAATAGTGGTTGTTGCTTTGCTCCATGAGTGGGGGGTAGGCTAGTGCTAAACATATCATAATAGTGGTTGTTCTTTGCTCCATGAGTGGGGGGTAGGCTAGTGCTAAACATGTCATAATAGTGGTTGTTGCTTTGCTCCATGAGTGGGGGGTAGGCTAGTGCTAAACATGTCATAATAGTGGTTGTTGCTTTGCTCCATGAGTGGGGGGTAGGCTAGTGCTAAACATGTCATAATAGTGGTTGTTGCTTTGCTCCATGAGTGGGGGGTAGGCTAGTGTTAAACATATCATAATAGTGGTTGTTCTTTGCTCCATGAGTGGGGGGTAGGCTAGTGCTAAACATGTCATAATAGTGGTTGTTGCTTTGCTCCATGAGTGGGGGGTAGGCTAGTGCTAAACATGTCATAATAGTGGTTGTTGCTTTGCTCCATGAGTGGGGGGTAGGCTAGTGCTAAACATGTCATAATAGTGGTTGTTGCTTTGCTCCATGAGTGGGGGGTAGGCTAGTGCTAAACATGTCTATAATGTCATAATAGTGGTTGTTGCTTTGCTCCATGAGTGGGGGGGTAGGCTAGTGCTAAACATGTCATAATAGTGGTTGTTGCTTTGCTCCATGAGTGGGGGGTAGGCTAGTGCTAAACATGTCATAATAGTGGTTGTTGCTTTGCTCCATGAGTGGGGGGTAGGCTAGTGCTAAACATGTCATAATAGTGGTTGTTGCTTTGCTCCATGAGTGGGGGGTAGGCTAGTGCTAAACATGTCATAATAGTGGTTGTTGCTTTGCTCCATGAGTGGGGGTAGGCTAGTGCTAAACATGTCATAATAGTGGTTGTTGCTTTGCTCCATGAGTGGGGGGTAGGCTAGTGCTAAACATGTCATAATAGTGGTTGTTGCTTTGCTCCATGAGTGGGGGGTAGGCTAGTGCTAAACATGTCATAATAGTGGTTGTTGCTTTGCTCCATGAGTGGGGGGTAGGCTAGTGCTAAACATGTCATAATAGTGGTTGTTGCTTTGCTCCATGAGTGGGGGGTAGGCTAGTGCTAAACATGTCATAATAGTGGTTGTTGCTTTGCTCCATGAGTGGGGGGTAGGCTAGTGCTAAACATGTCATAATAGTGGTTGTTGCTTTGCTCCATGAGTGGGGGGTAAGCTAGTGCTAAACATGTCATAATAGTGGTTGTTACTTTGCTCCATGAGTGAGGGGGTAGGCTAGTGCTAAACATGTCATAATAGTGGTTGTTGCTTTGCTCCATGAGTGGGCTAGTGCTAAACATGTCATAATAGTGGTTGTTGCTTTGCTCCATGAGTGGGGGGTAGGCTAGTGCTAAACATGTCATAATAGTGGTTGTTGCTTTGCTCCATGAGTGGAGGGTAGGCTAGTGCTAAACATGTCATAATAGTGGTTGTTGCTTTGCTCCATGAGTGGGGGGGTAGGCTAGTGCTAAACATGTCATAATAGTGGTTTTTGCTTTGCTCCATGAGTGGGGGGTAGGCTAGTGCTAAACATGTCATAATAGTGGTTGTTGCTTTGCTCCATGAGTGGGGGGTAGGCTAGTGCTAAACATGTCATAATAGTGGTTGTTGCTTTGCTCCATGAGTGGGGGGTAGGCTAGTGCTAAACATGTCATAATAGTGGTTGTTGCTTTGCTCCATGAGTGGGGGGTGTAGGCTAGTGCTAAACATGTCATAATAGTGGTTGTTGCTTTGTTCCATGAGTGGGAGGTGTAGGCTAGTGCTAAACATGTCATAATAGTGCTTACCATAATCTTAATTAGTGTTTCAGGAAATAGCTAATGTATAAACTAAATGTTCACCTGAAAAGATATAGTTTTGAAACTGAGCATTACTTACATTACAGTTAAAATTCTAGCAAGATATTTGCACAACAAATGTCTAACAAAATAAGATAAACACATTACTTGCAATAACTAGAGGTTTAATCACTACAAATATATGCGTAGAAACTGTAAGACATGCAAGGAGACATTTGGCTTGCATTTTCACTGACTTCTTAGTGAAATGAGATAAATGAACTAAGATAAGTAAATGTTACATAGTTGACAGTGGACAGGATACAACTCAATACATCTGTGAGTTATGAGTGCCCGACACTGGACGCGTTCACGATGCTGCTGAATCTTGGCCGATTCTTTATATCATCACCTTTGCCCTTCTTGTGTTTCGATGCAAGAGTTGGATTTCTGTAAACCCAAAAAATGTACTGATTAAAATGTGTCAATTTCTCAATGCTTAATGACGTTAAAATTGATTTTTTAATTAAGTAGCAATCTCTGACGTATTATAACATGCACGCACAAATGCATGTACACACACACAACAACAATACATTTTAGTTGTTAGTATAATGTTAATGCATATATTGATCCATGAAGTGGGAATTGGCATCAGTAAATGTGCACTTGTGGTTAATGACGACATCATGACATCATATAGCAAGCACATGTTGTAAGGTTGCCAAACCTACTACGTGGAGATTACTAATAAGTGTTATGTTGTTGCTAAAATCAGTGTCAGCGATGTGACGACAACAATGCTCCATCATACAATTTTCCCATGTACAATTCAGATTTTTTTATTTGGGATGAATATCGCAATATACCATTTAAATTTGTAATTGGAAAACAATAAGAAAGTATATTTTGTGTGTTTAGCAAACAAATTTATATAACGTGGAATGGCAAATTTGCCAATGATAAAAATTCTTTTTGATGTAGATTCCAGACTAAACCCAGGATAGATTAGGTTTTATGTAAATAGGCCTATATTTCATACCCTGGTAGATGGTAGCACTCGATAATTTCAGACAAAACCTGGCAGATTTTTACATACATATATTTTATAGTTTGGAAAGTTCCGACACACTTCAAATAGGACCAGTTAATAAATGCAAAATTAGAAAAAAATGTATACAGAATTTCAATAACAAATATGGCTTGACTAAAAAGGTGTGGCACGTCGGCCTAATCTGGCAGCAACACAGCGTCTAGTGGGGACGGTGCATACAAACAGACAGCTGGCAGCTGTGTGGTCTATACTCACGCAAGCAGTATGTCAATAGTCCTCTGTGTGTCTTTGGTTTTTCGACTGTTTGTTCCATACACGAGACACTCAATGTTGTAGCACTGCAAAGATACACACAGCTGGATAAAGACAACCCTGCAGATGCATGCTTTTTTGTAACATTTTATTGTTGTACTTGTACTCTGAGATCGTACATCTTTTAAATACAAAATTCCAGTCGATCAACATACCCCATGCACTATAATATCACTGTGCTGAACAACATATAAAAATGTCACATTATATGCAATTTTAAGATAAAATGGTGCAAAACATGATCAATTATATCCGCACGCCATATCCTTGTTATTCCACTGGCCGGACCTGGTGACCCAGTCATTTTCCAAAAAAATAATTTTGTTGAGTAACATACCTACTGCCAAATTGACATGTATGATAGTAACTTTGTTGAAATAAGTACATGTTCACACTGTACAGACAATTTCTTAAAGAATACTTGTGATAATTTAACTAACTCAGGATGAACTTAAAGGCATTATATACTAATACATCAGAGTGAACACATGTTGATTAACATTATGCGAGTCTGTATTTAGTCTGGTTCATAACACTAATGTGGGACACTGTAAATATGACACAAGTCTCAACTGAGAGATGAGGACAATGATTCAAATCATGTATATACTCTTTAGAAGCCAGAAGCTCGACATAGAAGCAAAGCCTGATATGGATGCAATTTTCAAAATGCATAGAAACGTTATACAGATACTAGTTTCAAATTCGATAAAAAAAAATACTCAAATGTAAGTTTTTAAAGTGCAAGATCAAGTATCAAACTGTACGCATGCCTCATAAGACAGGTTCAAGATGGATTTGAGAATGAAAGACATTACAAAATCTAATAATCTGCATGGACAATTCTCTCACTTTTTTGAGACACCGCAGTCCTTTCTCCGTGTCACCCTGAGACATGTGTATGGAGCCAATCAGCTTCCAGGTGTCCGCGACCTCAGGCGACAGGTCACCATAGACCTCACTCTTCGCTTCTATCGTAGACCTCAACATCTTGATACTCTCCTGGGACAAACCATACATGTATTCAAGTTATATGACAGAAGTAATATTAAATATGATGTGCCCATTTCTTAAAGGTAAATGTAAGTTCTTATAAATATGATGCAGTATCCGGTCCTTAGGACTGCTTAAAGCACTTCACTCCCTGGTGGACCTATTTAATCAAACACCATTTCAACTTCTAGGGAAGAATTCAGCCATAATACAATTAATGTGCAAAGACCACTGTTTATAGCCAGGTACTTATTCATACAACTGGAGCAATGTAAAGTGAATGAATTTGCCCAAGGTTCGAAACAGCAATAAGAGCCCCTCGACTGAAAGTGCGATGGTCTAACCACTATGCCACCATGCCCCACACATCATCAATACTGCCTCTATGAAAAAAGCTCAACAAAAACATTCTTGTTAGAACAGACCCCTCCCTGCGGCCCCTCATTAGTAGTCTGACCCACTGACAAATACACTGGGCTGGACTTCAGTGGCTGGGAAGAGAAGCACTGACAGTGCCCTCAAATTAGTGTATTAATATAGAGACTCCAACTGACCGTCTGTCTGTCCGAGCGCACCATGAGGCGGGCGAGTTCATCCTGCACCCTCAGTGTCTTCTCATGGTTCGGTCCATACTCCACCTGGTAGGTGGAAAGGCATTCGTTCAGGTAACTCTCGGCCGACGCTGAAACAGCAAGAACCCATGTACGTGGATACCTTTCATAAGAGTGCAGTTGTGAAATGACCTTACTAAACAGTTAACCAAATATTTGATTTGGCAAAAATATGTGTAAAATTTCAACCTGCTGAACTACTTTGTAAGAAATAGAAAAATAACATCTACACAGCTAAGTGTAAGAGTAAGTTGAGTTAAGAACACTATCTTTTTAACATGTGTTTGTACAGTGAACTATTCAGTTCTTTGTGTAAAAAAATAGACATGTTTCAAGAAATACCGGGAATATGAAAAATCTAAAAAGCTATATATTGCAAAATTGTGCTTATTTTTTACAAAAACCAATAGTAGTTATATGGCTTGACAGATATACAATGGTATATCAAGAACTATTGGACATATCTGAGGGCTACATGAACTGACCCTGTCAAGCTGCTTAAATTGGTCCGGTCAAGCTGTGAGGCCTGGCCCAGCCAGGCACATAATGAGGTGAGCAGACTTACTTTCTGCATCTTCATGACCAACATTGGAGTAGGCCGCGGCCAGAGCCTGAGCTGTCTCTGCCACCTGCACACTGCTGGCTGGGTAACTGCAACACAACACCACAAACACATCAACTACAACACTTGATTGAAAGTCTTGTGGTGTAGCTGAAACAACACCACAAACACATTAACTACACCGACTAAATGCAAGTCTAGTGGTGTAGCTGCAATACAATACCACAAACACATCAACTACACTGACTGAATGAAAGTCTAAATGTGTAGCTGGAACACAGCACCAAGAATAAATCAACTAACATGCTTGAATACATGTTTTTACACAAGATATAAATGTAAACGTAAGTCTTTATATAGCGCAGTATCCAGTCGCTAGGACTCCTCAAAGCGCTTTACCCTTTACTCCCTGGCAGAGCTGTTCAATCAAACACCATCTCGACTTCTCTGGGAAGCATTCAGCCATGCTGCAATGAATGCGCAAAGACTATTCGTACACAAATATCCACCACTGTCTATACCTAGGTACTCATTCATACAGCTGAGTGAACTGAAGCGATGTAGAATAAACGAACTTGCCCAGGGCTCGACACCGCCGCACAGGATTCAAACCCTGGTTCTCTCTGTCGAGAGTCCAAAGCTCTAAGCTGCTGCGCTACACAATCGAATATAACTAACCTGCTAACAAATATTGCAATGATAAAGTACTTGAATTGTGGCCAAACGTTATTAGCTGAAGCTTGCAAGTAATACTCAATGACTTACTCGGCTGAAGTGATGGTGTGTGCTTGCAAGTAATACTCCAAGACTTATTTAGCTGAAGCGATGGTCTGCGCTTGCAAGTAATACTGAATGACTTACTTAGCCGAAGCGATGGTGTGTGCTTGCAAGTAATACTCAAAGACTTACTTAGCTGAAGCGATGGTGTGTGCATGCAAGTAATACTCAAAGACTTACTTAGCTGAAGTGATGGTGTGTGCTTGCAAGTAATACTCAAAGACTTACTTAGCTGAAGCAATGGTGTGTGCTTGCAAGTAATACTCAAAGAATTACTTAGCTGAAGCGATGGTGTGTGCTTGTATGTAATACTCAGACTTACTTAGCCGAAGCGATGGTGTGTGCTTGCAAGTAATACTCCAAGACTTATTTAGCTGAAGCGATGGTGTGTGCTTGCAAGTAATACTCAATGACTTACTCGGCTGAAGTGATGGTGTGTGCATGCAAGTAATACTCAAAGACTTACTTAGCTGAAGTGATGGTGTGTGCTTGCAAGTAATACTCAAAGACTTACTTAGCTGAAGCAATGGTGTGTGCTTGCAAGTAATACTCAAAGAATTACTTAGCTGAAGCGATGGTGTGTGCTTGTATGTAATACTCAGACTTACTTAGCCGAAGCGATGGTGTGTGCTTGCAAGTAATACTCCAAGACTTATTTAGCTGAAGCGATGGTGTGTGCTTGCAAGTAATACTCCAAGACTTATTTAGCTGAAGCGATGGTCTGCGCTTGCAAGTAATACTGAATGACTTACTTAGCTGAAGCGATGGTGTGTGCATGCAAGTAATACTCAAAGACTTACTTAGCTGAAGTGATGGTGTGTGCTTGCAAGTAATACTCCAAGACTTATTTAGCTGAAGCGATGGTGTGTGCTTGCAAGTAATACTGAATGACTTACTTAGCTGAAGCGATGGTGTGTGCATGCAAGTAATACTCAAAGACTTACTTAGCTGAAGTGATGGTGTGTGCTTGCAAGTAATACTCCAAGACTTATTTAGCTGAAGCGATGGTCTGCGCTTGCAAGTAATACTGAATGACTTACTTAGCTGAAGCGATGGTGTGTGCATGCAAGTAATACTCAAAGACTTACTTAGCTGAAGTGATGGTGTGTGCTTGCAAGTAATACCCAAAGACTTACTTAGCTGAAGCGATGGTGTGTGCTTGCAAGTAGTACTCAATGCCTTACTTAGCTAAAGTGATGGTGTGTGCTTGCAGGTAATACTCGACTTACTTAGTCGAAGCGATGGTGTGTGCTTGCAAGCAGTACTCAAAGACATACTTAGCTGAAGCGATGGTGTGTGCTTGCAAGTAGTACTTAGCTGAAGCGATGGTCTGTGCTTGCAAGTAATACTGAATGACTTACTTAGCTGAAGCGATGGTGTGTGCTTGCAAGTAGTACTCAATGACTTACTTAGCTGAAGCGATGGTGTGTGCTTGCAAGTAATACCCAATAATTTACCTAGCTGAAGCGATGGTGTGTGCTTGCAAGCAGTACTCAATGACTTACTTAGCTGAAGCGATGGTGTGTGCTTGCATGTAGTACTCAAAGACTTACTTAGCTGAAGCGGTGGTGTGTGCTTGCAAGCAGTACTCAATGCCTTACTTAGCTGAAGCGATGGTGTGTGCTTGCAGGTAATACTCGACTTACTTAGCCGAAGCGATGGTGTGTGCTTGCAAGCAGTACTCAAAGACATACTTAGCTGAAGCGATGGTGTGTGCTTGCAAGTAGTACTTACTTAGCTGAAGCGATGGTCTGTGCTTGCAAGTAATACTGAATGACTTACTTAGCTGAAGCGATGGTGTGTGCATGTAAGTAACACTCAAAGACTTATTTAGCTGAAGCGATGGTGTGTGCTTGCAAGTAATACTCAAAGACTTACTTTGCTGAAGCAATGGTGTGTGCTTGCAAGTAATACTCAAAGACTTACTTAGCTGAAGTGATGGTGTGTGCTTGCAAGTAATACCCAAAGACTTACTTAGCTGAAGCGATGGTGTGTGCTTGCAAGTAGTACTCAATGACTTACTTAGCTGAAGCGATGGTGTGTGCTTGCAAGTAGTACTCAAAGACTTACTTAGCTGAAGCGATGGTGTGTGCTTGCAAGTAGTACTCAATGCCTTACTTAGCTGAAGTGATGGTGTGTGCTTGCAGGTAATACTCGACTTACTTAGTCGAAGCGATGGTGTGTGCTTGCAAGCAGTACTCAAAGACATACTTAGCTGAAGCGATGGTGTGTGCTTGCAAGTAGTACTCAATGACTTACTTAGTTGAAGCGATGGTGTGTGCTTGCATGTAGTACTCAAAGACTTACTTAGCTGAAGTGATGGTGTGTGCTTGCAAGTAATACTCAAAGACTTACTTAGCTGAAGCGATGGTGTGTGCTTGCAAGTAGTACTCAATGACTTACTTAGCTGAAGCGATGGTGTGTGCTTGCAAGTAGTACTCAATAGCTGTCTCGTGGTCTGCATGTTTGCCTTTACTCTGTTCCACCTGAGTCTAATTAAGGGCATCAACAGACACACACACAAGAAAGGAGACAATCTGTGCAGATTATTGTTTAGAAAGAAACTACACGTGTTACTGTATAATAAAAATACACTAAAACACAGTAACAGTTGAACACAATGCTGCATCTCAATGTTTCAACATTACGGTCAAATAAAAATAAATATTTACATAGATAAATGTGTACATTTTCCACAATTACCTCATTATGCTGCATATCATATTGTTCTGAATAACTTAGTTTTGAATTAATAAAAAATAGTTTATAAATCTAACTGTGAATATTTATTTAGCTGCATGTACAGTAGTGAATGGCTGTATGGTGTGGGGGTGGGTAGGTGGTTACAACTGTTGCAACGTCTACACCATCAGGGACGCCATTTATGTCTGCCTACCTGGTGTGTGTGTGTGTGCGTGCGTGCGTGCGTGCGTGCGTGCGTGCGTGCGTGCGTGCGTGCGTGCGTGCGTGCGTGCGTGTGTGTGACTGTACTGGACATGAACAGATGCAGTGTGCAACAATGGAAGTGTAGCATGACGCCTATTTGGAAGATACTTACATATATTGTACTTACTGAACAAGCTTTTTGAGTATTTATGTGGCCACTAAAATATGCAATGGTGACACTGGAAAGCATAAATATGTGACAACTTTACATTTTGTGTAATGGATTAAAAATATACTTTTAAGGAAACATGATTTGTTTTTGGTTAATTAATTATCAGAGATGGCTGTCATCTTCTTATCACAGACACTTTGAAGTGACCCAAACCATCAGTAATTACTGTAATATATGTACCAAATGAATGAGCTAAAACTTGTGAAGGATATTCGCCCAAGCCCCTGGTACACAGGAATCATTTGAATTGTGTCTTTCCTGTATTTTCTCTTCATTAAGTCCAGCACTTTTTCATAATAGGTTGTCGCTAGTGAAAATTTCTCTTGACGAGCACTTAGTCTGTAAAAAAGAAAAACATCAACGAAATAATCGTACCTTCTGAAAATAAAGTGATGTTCTACACAAATTTCACTACAATAATATATTTCTATAAGCTGGATGTCTTTCTTTTTATAATTTGAGAACAATCTGGAGGGCTTATCTTAATAAAATAGGTTTAAGTGTTTTCAGTTTCACAACAAACTATTATTATTGATTTCATAATACTTCAAAATGAGCCAACAATTTGCAACCGAAAACTTATATTTATAATACCCGTATGAATATTTAATGTTGAATACCACATATTATTTGTTTGAAACACAATCAGATAAATGACAGGATATTAATACTTTCAAAGAATGATACATTCAGCTTTCAAATAATACATTTAAATTAAATTCACCAATTATTCTAGCAGAAGGTCAAGATAGATGCTAAAATAAACCCTTACTTTGCTGAGGCTAATGAAAGTTGGATTTCTGTGTTTTCCATGTCATCTTGCGAGACCTGGGGCAGTTTGATCCACTCGTTGAAGATGTTCTCAGCCTTCAACAAGGCCTGCTCGGCTTCTGTATATGTGGGCCAAGTTAAGGACATTTATCAGTTACAATATCTCAATCACGAGGGACCGAGAAACATAAATGACATTAAAAGGGAAAGCTCTGAATGCAGGTGAAGTGTTGGTACAACTGTGTCATCCTGAGATAGCGCCACTGACAGAGACACAACAGAGGCTGCATGGTTGCAAGAACAATGGCAACCTGAAAATTGACCTATTCATCACATGACCTACAGCCTAGTCTGTCAAGCCATCAACAATGAATGCCGATCAGGTGGAGCGTTCAGACATTCCGTTGTATGTATTTTTTCAATTCTGGCCCCAAACATTTCTGTATATCAAAAACACAAGGTAAAGTTGGTTAAGTAAGAGAATTATATGTGGGAATGTTTGATCCAGCAGATGTCACGCTGCCCAACAATGTAATGGACATATTATATTACTTTATCAACATTGTTGGCAAGACAAAGTTTGACGGAGGTCACGTGCATAATTTTGATTATGGGGTAACAAAATCATGATACACTGGGTCAATAATTTATAACAAGAGCAAGATGGAAGGACAATGAAGACCAACTACTGTTGACACAGCAGTGTGACAACCATGATGCACTGGGTCAATAATTTATAACAAGAGCAAGATGGAAGGACAATGAAGACCAACTACTGTTGACACAGCAGTGTGACAATCATGATGCACTGGGTCAATCATTTATAACAAGAGCAAGATGGAAGGACAATGAAGACCAACTACTGTTGACACAGCAGAGTGACAACCATGATGCACTGGGTCAATAATTTATAACAAGAGCAAGATGGAAGGACAATGAACACCAACTACTGTTGACGCAGCAGTGTGACAATCATGATGCACTGGGTCAATCATTTATAACAAGAGCAAGATGGAAGGACAATGAAGACCAACTACTGTTGACACAGCAGTGTGACAATCATGATGCACTGGGTCAATCATTTATAACAAGAGCAAGATGGAAGGACAATGAAGACCAACTACTGTTGACGCAGCAGAGTGACAACCATGGTGCACTGGGTCAATCACTTATAACAAGAGCAAGATGGAAGGACAATGAAGACCAACTACTGTTGACGCAGCAGAGTGACAACCATGATGCACTGGGTCAATCATTTATAACAAGAGCAAGATGGAAGGATAATGAAGACCAACTACTATTGACACAGCAGTGTGACAACCATGATGCACTGGGTCAATCATTTATAACAAGAGCAAGATGGAAGGACAATGAAGACCAACTACTGTTGACGCAGCAGAGTGACAACCATGATGCACTTGGTCAATCATTTATAACAAGAGCAAGATGGAAGGACAATGAAGACCAACTACTGTTGACACAGCAGAGTGACAACCATGATGCACTGGGTCAATCATTTATAACAAGAGCAAGATGGAAGGACAATGAAGACCAACTACTCTTGACGCAGCAGAGTGACAACCATGATGCACTTGGTCAATCATTTATAACAAGAGCAAGATGGAAGGACAATGAAGACCAACTACTGTTGACACAGCAGAGTGACAACCATGATGCACTGGGTCAATCATTTATAACAAGAGCAAGATGGAAGGACAATGAAGACCAACTACTCTTGACGCAGCAGAGTGACAACCATGATGCACTTGGTCAATCATTTATAACAAGAGCAAGATGGAAGGATAATGAAGACCAACAACTGTTGACGCAGCAGTGTGACAACCATGATGCACTTGGTCAATCATTTATAACAAGAGCAAGATGGAAGGACAATGAAGACCAACTACTCTTGACGCAGCAGTGTGACAACCATGATGCACTTGGTCAATCATTTATAACAAGAGCAAGATGGAAGGACAATGAAGACCAACTACTGTTGACACAGCAGAGTGACAACCATGATGCACTGGGTCAATAATTTATAACAAGAGCAAGATGAAAGGATAATGAAGACCAACTACTGTTGACACAGCAGTGTGACAACCATGATGCACTGGGTCAATAATTTATAACAAGAGCAAGATGGAAGGACAATGAAGACCAACTACTGTTGACACAGCAGTGTGACAACCATGATGCACTGGGTCAATAATTTATAACAAGAGCAAGATGGAAGGACAATGAAGACCAACTACTGTTGACACAGCAGAGTGACAACCATGATGCACTGGGTCAATCATTTATAACAAGAGCAAGATGGAAGGATACTGAAGACCAACTACTGTTGACACAGCAGTGTGACAACCATGATGCATTGGGTCAATCATTTATAACAAGAGCAAGATGTGTGACAACCATGATGCATTGGGTCAATCAGTTATAACAAGAGCAAGATGGAAGGATAATGAAGACCAACTACTGTTGACACAGCAGTGTGACAACCATGATGCACTGGGTCAATCATTTATAACAAGAGCAAGATGGAAGGATACTGAAGACCAACTACTGTTGACACAGCAGTGTGACAACCATGATGCACTGGGTCAATCATTTATAACAAGAGCAAGATGGAAGGACAATGAAGACCAACAACTGTTGACGCAGCAGAGTGACAACCATGATGCACTGGGTCAATCATTTATAACAAGAGCAAGATGGAAGCATAATGAAGACCAACAACTGTTGACGCAGCAGTGTGACAACCATGATGCACTGGGTCAATCATTTATAACAAGAGCAAGATGGAAGGACAATGAAGACCAACTACTGTTGACACAGCAGTGTGACAACCATGATGCACTGGGTCAATCATTTATAACAAGAGCAAGATGGAAGGACAATGAAGACCAACAACTGTTGACGCAGCAGAGTGACAACCATGATGCACAGCAGATGTGACAACCATGATGCACTGGGTCAATCATTTATAACAAGAGCAAGATGGAAGGACAATGAACACCAACTACTGTTGACACAGCAGAGTGACAACCATGATGCACTGGGTCAATCATTTATAACAAGAGCAAGATGGAAGGATAATGAAGACCAACAACTGTTGACGCAGCAGTGTGACAACCATGATGCACTGGGTCAATCACTTATAACAAGAGCAAGATGGAAGGATAATGAAGACCACGTACTGTTGACACAGCAGTGTGACAACCATGATGCACTGGGTCAATCACTTATAACAAGAGCAAGATGGAAGGATAATGAAGACCACGTACTGTTGACACAGCAGTGTGACAACCATGATGCACTGGGTCAATCACTTATAACAAGAGCAAGATGGAAGGATAATGAAGACCAACTACTGTTGACACAGCAGAGTGACAACCATGATGCACTGGGTCAATCATTTATAACAAGAGCAAGATGGAAGGATAATGAAGACCAACTACTATTGACACAGCAGTGTGACAACCATGATGCACTGGGTCAATCATTTATAACAAGAGCAAGATGGAAGGACAATGAAGACCAACTACTGTTGAAGCAGCAGAGTGACAACCATGATGCACTTGGTCAATCATTTATAACAAGAGCAAGATGGAAGGACAATGAAGACCAACTACTGTTGACACAGCAGAGTGACAACCATGATGCACTGGGTCAATCATTTATAACAAGAGCAAGATGGAAGGACAATGAAGACCAACTACTGTTGACACAGCAGAGTGACAACCATGATGCACTGGGTCAATCATTTATAACAAGAGCAAGATGGAAGGACAATGAAGACCAACTACTGTTGACGCAGCAGAGTGACAACCATGATGCACTTGGTCAATCATTTATAACAAGAGCAAGATGGAAGGACAATGAAGACCAACTACTGTTGACACAGCAGAGTGACAACCATGATGCACTGGGTCAATAATTTATAACAAGAGCAAGATGAAAGGATAATGAAGACCAACTACTGTTGACACAGCAGTGTGACAACCATGATGCACTGGGTCAATAATTTATAACAAGAGCAAGATGGAAGGACAATGAAGACCAACTACTGTTGACACAGCAGTGTGACAACCATGATGCACTGGGTCAATAATTTATAACAAGAGCAAGATGGAAGGACAATGAAGACCAACTACTGTTGACACAGCAGAGTGACAACCATGATGCACTGGGTCAATCATTTATAACAAGAGCAAGATGGAAGGATACTGAAGACCAACTACTGTTGACACAGCAGTGTGACAACCATGATGCATTGGGTCAATCATTTATAACAAGAGCAAGATGTGTGACAACCATGATGCATTGGGTCAATCAGTTATAACAAGAGCAAGATGGAAGGATAATGAAGACCAACTACTGTTGACACAGCAGTGTGACAACCATGATGCACTGGGTCAATCATTTATAACAAGAGCAAGATGGAAGGATACTGAAGACCAACTACTGTTGACACAGCAGTGTGACAACCATGATGCACTGGGTCAATCATTTATAACAAGAGCAAGATGGAAGGACAATGAAGACCAACAACTGTTGACGCAGCAGTGTGACAACCATGATGCACTGGGTCAATCATTTATAACAAGAGCAAGATGGAAGGATAATGAAGACCAACAACTGTTGACGCAGCAGTGTGACAACCATGATGCACTGGGTCAATCACTTATAACAAGAGCAAGATGGAAGGATAATGAAGACCACGTACTGTTGACACAGCAGTGTGACAACCATGATGCACTGGGTCAATCACTTATAACAAGAGCAAGATGGAAGGACAATGAAGACCAACAACTGTTGACGCAGCAGAGTGACAACCATGATGCACTGGGTCAATCATTTATAACAAGAGCAAGATGGAAGCAATCACTTATAACAAGAGCAAGATGGCAAGATGTAATGAAGACCAACCTGTTGACACAGCAGTGTGACAACCATGATGCACTGGGTCAATCATTTATAACAAGAGCAAGATGGAAGGACAATGAAGACCAACTACTGTTGACACAGCAGTGTGACAACCATGATGCACTGGGTCAATCATTTATAACAAGAGCAAGATGGAAGGACAATGAAGACCAACAACTGTTGACGCAGCAGAGTGACAACCATGATGCACTGGGTCAATCATTTATAACAAGAGCAAGATGGAAGGATAATGAAGACCAACAACTGTTGACGCAGCAGTGTGACAACCATGATGCACTGGGTCAATCACTTATAACAAGAGCAAGATGGAAGGATAATGAAGACCAACAACTGTTGACGCAGCAGTGTGACAACCATGATGCACTGGGTCAATCACTTATAACAAGAGCAAGATGGAAGGATAATGAAGACCAACTACTGTTGACGCAGCAGTGTGACAACCATGATGCACTGGGTCAATCACTTATAACAAGAGCAAGATGGAAGGATAATGAAGACCAACTACTGTTGACACAGCAGAGTGACAACCATGATGCACTGGGTCAATCACTTATAACAAGAGCAAGATGGAAGGATAATGAAGACCACGTACTGTTGACACAGCAGTGTGACAACCATGATGCACTGGGTCAATCACTTATAACAAGAGCAAGATGGAAGGATAATGAAGACCAACTACTGTTGACACAGCAGAGTGACAACCATGATGCACTGGGTCAATCATTTATAACAAGAGCAAGATGGAAGGATAATGAAGACCAACTACTGTTGACGCAGCAGAGTCACAACCATGATGCATTGGGTCAATCATTTATAACAAGAGCAAGATGGAAGGATAATGAAGACCAACAACTGTTGACACAGCAGTGTGACAACCATGATGCACTGGGTCAATCATTTATAACAAGAGCAAGATGGAAGGATAATGAAGACCAACAACTGTTGACGCAGCAGTGTGACAACCATGATGCACTGGGTCAATCACTTATAACAAGAGCAAGATGGAAGGATAATGAAGACCAACAACTGTTGACACAGCAGTGTGACAACCATGATGCACTGGGTCAATCATTTATAACAAGAGCAAGATGGAAGGATAATGAAGACCAACAACTGTTGACGCAGCAGTGTGACAACCATGATCAACAGTTTGGAATGGAAGAACAAATGCACACTACGTCCTAAGTTATAAGAGTGTCTCATTATAAGTATTATATACTCTACAATACTACAGCCACATGCTACACATGTGGCCAAGATAGAGTAATGAAGACAAGAGTGGAATCTAACATGTAAGTCTTTCACATTATATTTTATCAGATCATGAGCTGTAAGACAAATATCCTTCCTAGGACAATAAAGTGAATTGATTGCTGGTACTGTTAAGCTAAAAAATAGTAAGAAGCTAGATGGTGTCGGCTGCTCACTTAATGCAGATAGAGACAGGCAAAATTACTGAAGAAAGCAGAGGCAATGAAACAATGACATCTTAGGAAAAGCGCTGGACTGCAGGTGGGTGTAGCTACAATGAGAAAGGCAGAGGAGGATGGCAAGTGAAGGGAGAAAGCTGCCAATAAGGATAAGTGGGAAAGGATAACAATCGGGAAGTGCAGCAGTAGCAGAACTACAGCCTCAACCAGTGATAACAATATGGAAGTGTAGCAGTAGCAGAACTACAGCCTCAACCAGTGATAACAATAGGGAAATGTAGCAGTAGCAGGACTACAGCCTCAACCATTGATAACAATAGGGAAGTGTAGCAGTAGCAGAACTACAGCCTCAACCATTGATAACAATAGGGATGTGTAGCAGTAGCAGAACTACAGCCTCAACCAGTGATAACAATAGGGAAGTGTAGCAGTAGAAGAACTAGAGCCTCAACCAGTGATAACAACAGGGAAATGTAGCAGTAGCAGAACTACAGCCTCATCCATTGATAACAATATAGAAGTGTAGCAGTAGCAGAACTACAGCCTCAACCAGTGATAACAATAGGGAAGTGTAGCAGTAGCAGAACTACAGTCTCAACAAGTGATAACAATAGGGGAGTGTAGCAGTAGAAGAACTACAGCCTCAACCATTGATAACAATAGGGAAGTGTAGCAGTAGCAGAACTACAGCCTCAACCATTGATAACAATAGGGAAGTGTAGCAGTAGCAGAACTACAGCCTCAACCAGTGATTACAATAGGGAAGTGTAGCAGTAGAAGAACTAGAGCCTCAACCATTGATAACAATAGGGAAGTGTAGCAGTAGAAGAACTAGAGCCTCAACCATTGATAACAATAGGGAAGTGTAGCAGTAGCAGAACTACAGCCTCAAACAGTGATAACAATAGGGAAGTGTAGCAGTAGCAGAACTACAGCCTCAACCATTGATAACAATAGGGAAGTGTAGCAGTAGCAGAACTACAGCCTCAACCAGTGATAACAATAGGGAAGTGTAGCAGTAGCAGAACTACAGCCTCAACCATTGATAACAATAGGGAAGTGTAGCAGTAGCAGAACTACAGCCTCAACCAGTGATAACAATAGGGAAGTGTAGCAGTAGCAGAACTACAGCCTCAACCAGTGATAACAACAGTAGGAACTACAGCCTGTGATAACAACAGGGAAGTGTAGCAGTAGCAGAACTACAGCCACAACCATTGATAACAATAGGGAAGTGTAGCAGTAGCAGAACTACATCCTCAACCAGTGATAACAATAGGGAAGTGTAGCAGTAGCAGAACTACAGCCTCAATCAGTGATAACAATAGGGGAGTGTAGCAGTAGAAGAACTACAGCCTCAACCAGTGATAACAATATGGAAGTGTAGCAGTAGCAGAACTACAGCCTCAACCCGTGATAACAATAGGGAAGTGTAGCAGTAGAAGAACTACAGCCTCAACCATTGATAACAATAGGGAAGTGTAGCAGTAGCAGAACTACAGCCTCAACCAGTGATAACAATAGGGAAGTGTAGCAGTAGCAGAAATACAGCCTCAACCAGTGATAACAATAGGGAAGTGTAGCAGTAGAAGAACTACAGCCTCAACCATTGATAACAATAGGGAAGGGAAGCAGTACCAGAACTACAGCCTCAACCAGTGATAACAATAGGGAAGTGTAGCAGTAGCAGAACTACAGCCTCAACCATTGATAACAATAGGGAAGTGTAGCAGTAGCAGAACTACAGCCTCAACCAGTGATAACAATAGGGAAGTGTAGCAGTAGCAGAACTACAGCCTCAAACAGTGATAACAAATGGGAAGTGTAGCAGTAGCAGAACTACAGCCTCAACCATTGATAACAATAGGGAAGTGTAGCAGTAGCAGAACTACAGCCTCAACCAGTGATAACAATAGGGAAGTGTAGCAGTAGCAGAACTACAGCCTCAACCAGTGATAACAATAGGGAAGTGTAGCAGTAGCAGAACTACAGCCTCAACCAGTGATAACAATAGGGAAGTGTAGCAGTAGTAGAACTACAGCCTCGACCAGTGATAACAACAGGGAAGTGTAGCAGTAGCAGAACTACAGCCTCAACCATTGATAACAATAGGGAAGTGTAGCAGTAGCAGAACTACATCCTCAACCAGTGATAACAATAGGGAAGTGTAGCAGTAGCAGAACTACAGCCTCAAACAGTGATAACAAATGGGAAGTGTAGCAGTAGCAGAACTACAGCCTCAACCATTGATAACAATAGGGAAGTGTAGCAGTAGCAGAACTACAGCCTCAACCAGTGATAACAATAGGGAAGTGTAGCAGTAGCAGAACTACAGCCTCAACCAGTGATAACAATAGGGAAGTGTAGCAGTAGCAGAACTACAGCCTCAACCAATGATAACAATAGGGAAGTGTAGCAGTAGCAGAACTACAGCCTCAACCAGTGATAACAACAGGGAAGTGTAGCAGTAGCAGAACTACAGCCTCAACCATTGATAACAATAGGGAAGTGTAGCAGTAGCAGAACTACATCCTCAACCAGTGATAACAATAGAGAAGTGTAGCAGTAGCAGAACTACAGCCTCAATCAGTGATAACAATAGGGGAGTGTAGCAGTAGAAGAAATACAGCCTCAACCAGTGATAACAATATGGAAGTGTAGCAGTAGCAGAACTACAGCCTCAACCCGTGAAAACAATAGGGAAGTGTAGCAGTAGAAGAACTACAGCCTCAACCATTGATAACAATAGGGAAGTGTAGCAGTAGCAGAACTACAGCCTCAACCAGTGATAACAATAGGGAAGTGCAGCAGTAGCAGAAATACAGCCTCAACCAGTGATAACAATAGGGAAGTGTAGCAGTAGAAGAACTACAGCCTCAACCATTGATAACAATAGGGAAGTGTAGCAGTACCAGAACTACAGCCTCAACCAGTGATAACAATAGGGAAGTGTAGCAGTAGCAGAACTACAGCCTCAACCATTGATAACAATAGGGAAGTGTAGCAGTAGCAGAACTACAGCCTCAACCAGTGACAACAATAGGGAAGTGTATCAGTAGAAGAACTACAGCCTCAACCACTGATAACAATAGGGAAGTGTAGCAGCAGCAGAACTACAGCCTCAACCAGTGATAACAATAGGGAAGTGTAGCAGTAGAAGATCTACAGCCTCAACCAGTGATGACAATAGGGAAGTGTATCAGTAGCAGAACTACAGCCTCAACCATTGATAACAATAGGGAAGTGTAGCAGTAGAAGAACTACAGTCTCAACCAGTGATAACAATAGGGAAGTGTAGCAGTAGCAGAACTACAGCCTCAACCAGTGATAACAATAGGGAAGTGTAGCAGTAGCAGAAATACAGCCTGAACCAGTGATAACAATAGGGAAGTGTAGCAGTAGAAGAACTACAGCCTCAACCATTGATAACAATAGGGAAGTGTAGCAGTAGAAGTACTACAGCCTCAACCATTGATAAAAATAGGGAAGTGTAGCAGTACCAGAACTTCAGCCTCAACCAGTGATAACAATAGGGAAGTGTAGCAGTAGCAGAACTACAGCCTCAACCATTGATAACAATAGGGAAGTGTAGCATTAGCAGAAATACAGCCTCAACCATTGATAACAATAGGGAAGTGTAGCAGTAGCAGAACTACAGCCTCAACCATTGATAACAATAGGGAAGTGTAGCAGTAGCAGAACTACAGCCTCAACCAGTGATAACAATAGGGAAGTGTAGCAGAAGCAGAACTACAGCCTCAACCATTGATAACAATAGGGAAGTGTAGCAGTAGCAGAACTACAGCCTCAACCAGTGATAACAATAGGGAAGTGTAGCAGTAGCAGAACTACAGCCTCAATCAGTGATAACAACAGGGAAGTGTAGCAGTAGCAGAACTACAGCCTCAACCAGTGATAACAATAGGGAAGTGTAGCAGTAGCAGAACTACAGCCTCAACCAGTGATAACAATAGGGAAGTGTAGCAGTAGCAGAACTACAGCCTCAACCAGTGATAACAATAGGGAAGTGTAGCAGTAGCAGAACTACAGCCTCAACCAGTGATAACAATAGGGAAGTGTAGCAGTAGAAGAACTACAGCCTCGACCATTCATAACAATAGGGAAGTGTAGCAGTAGCAGAACTACAGCCTCAACCAGTGATAACAATAGGGGAGTGTAGCAGTAGAAGAACTACAGCCTCAACCATTGATAACAATAGGGAAGTGTAGCAGTAGCAGAACTACAGCCTCAACCAGTGATAACAATAGGGAAGTGTAGCAGTAGCAGAACTACAGCCTCAACCAGTGATAACAATAGGGAAGTGTAGCAGTAGCAGAACTACAGCCTCAACCAGTGATAACAATAGGGAAGTGTAGCAGTAGCAGAACTACAGCCTCAACCAGTGATAACAATAGGGAAGTGTAGCAGTAGAAGAACTACAGCCTCAACCATTGATAAAATATGCTGTGGGAAAGAATATATTATTTCCACGAAGCATTGCCTCTAGTTACAAAAATGTAACCATTCTAGTACAGTGCAACACGCTTGTAATGAACATGGATACAACAAATTGACGGATATAATGAAACAATTTCTTACGTACGGATTTTTTCCCTATCTTTTCCATTATAAGTGTTCATGCATATTACGAACACAGGTATAACGAATTCACGGTTATTACGAACACCTTTTCCCGAACAAATTTTGCCATATAACAAATTTCTGTCCAACTGAAAATCGCCCGGTTGTTCGCAAATACTTCCCGCCAGTGACCTGGAAGCCATGCCGTGGCCGCACAGAGCGCCAGTGCCAAAGTAATTAGGTTAATGAGGAAAATCATTCGTAACAGGGCTACATAGTCAGACGATGCTGCAGCACATTGTGACTGGCTTGAGGATTTCCTTTTGTCTGGTGCCCTAGCCAACAGCAAACAAACGTCAATGGAGGACTTCTTCAAAGCAGATTAACTGGTGTCATTCTGTGTGTGTTAGGTCAATGAGGGAAATCATCATAGGTGATTGTTAGCTGCGAGTTTACGACAGTTCATCTGTAACAGGGCTACGAAGTCAGACAACGCTGCAGCGCATTGCAACTGGCTTGAGGATTTCCTGTTGTCTGGTGCCCTAGCCAACAGCAAACAAACGACAATTGAGGAATTCTTCAAAGCAGATTAACTGGTGTCATTCTGTGTGTGTTGTGCAAGAAGTAGTAGTTACTGCGAGCGTGGCTCCATCCTGCCACAGATCATGTTTTAGTGTACATGTGCTTGAAGGTGACATGCTCGCTTATGTGTTTACATCATATTGTATTTTGTTACTTTTTCACATACTGTAACTACACTTAATAGTAACATTTGTAACTGTTTTATGTGTCATCTAAATAAATGTTACACAACATAATATCTGCGTTTGATAGACAGCTGGCGAATAGTTTAAAAACTGTCACATACAACACTGCCACCTAGCGGGTAAACGCGTACACGCATATAACAAATTCACGGATATAACGAACTCAGTAGCTACCCACAAAGTAGTTTGTTATAAGCGTTTTGCATTGTAGCACACAGTACATGTGGTATGCCTCCTAGATGCAGTTATAATTAAGTTAGCGAAGAGAAAGGATATTTCTTCAGAGTTCCAAATGCTCTGGCCAGATTGTAGTAGGCCTTGATAAAGACTTCTCTGATCTTTGGTCGGTCGGTGGATGACTGTGCTGGCTGCACACCTTGTCTCAAGATGGCTATAGCAGTCTCACAGTGGTACTCTGTCTGAGCAGCATAACCTGCAGCCAGAGAGAAAGAAATTGGCCCATGCTACACTTTCACTATGTATATGTTAGTGTCCAATCATAACAGGATGCTTCTATCACAAAGATTTAAGTTTTCTATTTAGCACACATGTAATGTCAAAAATATGTGACAAAATTATTATTTTATTTATTTGTATTCATACACACAATTAAACTTCAAAATATTTGTATTACGTATCAGGGAATTATTTCACAAATAGCATGTTGCACCAAACTGGCAGAACATAGTCATCTGGGTACCTTTCAAATCAAAATATCCTTGTGCGAGGTTCACGTAGGACGATGCCAGTTTCCAATGACCGTCCCTGTATACAATCCTCGCCAAGGCTGTACAGCGAATGAGCTCCTTGATAGCACTGTTGGGCTGGAACAACATGGTGATAGTTGGCAACTCCTGTTGTATTGTGTTCCAGGTCAGTGCATCGTGCAATGTCATGGCAATGCGGTAGTGTGCCATTCATCAACTTGTGGGAGAGTACTGGATGTCAGTGCTTGATGTTGTTATCAACATTGAATTCAATCAGAATATTAGGAACTTATTTACTAAAACAACAGCTGGCCAGTTATGCCAAGCTTCCAGACTGCTTGGATTATGACTGCTCATCAAACTATGAAATCGGTCACATTTTGCCAGCAAACTTCGCCTTACATGTCTGTAACACCCAAATACATGTTATTAATGTCCAGAAAATCAGAAATCAGCAATAACGTACATGGAATATACGATTTACCCAGCATACATTGTACCTACAAATATGGAGAATGCCGGTGATGGTGGCAGTGAATGATCACATTTGTTGATAATGTTATTGATAATGTTATTTATATATATATATATATATAAATGCATGTATGTATATTATATTTAAATTTTTGTATATATATATATACACCACATTCTTTCTATTATGCATACGTGTCCTAAGTAGCATACACCCCTTTTTAGCAGCATCCGATGCTGACAATGACCCCAATGCCAGCCTTGACTGTTGAATCCATCATTGTGTTTTAATTTCTTCCAATATCACACTAGATTCAAAGCTTGGTGATGAAACAACATCAAAAGGTCCACCTAAATTATCAGATTTTTACAGTGTTCTGGTATCCTGTTGATCGTATGTGAGATGTATAAATCGCTTGCCCATCACGTCTGCGGAGATGGCTGTACTCAGGAAACACAGGAACCAAAGAAAATGGGTGCACACCCCTGTACGCTTATTGGAACACAAAATTATTGAACAAATACAAGACACACACGCATTTAACAAACCTTGTTTTTCTGCGTGTATTTCTTGGCTCTTCTCTTTGCGTGCCGCAGTAACCTGTCAGGCGGAGTCATGTCGATGCCGTTGATGCCATTCCTAGGTGTGTTTCTCTGCCTCCTCCGTCTCCGTGGTGATGAGTCAAGGTTGTTTGTCTGTACCTGCTCCGAATCATCTGTCAATGCGTCTGTGTCATCCACCGATCTGCAGCAAATTCACAGCAAATTCAACTTACGACTGAACATAACATAACAGTCCTCACACACACACACACACGCATGCATGCACAAACACACACACACGCATACATACACACAAATTAGCATATATGGTAATTTAATTAATAATCAATTAATAATGCAATATTACTTATTAATAATACAATGGTACTAATATGTAACAATAAAAAAGTAAACCAAACCAAATTAGCATCCATCAATACATCTGTCAAATCCATGAATCGACGCATCTAACCACCCAGTCATCTGAATCCATGAATCGACGCATCTAACCACCCAGTCATCTGAATCCATGAATCCACGCATCTAACCACCCAGTCATCTGAATCCATGAATCCACACATCTAACCACCCAGTCATCTGAATCCATGAATCCACACATCTAACCACCCAGTCATCTGAATCCATGAATCCACACATCTAACCACCCAGTCATCTGAATCCATGAATCCACACATCTAACCACCCAGTCATCTGAATCCATGAATCCACACATCTAACCACCCAGTCATCTGAATCCATGAATCCACACATCTAACCACCCAGTCATCTGAATCCATGAATCCACACATCTAACCACCCAGTCATCTGAATCCATGAATTCACGCATCTAACCACCCAGTCATCTGAATCCATGAATCCACACATCTAACCACCCAGTCATCTGAATCCATAATAATTTGATAAAAGACACAAAGGTGACTGTGGACGACAGACATGTTGATAAAATATCTAAATACCCCATGATCCACCCACCTACCCATCCATACCCACCAGTGCCGTATCTAAGGGATGGAGTAGGACATGTGGTCACTACTTACTGTTGACTGTGGTCAGTGCGCTGGGTGTCGAGGCCACTCTCAGTCCTCTGGGTGTAGTCACCCCCGTCCCCCCCGCTGCAGTCAGTCTGACTTCCCCCGCTCTCACCCGGCCTCTTCTCAATGGGCTGCAATGCACCTGGGGAACCACTTCTAGAACTTCCGTTGTCATCGTCGTACCAGTTGTCAGACATTTCTCCTCACATCAAGTAGCTGTAAGTAATCAACAACAATGTTAGATTCATAACTTGGAAATACAGTTATCTGTGTGGCTCAAACAGAGTTTTTGGTACTCTCACAGTCTCTTCATTTTACAGAATCTCTCAGTCATCATACATGTGATGTTGTTGGTGACCATTACATGACAGCAGTTCCAAGAATATCACGAAAGATTGAAGAAGAGGGTCCAACTCATAGCTATGGGTGAATACGGGCCATGACAAATGCCACAGTGCTCACCAGAGAGTACAGCTTTTGACCAAGGAAGATCAGATGTCTGGCAAGGCATTGACTTGAAATTGTTGGTGTGCCAATGTGATCATACAGAACGAGTCACATCAGTCTGTTCTTAGTCAACTTCATACTGATCATGCCATGAAAGTGTAATATCAGTGATATATGTATTCCTAAGCTGACAGGGTCATTCATAATTTATGAATTAAAGTTAAATGTAATGCACAGACACACAAGGCAGTGTGCCAATTAATATCCCTTAGCCTATATATACATATATATGCCTTTGCATATTTGCCCAAGAAGTATTGAGTAGCCTTTGACATCTTTGGATGGCAATCTCCCAATAAACCATTTGTTCAATTAGTTAGTAGGCTGATCACACTTAGTTTGTACAAATATGATAAAAAATTTAGATGATTACTAGAAGTTAAAAAGAAGAAGTCTAGAACTTGAGACTGAGTGAGTCTACACTACAGAACAAATGAAAATGTAGGCCTACACAAAAGTTAATTATAACACTTAGTTAAAAGAACCACCAAAGGAGAAGATGACATACATATAATGTAGGGAAAACATACAATATAACACTGATACAAACCATACAAATCAAAGCAGCCAGTCATTCATTACTAGGATGATATGTAGGGTACAGATGAGATTGTGTATGAACAGGATCAAATTATTTTATTTTTCAGGACGAGCACCTGTCTCACTGTCTGTCAAAAATGCAGGCCTTCCTTGTTCCTTGTTGTAGTAAATTCCTTCTCTATAAGAAGAGCCCCTCAGGACTTTACTGGATTGGCCCAACGTCCTAGTTGGATCGACCTCTTAGTGTGTATTGAGTAGATATAGACTCTGGTTAAGGTCTCTAGTTCATCATGTAGTTCACCTGGTATCGAAAGCATTGGCATAGTACAGTCCATTAAAAGTTTAATCATTTATTCCCAGAACTTTGAATCAAAGGGTAATTTAACACGGGTAGAATGTTCTCCAGTTTGTTCATGAACTTGGTTCGTTCAGGCTAGAGGAAGTGTGATAAGTCCTCGCTGCCTTGGTGACACAGCTAACAGGTCGGCAAACCACCAAACAATTTGGCTATGTCAGCCTGGAGCCTGTATTGTCCTGTCAACACACGCACCTTAGTACAGGCTCTCACAATATTATGCGGTGAGCCTCTCACAGTGCCCCAGACTGGATGTAATGAGCCTGGTTTGCACTTGAATGTGTTTAAGTGGAGTAATGTCACTTTCCTGCGAGCCTACACTCGAAACTGTTCGAATGTAACAAGAGTTATGTTAGTTTTCAGTGTATGCTTCCACTGTCTCTTAGAGGGTGGGTTGTTAAAGAGCTCGTAGGATGATGGCAAGTTGTCATTCTGGAACAACTCCTTAACTGTCACAATCCAGGACTTGGAGTCAATGTCTTTGACTGCTAGCTGGCGCTGGATGATCTGACACTGCACACTTGCTGGGTCTCTCATCATCCTCACAAGCCTCACATACAGCGTTAGAATGTTTCGTGCTAGTATGGCTGACGCAGGTAGCTGTCCAAGTATCAGATACACAGCTGCTGTTGATGTGCCCAGTGGTAAATGCTGCAAGTGTTTCTGGACAGTACGGTGAAACAGGTCTAGTGCATCCTTATCTCCTTTTAGCAGAGGCAGTACCTCCAGTCCATACAACAGCCTTGACATCTGGTAGCTCATGAAGTTCTTCAAGTTTGTACGTATATAGAGTCCATTTAGGCCATACACACCAGCTCCCATGAGCGAGTAACCTACCCTCCTGGCTTTCTGGATGTTTAGCTTTACAATGCTACTGGCTTTACAGTCAGGGGTCCTAATAATACCCAGGTGTACCTCCGAGCTACTAACATTAATGGGTCTATCACCAAGCTTCCACATGGGTGATTCAGTGCAGGCATTATTGTTACAGTTCATCACCATAACTTTAGTCTTCTTAGTGTTGAAGATATATCTCTCCCGACTGCAGTCAGCCGATGCCAGGTTGATCATAGATTGGAGGTTGATAGCCCGGTCGGACAGCAGGGACATATCATCGGCACAGGTGGGAGCCGACATGTCAACTGATCCAATATTATATCCAAGCCCAGAGTTTGACAGCACATGTAGTAGCTTGTCACACCGGACTTTAAACAGTTCTGTCGAGGGGATGTCCCCTTGACGTACAGGGTGTACTGTAGCTCAAGTAAGGGTTGAGACAGGAAATTACACCACCTGGCTAGTCATGGTGTCATACAGGCTACAGTACAGTTGCCAGAGTTCTCCAGTGATGCCTAGATGATGAAGTTTCACAAGCACTGATGTATGATATAGAACATCAAATGCTTTTCAAGGTATGTCGCAAATAATGGAGGCTTACAGTCCATGGCTTCAGCTGTTGCTTCTGAGATGATAAAGGCCCTGTCGATCGATGATGACTTTGCACAACAATTTTGTCCACAAGGATAGATTTCGTTGGAGAGACAAGGACTTTCTCAAACAGTTTGCCAATTGTTGAGGTCACCGATATCCTACGATAATTATCCAGGTCCGTATCAGAGTTTTTCTGCTTGTTCACAGGTGTAATAACACCATGCTTAAACTGGTTAGGTACTGATCTTAGACTGACTAACTGATTAAACAGAGTAGCGAGTATAGATTCAAGTACTGGGTGACTATTTCAAGTGTTCACATGCTAGGCCGTAGAGGTCAGCAGCTTTACTGTTCTTCATGGAGCCAATCAGGTGTGTGATGTTATCATCTGTCAGGGTAGGGATGTGCACACTACTGCTATCTTCCCTAGCATTTAGAGTGCTGAGAGAATCGAACATCGACTCTGCCATGGTCTTATAATCGGGTTTGACTAAAAGGCACACGACCACGCATGACCACGAAGTTAACGAATGACCATGCACGACCATGTAATATAATATGTTGGTAGATAATTTGGCCGTTGATGGTATATATATATGGTTTGTGTGTGCATTATTAAACATTTTGAGTCTGTATTTCACCCAGGAGTTACATAATTTAGGCATTTTATCCGATCTTCCGGACGAGTATTTAGTCTTTGCACAGTAGTGCCACCTGGCGAATGGAACCGTAAAGTTACCACAAGCGATGATTAGTTTCAAATTTGTTTACTCCAATGTGAAGAACATATCTGAAATTTGGTGAGCTGCACACACATACCTCCTAAGTGCCACCAACAGCCCGCTTGGTTACCAACACTACATATATTTTGGTCATGCGTGGTCGTGCGTGGCTGTGCGCCTTTTAGTCATACTGTTATAACCAGAGTCATATTCTGGGCTGTCCTTTGGTGTTGCCAGGTTCTCGAAATATGATGCCCAGGCTAAAGTATCATCACTCTCAGAGAGCATTTGATCCGAGGTTATCTCGTGTGGTGTCTGGCAACCATTTACACCTTGCTGGTTAACAAGCTTATGGAACAGATTCTGAACATCCTCCGAGGCGTACATGATATCCTGTTGTTTCTGTTTACACCTCGTGACTTGCATCCGTCTTTGCATACTTCCGAGTAATTTCTTGGCACGTTTCATAGCAGTGCGTTTTGGGTGGTCAACATCACATGGACAACCAGCACATTTCCATTCCCAGTGTGTATGCTTGGCTTTAGCCACAAGTGGGTTTAAGTTCTCGTTCAATGGGAGTGTCCGCTGGTTGCCAGTTTTCCTGTTTGGTTTCCTGGTGAGGGATTCGACTGAGGCCTTATAGAGCGCTTGATTGGTTTGGTCTACAAGTTTCTCCACTGAAGGAGGAGGTACATCATGTGTGGCTTGGATCAATGGTTGTATATACCTCTTACTAAGCTGATAGAACAAGTCCTTATAAACAAACTTCCATTGGATAGGTGTAATTGATTGCTCCTGGTGAGCAACCTCATGAAGCACGCTGAGGTAAACAACATTTTCTATCCACTCCAACATGGATTCCGGCAAGATCTGTCTTGTGAAACGCAGCTCCTTGAGTTCCTTGATCACCTAACCTCAAATCTTCAGAACAACCACCAGACTGACATATTGATTATGGATTTTTCCAAGGCTTTTGACAAAGTCAATCATAGCCGTCTAATGTACAAACTTCAATATTATAGAATGCCTGGATTCGAGTTTTTCTGTTAAACAGAACCCAAGCAGTCATCATAGATGGAAATCGATCAAGTTTCATTAGAGTAGAATCCGGAGTCCCGCAAGGCTCAGTGTTGGGACCAGTCTTGTTCTTATTCTACATCAATGACCTTCTGAAGGGACTGAGTTCTACCGTGAGGATGTTTGCAGATGACACTATGTCATATCTGACTGTCACATCGCAGGATGACGCTGCCACACTTCAGTCTGACCTTGATATGATGGCCACTTGGGAATCCAAGTGGGCCATGCAGTTCCATCCCCTGAAGTGTAGCGTACTGTCCATCACTCGGAGTCGTCACCTAAAGCAGTACCAGTATATGCTTCACAGCCATGTCCTCCAACACGTAACATCTGTCAAATATTTAGCCCTTTAGGAGTCCCCATCAGCTCTGATCTCAGATAGAAACAGCATATAAACAACATATGCTCAAAAGCAAACAGAATGCTTGGCTTTCTCAAGCGGAACTTGAAGATTGGATCTTTATCCATCAAAGAGCGGGCTTAAAGGCACTCATCAGACCATCAGTAGAATTTGTAAGCATGGTCTGGACTGGGATCCCTTCACCAAAAAGAACATCAGCAAGATCTTTTTGGTTCCGTTAGAATCGGCAGTGCGCATGCGTCAGGTTATAAAGACTGTTATTGTTTAAATCTTACAAAGGTGCAGTAATATCATCATTACTATACGTACGTATTAATATATTTGCAATCAATCATTCCAAAGTCTTATTTCGCCAAAATATTTGCTTAGCAACCACCTGTAGAATTTAAAACAAAATGGCGGAAAAGTAAACAATAAGCTAAGAGCGCGAAACACAAATCACCCCCAATGCAACTCGCATAAATCAGGGTGTTCTAAACACTAAACATCACAGTAATTAAATATACATTAGCTATATAAGACACGTATATAAGACACGTAGATTATATATTCTTAAATCCTTCTCCTCTGTCTTGCCACTTCCTGAACTAACAGGCCTTTCTTCGGGTGTATCATCATCACCCTTGTGTCTTCAACATATTTCAAGCCCTGAGTCGGCCCAGGGCTAGAAAAAAAAACCTAACATTTACCCTATCATTGCTTCTATCTGTTGGTGTTTGCACTAGTCACAAACCCTGCACTTGCACCTATTCAATTTAGTATAAAAGTTAATAAAATATTATTTATATTTTTTTTTTATAGATATATATATATATTTAAATTAATGAATTAAACATTATTTAATAGTAGGTTAATGAAAAATTGTATGTATTAAGTATCTAATAAATATGGCAACTGGTGGTACACCAGTGTTATCTAAAACATCAAGATCTCTACGAGGTAGCTCGTCTAGCTCGTCTAGCTCTAAGGCAACATCATCAAGATACAATTCAAAGAAAAGTCATAAAACAAACAAGAAATTAGAGGCTGACAGAGATCAAGAAAAATGTGTCTGCCCTGACTGCAGCTTGGAAGTTAAAGATAACGAGGACGCCATTGAGTGTGACATCTGTAAGGGATGGTATCACAAAGTCTGTCAAAGTGTGTCTGATGCCTTGTATGCCATATTAACCAGCGATGAAAACCAACGAATCAGTTGGTACTGTAAATCATGCCAAAGAGGAGCAAAGGCAATCATGTCACACATCCTTATCATGAACGAGCGTCAAGACCAATTTGAAAAGAAATTGACTGCAATGGAAAATAAACAAAAAGCATTCCAAACCAGAGTCAATGAACTTGAGGAGACAGTCTCAAAAGTATCCAATCTGCAAACTCAGACACCACATGAATCACTAGGAGCAACACACGTAGAACCAGTCATAAACAAAGATGAAATGGTCGCCACTGTGTGCACCCAAATAAATGACCGAATGACCAGAATGAAGAACATTGTGGTATACAATGTGCCAGAGGGGACCAGCACTCTGAAAGAAGACAACACTATTCATGACAGGAAACTAATGAGGGAAATTTCAGGATACACTACAGATGGTAAATACCAACCTGAAGACCTACAAGTAAGGAGATTAGGGAGCAAACAAAGAAAGGAAATGGAAACAGAGGGAACAAGAACTCGTCCGTTACTTGTAACATTCCCAGAAGAGGATAACAAAGCTTTTGTCATGAAAAACCTATACAAACTGAAAAACAAAGGGGAACCATTCAGTGGAATGGTTATAAAGCATGACATGAGCAAAGATGACAGAGAGAAGGAGCGACTACTACAGAAGGAGGCAAGGGAAAAAACACAGCAGGAGCAGACAACAAATTTTGTCTACCTGGTAAGAGGGCGCCCAGGAGAAAGACAGATCATCAAAGTAAAAAAGAGGGGCGGAAATACCAACCAAACTCTCGCACCACAAGTGCCAGTGCCAGAGAAATAACTGTATGGTACACAAATGCTGATGTGCTAACAAAAGAAAAACTAACAGAACTAAAATGTAGAATAAAAAACCATTCAACTCCACCACAGGTTATAGCAGTGTCAGAAGTAAAACCTAAAAATTATAAAAGACAACTTACCACACAAGAATATAACCTGGAAGGATATTCTATGGAAACTATAAATATTGGTGAGGACACAGGCAGAGGGATGATCTTGTTTCTTCACAATTCGTTGCCATTTGAAGTGCACCAGTTTGATGTTGAGTTCAATGAAGCACAATTTTGCACTTTAAAACTGAAAGGGAAAGACACTCTTCTCATAGGCTCCTTTTATAGGAGTCCAAACAGTACCACCGAGAATAATGACAACCTTAACAAACTACTTGATAAAATAAGTGAGAAAAAATGTGCACGTGTTCTACTACTTGGAGATTTTAACTATCCTAAAATTGATTGGGAAACAATGTCAACTACAGCAGCAAGTACAGAGGAGAAAGAATTTAAATTCATTGAGAAACTTCGAGACTGTTACTTTGTGCAACATATAACAGAGCCCACTAGAGGTAGAGGTACAACTGAACCATCACTCCTTGATCTTGTCCTCACTAGTGAAGACACAGAGATCTCAACAATTGAAACAGCCTCAGCACTAGGAAGAAGTGACCATTCTATTATTAAGGTGGTTCTTAACTGCATGCCAGTCTATGAACCAATCAGCAAAACTGTCTATAAATACGACAAGGGGGATTACACCAAAATGAAAGACATACTAAACATTGATTGGGAGGAGGAATTTTCTAATCACCAGGAGGATGTGCAAACTCAGTGGGATATCCTTACTTCTAAGCTTAGATATGCAGAAGGAAAATGCATACCAAAGAAGGTGATAACTGAGAGAGCCAGAAAATACCCAGTTCCACTGGAGTTCAAAATCCGAACCAAAATCAAAAGAAAAAACAGGTTGTGGAAAAAATATCTTCTCTCCAAAGATGCCCAAACTTATCAGGAATTTTGTCGACTCCGAAATCAGGTCAGGAGACTGACAAGAAAGGCACAGAAACTATATGAAAAAGATATCATAAATCAAATAAAACAGAATCCCAAGAAGTTCTGGCAATATGCGCAGGCAAAAATGAACACAAGAATGGGAATACCGAACTTAATAAAAAGCAAAGACAAGGATGATCTGACAAAGACAGATTTGGAAAAAGCACAGGTATTGGCAAATCATTTCTCTTCCGTATTTACGAGAGAACCAGAAGGAGACATTCTGGAGGAGCCAATAAGATGTCATAACAAAGTTGAATCTTGCACTATCACTCCATCGATAGTGGCTTTAAAGCTAAAGAAACTAAAAATATTCAAATCACCAGGACCTGACGGCCTCCATCCTCGTGTACTAAACGAATTGGCAGAGAGTATTAGCACTCCACTATCCAAAATTTTTAACACGTCGCTGAAAACAGGCATACTACCCAAAGACTGGAAAATAGCAAATATATCTGCAATTCACAAGAAAGGAAACAAAAATCTAGCACATAACTACCGGCCAGTCAGCCTAACGAGCATAGTAGGGAAAATAATGGAAGGCATAGTTAGAGATACCATCACTAAACATTTGAAAGATAATGACCTGTTGAGCGACAAACAATTTGGATTCATCAAAGGGCGGTCTACAGTTCTCCAATTACTTAAAGTACTCGATTCATGGACTGAGACTCTAGATAACGGTGGATGTATTGATGTAGTATATTGTGATTTTATGAAAGCATTTGACAAAGTCCCACATCTACGACTTATAGAGAAACTCCAGAGCTATGGAATTCAAGGAAATATTCTAAGCTGGGTTGCAGCTCTATTGGCCCACAGAACACAACGTGTAAGGGTCAATAATTCTTTTTCAAATTGGCATGATGTCATCAGCGGCATACCACAAGGATCGGTGATTGGTCCCTTACTTTTTGTTATATTTATTAATGATTTACCGGATGTTATAAAGAGCTCCGAAATATTCCTGTTTGCGGATGATATGAAACTCTTCCATCCAATTTACACCACTGAAGATTGCACAAAGCTTCAACAAGATCTTACCCATGCAGAACATTGGACATACGAATCTCTTTTAAAGTTCCACCCAGACAAATGCAGCCATATGAGAGTAGGATCATCAACAATAAGAAACGACAGCTACACACTGGGACCTAATCATATAACGCTGGCAAGTACGGATAAGGTGAAGGATATTGGCGTCACTTTTGACTCATCACTAAACTTTGAGGCACATATGTCGGAAAAAATTAATAAAGCCAATTCAATGATGGGGATAATTCGTCGCACTTTTGATTACATGGATGAACAATGTTTTTCTACTGTTTTTAAATCTCTCGTCCGCCCACATATTGAATATGCAAATCAAGTATGGGCTCCATTCTTAATGAAACACATTACAGCTCTTGAAAATGTTCAGCGTAGAGCAACCAAATTAATTCCAGGCTTTAAAGATCTTGAATACAATGAACGTCTGCAAAGACTAAAATTACCAACTCTGTCATATCGTCGCCTCAGAGGAGACATGATTGAAATGTATAGGATTTTAACAGACAAATATGATACAGCTGTGACATCGAACTTTATAACTTTGAGGGATACTGAATCATGTACGCGAGGACATCACCTAAAAATATTCAAAGGACGTTGTCGGTTAAACATTTAAAAAAAATCATTTATACACCGATGCACGGACGTATGGAACAGCCTCCCACAGTCTGTGGTAGAGGCTCCATCAGTTCAGTCCTTCGAGGGAAAATTAGACAAATTATGGAAAAACCACCCAATTAAGCTCGATTACACAGCCCCACCCCTATTATGGAACAACTCGTCAGACGCATGCGCACCATATAGTTTGACGACAAACATCAGAGCTGGCGTAAGAGGCATCACAGCCTAAAAGCCAGAAGAGGACCTGTAAGAACCTGTAAGAAGATCGAAGCAGTGCAGAGACGTGATCTATTCTGAATCCATTCCCACTGTGAGTTGTAGAAACTTGGTGTATCTGTATCTCCAGAGTGGCCAAAGTTCATTTCTTTACAGAAGTCCTTGAGTAGATGGTCTCTCATATGGGGTTTGGATCCAGAGTGGGCGCCATTTAGGTCTCCCATCCAGATGATGTCATGTTAATCAGACTCAGAGACGAGTACATTTCACAGAGTTCATGATGTACTTCGTGAAGCAAAATTCAAGATTCAGCATCTGATATGGACATATTTTAAATGTAATACTCTTCGACGAATTTTATTCAAATAGCAATAATCAACTAACCTCTAGTTGTATATCTTCATATATTATTCTCTAAACAAAACTAACATTTTCTCATTTTTGTATTAAAATTGTTTACATCCGCCATATTGCCAAGCAACTCCCGCGGGCGCATACTAAAAGGCGGATCAAGAACGGGCGGACCACATTCATTAGGATGCGCAAGATGTATATAATTTTATGTTCCGCTTTATATGCGTTGTTGTCTTTTTGCGGGTGCATCTGTAAATTGTGGGGTGTCTCTTATTGTCATTATTATTTTAGCAGTTGGGAATTTAATATCATGAATGGCGTAACTTGTATTTCTAGTAAATCAAAAGAATGATAAAGATAAACAGTTGACTTACTACGAAAACGATACCGAAATAATTATTATACAGCAAGGTGAGGAATTCTGAGGCTTCGGTAGTCTTTTGATTTTGTTTAATCCATAGCATAGGGACATATTTGTTTGGAACTCAATTGGATTGTTACTGCTACATATTTAATTGTTAGTGACTGTGTGAGTAGTTCGTAATATTTAAATGTTCTTGTTATTAGGGACACCAGCCAACTAACTTAATCTTTGATATCAGCTTTAATTGGCAAACTGTATTTTTTATGAAACACCAACAGTGACCATTTTTGAAATTTTGAGGCTTTAGTTGTTAATTTTCTTTAATATAAGTATTCTGTACTTGGTTTGAGCTAAATAATATTAATACATTATTTAGCTCAAACCAAGTACACAGTTAATGCGAGTATTTAAGTTCATGTGAATGTTTAAATAAATAAATAAATCTAAACAAAACCAAGCCAGGAATAGTTATATTAATTATTGTATAAATGTTGCAGCTATTCTATTCAGTTTGTTAAATGGTTAGCCGTCGCTAATCCATTCTTGTTTTTTTCCGACGTTGGTCATTGTAAAATAACATACCAATTTTAAAATAATAAGTTTATGAAATATTCATTAGTTGAACAAAACCATTTCATTAATAGTACCAATTGAATGCCATTATAAAAAGACAACCACGCATGCAAATTACACCATCAACGTTTACAAACGCCTATAAAAACGGAGCTCATCGATAGTGCGAATCCTAGTGAATGTGGTCCACCCAGTCCGCCCGGTCTTGCTCCGCCTTTTCGTGTCCGCCCTCCAGCGCAATTACGCCGCCTGTCGGATTACATGCGAACAATATCTAAAACCAAAGCATTTCTAAAATTAAAATAAATAAAAAATGTAAGCAATTCAAAAAATTGCACGTCCATGTCCTTCGAAGTGCTTAAATAGTTGGTCATAAATAATTCAATTAAATATTGTTGTTGTATAATGTTTATCAAGGAACAAAAAAACGACAATTTACGCGGAGCGCCTCTAGGGAATTATTCGGGAAACAGATTATATTCTCCTTCCGGGTGACCAACAAAAATGGTAAATTTTATAAGTTACTTATCATTGCTATTTACAAAGGTTTATATATCTTTTCATTCTTTGTCGTCCCGCTTTATATTGATATAACTGCACGTTTATTTATTTCAAATAATCATCCAAATCTAATTAGTTAATTGGTGGTCGCACATATATTGTCTAATATCGCCCACATAGCAACTGCATCTAATGCCGTCTTTTTACAATTTTTATGGAATTTTAGCACAATTTGTGGCATACGAAGGTTAGTGCCATACAGTCTTATCAAAAGTGAGTAGGCTCGATGAGTTTAAAAAAATGTGTTGTCACCTAGCCGGACCTACTCCTAGACCTAGTGTTATTCCAATTTAAAAAATGTTATTGTTGATAATTGGTTGGAAAATGGTTCGTGCTTCCAATCAATTAAATAACGTAGTGTTCAGAAAATTCACATTACGACTAATTGGAAGGCATATCTCACATTGTATGTATAAACTTCGCAGGGCCATTTGATAATTTGCCTCTGGTGATTATTATGAATAGGCAGGGCTCAACATTAACGCTTGTCCAGGACAAGTAATTACCAATACCGGACAAGTACATTGTCCAGGACACTTGTCCGATGGGACAAGTTGATTGAGTCACAATATTAGCAGGGCTTGCAGTTGCTACTACCTCATTGCATTTGCGAGTATAATCTTACACCTGTGACTAGATAAATTGCTTTAGTTGCAGTGTGCAAATTAGAACTTTGTCCATTAATTATTGTCCTGCCCGTGGGTGACTGACATTTGGGTCCTTGTGTTGGCATATTAATGGGCATTAGCCATCAAACAAATTGTGCATGATGCCACTTTAACCCCTTGCTCTGTCCGTGCTTAAGGTCTATTGTATGCAAAATATTGATAAATTGTAGCAAGTGAATGAATACTGCCTAAACCCATAGGTACGAAGTCCTATGCAGGCACCTCTGTACTGTCCAGCCTAATATCACTTGGTGACTAGGGCAACCAGTTACAGAAAGGGGCAACTCTTAACTAACTAGCTAGTTTTTTATTTGTTTAAACTGAAATAATGTGTGCCTATGCAGAATTCAACATAAGGCCTGTCAGAATATTTAAAAAGGAGATTGTTCCCTATGTGAGCACTGAGTACTGTATGGACATACATACATTCAAAATAAATGTGTATAATTTCATAAAGGCATTCAATTGCGTAAATAATTGTTATGGTTGTAAATATCAAAAAAAATGCAGGCACATTATATTTATACCATAATAAATGTGCATCTGAACACTGATACCATGTGTATCATGTTATCATTATGACTGGCGATGACCATGCTGATGTAAGCAAGGCAGTGGTGTGCGACAATGTGAACTCTGTCCAGAGTCCTGACCTTGCTCTCTTTCCGCACAAGGCACAACTGTATTACAAGATCCACCACTGCAGCCATGGTCCTTAGCAATGCTATCAAATGTTTGACAGTATAACAACTTTCCTTGATGCCTTTCCAGTATGGAATATTATTTGCATTAACGTTTTATCATGCAGATGACAGTTGATATTGTCTGCCCTCCATAGCCAATGTGTAATAAGACCGTTTATTGGGTGAATAATTAATGACCCCCACAATTCACCAATCATGCGGGCGGATACAAATGAGTTTGGCAGTGCATACATGTTATCATGTGTGCTTGGCTGAGTTTTAGTTGCCATTATTTAATTAGTTAAATGTAACAAAACAAACATTGATTTAAATTAAATATAAATTAAAAGATTAGGCTTTAGGATTGCCCTATTTTTATAGGTAGGGTCGGGTTACCGGAAAAATTATAGTGGTCAATTGGATTGAAACCAATGGCCCAACGGGCCAGTAAAATATAAAAACTGGTGGCCCGAAATGGCCTGAAAGCCTAAAAAGGCACCGGGCCAGCAGGAGAGGCCTGACTAATACTGTTACTTAGTGATAGAATTTTTTTACAATGGCCGCTCACAAACCATTTATAAAATCAATCATCATTCGTTTGGCGAAATTGATGATCGATTATGAAAATAAAACCAATTCCTAAGACTACTATCCTTTTTCCAGAATTTTAGTCTGGCTGAACTGAATGGGTAAACCTACCTAATTGAATCATTTGTGCAATGATTACATTAAAAAGCTAAACAATTCCCCAGATAAGCTGGCCTGGCAGAGTTGATCCAAGATACTAAGAGTCAATTTTTGTGTGAACTCAGTCTAAAACAAAAACAAAACAAGCAAAACATTGAGCTATTTCACAAATTAGAGAATAGGTTTGTGTCTGTATCACATCTTAGCAAACTAGTTGAGATAAATTCTAAGTAACCATTTTGCACCTGGAGAATTGGCTTTGTAGAAACTAAGTCATGATGGCAAAATAAGTCGCTGAGGGTGGAGCTGTAAGGAAGGTAATGTACTCTAAATATGTAGTTTGGACTAAATGGCATTACTTCTATATTAACTTGACTATTTACCATGGTTATAGTTATCATTTGTTAGCAGCACTTAAAGCATTGCACTTTTAATTTCCCATATTTGTTTTCTCCTTTCAGTATGCATTAATTTACAAGCAGGAGCAAGGTAAGTTATTTGTTGTAAATTCTCATTATCAACCCAATCTTATTGTATTCTTAAAATTATTTAACATTGATAAAAGAATTTATGTTTATCTAAATAAATGTTGTATATCAGTCTTTAGCCACACAATTATGTTGTAAAATAATTGTGAAGTATTTTGTTTAAATAATAATAATTATCGTAATGTTGCCTGGATTTTGTGTATTCTAAATCAGCACATGAATGTTTTTAAGTATTTGATATGTATAGGTGTAACCTGGTTGTTTATTGACAGCACACGAAGACAGTCTGTGGAGCTGTGCGTGGGCAAAGAATGAACGAGACGGTTCAGAGAACATAGTCACTGGTGGTGTGGATGATCTTGTTAAGATCTGGAAATGGTAAATGGTCTACGTTCTCTCTAACTAAAGACTAATGTCTAAAAGAAAAAACTATACATTGATATGTCATCATGTCAAACATTAGATAATGCATCATTCTGTTAGGGCTTACCAAAATAATCTTAAAACTTGGTGTGTGTGTATGTGTGTGTGTGTGTTTGTTATGCATTGCGAGTCAGGTTAGCTCTCTCATATATGTACAACACTACTTATTTAAGCGAGAGATTTCTTAGTTTAGTTTCACACATTTTGTCGTCAGTCTTAAATGTTCTCAGTATACTTGGGGCAGGATTCACATAAAAATGTCATGGTCATAAACTCATTATCACCCCATCATAAGTCCATTGTACCATATAACAAAATGTTATGGTAGAAACGCTCATGACTTTAATATTAAAGTTTGCTGTTGCAGGACATCAGGGGAGAAGTTGGAGCTGCGACACACCCTGGAAGGACACCAACTGGGAGTCGTGTCTGTAGACATCAACCCACAGGGCACAAGTATCCTCCATGCTGCCGTCTCATTGTTGTTTTATTTATTTATTTATTTATTACTGAAAACTGCTTCCACGATTACACTTTTTTGCACATCTTGTTTTAGAAACTTTTTGCAAAAACTTAAACCTGTCTGGAGTCCACTATACCTGGCTAGCTCATTTGTCTAAACACATTATTTACTTGTCAAATTTGTTGAGAAGTCATAAAATTGGTCCAGATATATACACTGTAACAATACTATTATTTTATTCATGAGTCATCTGATCTCGGCAACATTGTAATTAATTGTTTTTTTATACATTGACAGTTGGTAGAAAAAGACCAGTTGTCTAAGGAACGAATGAACATAGAAAAAGACAGCTGGACCTTTGCACCTGGGGGGATACACTTACAATGCCCCCAAATTAGGATATTAACACATATATGTGTGTGTGTGTGTGTGTGTGTATATTTATATATATGTGTGTGTGTGTATATACACTAGAACTTCTCTGCAGCTCATCTGGCACGCTGCAAATCATGTTCATATATATATATGAACATGATATATATATATATATGAACATGATTTTCTTTTAGAAAATGCATGCTTATTTAGCCATCATTAATACCTCTATCTGGGTTCTACATGTTGTAAAGCGCCACGAACAATTTATAATTGGATCTGGCGCTATATTAAATAAAATATATTATTATTATTTGCAGCGTGCCAGATGAGCTGCAGAGAAGTTCTAGTGTAACTTGCTGTTGCTATGTGTGAGTTACTTCCTTGACAGTCTACAGTGGCTGCGTCCAGCAGTCTTGACAGTCACATTCGCCTCTGGGACGTAGAAGCCGGCAAACAGATAAAAACAGTCGATGCAGGGCCAGGTCAGTACCTCGCTATTAAGGTCACATGTAGATGAAGTAGAGTGGAACCTCACTATTAAGGTCACCTGTAGATGAAGTAGAGTGGAACCTCACTATTAAGGTCACCTGTAGATGAAGTAGAGTGGAACCTCACTATTAAGGTCACATGTAGATGAAGTAGAGTGGAACCTCACTATTAAGGTCACCTGTAGATGTAGTAGAGTGGAACCTCACTATTAAGTCACCTGTAGATGAAGTAGAGTGGAACCTCACTATTAAGGTAACATGTAGATGAAGTAGAGTGGAACCTCACTATTAAGGTCACATGTAGATGAAGTAGAGTGGAACCTCACTTAAGACCGACCCAGAGTGACCTTAATTGCAAGGTGACTGTATTACTAAGGTGATCATAAACTGACATTTCAACCTGTTATTCTTTGTTCATTGTTGTCATGCATGAGTATATTTTATCTATGACTATATTTTGTAGTTGACGCATGGACAATCAGTTTCTCCCCCGACTCAAGATTTTTGGCATCTGGGAGTCAGACAGGAAAGATCAATCTGTTTGGGGTTGATTCGGGCAAGAAGGAGTCATCCCTGGACACCCGGGGGAAGTTCACACTGAGCATTGCCTATGTACGTTACTTCTTTTTATTATCATATAATGCTCACCTCAGCATTACAACAGACTTACTGCTGTACGTGTTCAATATTCATTGTACTGTTTGCATGCATGCAATTTGTACTGAATTAGGCAAATGAACCCAATTAATGTTGTCTTTGCAATCTAGGCATTTGAAGGAGCATGGACATACACACTAGGCAGGAATGAATTACAAACTACAGGAGATAGAGCAAGAATAAAGCACATGGAGTTAAGACAGAAAATATAGAAGATTTAACAAGACGATCATCCAAAGCAAAACACCCAGATGACTAATGGACAAGGAAGCTTGATGGCCACACCCTGTCTGTTTTGGCCGCCATTGTAATAAAAATGGCTGCCCACATATTGTGTTTCCAAAACGAGGCTACTATTTTAAAACATGGAAAATGTTATGAAGACAAGGAGGGAGTGAGATAGAGGAGGAGGCACGGAATCGGGGATATGTGGGAACAAAGAAAATGACTGGATTGTCAGAGAATATTATCAAATGTAAAATGTTTAAGTCACTGTTAATATATTTAACATTTCCATCTGCTTTGTTTCAGAGCCCTGATGGAAAGTACATAGCATGTGGGGCCATTGATGGTATCATAAACATATTTGACATGACAACAGGAAAACTGCTGCACACATTAGAAGGTTGGTAATTATGTTGCCAGTTAGCATTAGATTGTGGAGGCATGGCAGACGTGCATCTTACACATCAACATTAATGCCACTGATATGTCTTTTGTGATTAGTAAATATAGTTTGTGTGTTGGCTCTATGCAACACAGTGTAGTAAGTAATGTAGCAGGTATGTTAAAAAACACATTATTTGTGTGCAATGACGGCCATCCTGTAGTAACAGGTGCAGTTAGTAATTTGTTTCATATATTGCATTACTTATGGAAAGTGTGGATGTGCATACCGACTCTATATATTAAAATGTTAATGTTATCATATATTCACAAAGAAACAAATAACCGCTTGAATACTTAAATATTCTTAAAATTCATAACATTTTGTAGTTACTTCCAGAACTAAGAGTGAATAAGCAAATAAAATTTATAATATACAGTTAACAATATAATGTATCTTTGGTGAATTGTTTAGTCATCAATGTGTCCACATTTATCAGATATTCTATTTGGATGTTGAGATGATTCGTGGACCAAAAAGTGATTTTTAGGATGCCACCCATGTGGTATATTCCAAAAAGGAAATGTCCATGATTTTAAAATATAATTTATATTATAGTATTTATAAATGTATTGTTACTTAAATTTTTACTGGAGTTTGGTCTTATTACACTCGTAATTTGAATGCTTACATGACTCCTCGGTGGTCACTACTACAGGTCACGCCATGCCCATCAGAGGGCTCTGCTTCTCCCCCGATTCACAACTCCTGGTGACTGCTTCAGACGACAGCCACATTAAAATATACGACGTGTAAGTTGTTTTAACAACTTTTCACTCTAGACATATGATATCTTTCTTATCGTGCATCAAAGTTTCTGAATGTGGTGTGGACTGTGGGTACCATACCCATAGTCTAATAAATTTGAAATCAGTACTACCGATTTTAAATTTATAATTTTAAGTAGTATTTATATAAGAAATTGTGACAGATACACAAAATCAAACCGAGTTTGATATTTGTCACTAGTTACATTAAACAAATCCAACAGTTTATTCCAATAGTTTACGTGAATTTGTATGTTGATGAATTTGTTCATGATTGAAAAACATTTGTGTGAGGCAGCACTTTATATTTTTTCAACTAAACTTTGTGATATATGAAAACAAATTATAATTGTTATTTATGTAATTGTTTTGAAACTACAGCTGGTTAAAATTATTACATTTTGCCTGTAATCAGCAAAAATTTCATAATATAACCCGACTATATAACTGCTATGTGTGTGTGTGAACCATGTGTGTTCATGTTCTGTTGATGTTTGTACAGCCAGCATGCCAACTTGGCAGGAACTCTCTCTGGGCACGGGTCCTGGGTGTTGAATGTCGCCTTCTCTCCAGACAACACACACTTTGTGTCATGGTGAGCACGTTTACTTTTTTTGTAAATAATTAATAAAATCTGAAACATCTGTCTGACCAACAGGCACCTGACTATAACGGACAGCTTAATCAGCAATACACATCTGAGTATGATGGACAGCTGACTAAACAACAGATGCCTGAGTATAATGGATATCTGACCAAACAACAGCTATCGACTTTGATGAACTAACTCTAAACAACAAACACCTACAATAACAGATAATTGATTAAAGGTTATTTAGCGCAGTATCCAGTCGTTGGGTCTACTCAAAGCACTTCACAATTTACTCCCTGGCACATACATACAGCTATAATTAATGCACGCAGAACTATTGATACACAAATGTCCACCATTGTCTATAACCAGGTACTCATTCATTCAGCTCGGGGAACTGAAGCAACATAGAGTGATCGAACTTGTCCTAGGTTCGACACGGCAGCACAGGATTCGAACTGGGGGTTCTCTCGATTGCACAAGCCAGCGTGTCACTGCGCTCCACTAAGCAATAAACATATAATGGACAGGTGACTGTCTAAACAACAGACACCTGACTATAATGGACAACTGACTAAACAAACACATGACTAACAGACAACTGTAGGTTTGCATAGTATTGTCTGTTGTGCTTTATATAATATTATAATAATATATGTGTTTATTTTGTAGGCAAGTTCAACAATGGGTATTTCTGACAACTTTTATTCTTGCTTTGAAACTGTGATATTCCATCATATTATTTCAGGGTAACTATATCTGTTACCATATTGACATCTGGAATATTGTTTGAGCTATCTATCTATATATATTATATGTATACACCTGTATATATATATATATATTATCAGTTGTTTGACATGATGTTGTAGTTCCTCAGACAAGACGGTAAAGGTTTGGGATGCTGGCTCCAGACAGTGTGTACACACATTCCTTGATCACACAGACCAGGTACACTTTCTCTTCATGTTTCCATATTGGTTACTTAGTTCTTTCAAGATTGTGACAGCCTGTGATTTTTATGTTTTGTCAATGTTCCTCTTCTTCAGAATTACTAACATGACTGCTTGTTAAAAGGAGGTTGGTTGTTCTTTTTTATTGTAAAATCTTATTATACAATATAAACTGTGTATTCTAAATAATTCGCCATCTATAAGTTTTAATGAAGCCAAACTGTTGAATTCAACAATTCAATGTTTACAAAAATCGCCAAGCTGTCACTCAAATTCCCGAATAGCAGGCTCACATAATTCCAAGAAAGTATCACAGGGATGTGATGATATATCTCGTGATAAACATATCCATCTAATTGGTAACTGGACCCCGTGGCCTATGAAAGCAACACGCTGCCATGTAAACAAACTGTCTCATTCCGGAACACATAAATTTCATCAATGTTTTATTAAAACACATTTGGACTGTTACTATGTTATAATAGACTATATAACATGATTTTATGATAAAAATGAATGGATAGCCTCCTCGTACATGCTGCAATAGTTTGGTAATGATGGACCACTTCGGTTGTACTTATGGTTACTGGACTGTGGAAATTACAGTAAAGATATAACAAGATGGTCATTTATTTGCTAGTGCTTCATTGTGATATGCATACAACATATACGCGCATGCACTCATGCATACACAAACCCACACGCAGATAGACATACACACACCACATGCAAACATGCATGCATACACAACTTATTGCAGAACACTGTATTTGCTTATATTAAATAATTTTTCCTTACCTGTAATTTATATCAGCACAGCAGTAATACTTTGTTTACATTAATATATTCTATGATCCTGTTGTGTATGTTTCAGGTCTGGTGTGCCAAATACAACAGCACAGGCACTAAGATAGTGTCAGTGTCTGAGGACAGAGCTGTGCATATCTACGACTCTCCAGCGTAGAGTTCACAACTATACAGAATTATTGGAAGAAGTCTTCTGTTTATGACTGTGTGACACTTTACCTCGTAAAGCATTACATTGATAACATTCAGTGCGCAGAAGCGCTATTGAATAATGTTTGTTTGTACAGTGCAGCTATGTCGGTTGTGTTGATTGTCAGTGCCTCGAAAGAAAGAACATAAATGGTCCTGCCAAAATATCAATTGTAACAGACACCTTGGATTAGAAAACGTAATGACCTAATATAAAATCCTGATCGTTCTGACATTTTATACAGTGTCTTACCATCTTGTATTTCTATTCAACACTTTTGGCATACTGTATTTCATTAATGCATGTCGTTATCCAGATTTCTTTCATAAAAGAAAACATTTTGTATTATGCTGTGTCAATTTTTTTTCTGTCCTGGACTACTTGATCAAGTTAACAAATGTAGTGTTAAGTACAAGAATTGTTTTATAATGCAGACAGAGTGCGTGCTGCATAACTATTCAGATGTTTATGTACCACATTATTATACTGTAAGTGGATATTTCCGTATAGCTATTCATATCAACAATGTCTCGTGCAAGAAAATACAGTTATTACAATACAAATGCATGTTTTACCTATTGTTTGATGTGGGGGAAAACAATGTTATGGGCCATGTTGGGCATATTAAGGAGGGACGCATGTCTACAAATAGGTTATAACTTATAAACTTTGTCGTGAAAATATCTGAAAAACTGCTCATCTTATCTTGACCAAACTGGTGTAATTAAATTAAATTTAAAGTGTCATTTTTTAATTTAAACTGATGATAATCATTTATCAAACAGTCACTATTTTAGACAAACTGCATCATTGGACAGGTCAATATCTTGTGTGTATAAATAAAAAACATGTATGAATTATATTTTACTTGGAACTTTTATATTATAAAACAGAGTGTGGGTGTCCACCCGCCTTCCAAGTTATGGGTCTCTCCGTCCAGCATATCTCCATCAGTTTCGCATACATGGGACTGGAACTTTGTTAGCATGCTAGCAGGCTTGGGTTCTACTATAGCCAATGTATTACTATTAGTTCTTAATATTTCTGTTACTATTACATTAAGACCAATCTGTTACTATTACTGGAATAGCCATTACTTCAGCATTATTACTGAATGTCGAGAAAAAGTATTTTCAATAGGTCTATAAATGTGTAAAACGAACATAAGTTTTGTGTGTCAATACCAAACCTTATAGTTAATCAAGTTCTTCACCACATACATTAAATTAGTACATTCCAGTTGTCATACAGCTGTCGGCATGCAAAAAGCTCTGTAAATCCAGTTACTTATGGTGTGGTACCCACTCGGACAGCCCGAGTCTCTACACCCTAAGGACACTTAGGATGTAGAGACTCGGTTGATTCTTCGCAAATCTAAACAGAAAGCAGACACCTAGCAAGACCGTACTTTATGCATGTGTCTGCTTCTCTATCCGCTTCTACATCGTTCCTCTTCATTGTCCGCTTCTGTGTCCACTTCTGGGTCCGCTAACGATAATTGTGTGTTTATGGCAACACCCAGTTAGTCGTGGATGTCAGTCCGTGGGATCTGTTGGTTATCAATGTAGTAATCGTAGATCGATGGCATCATCTTGGTGGTAACTAAGATAATTGTGCACTTTGATACATTAAAGTCCATCTGCCATGTCTTTGCCCAGTAGATACGTTTATTCAGGTTGGATTCAAGTGTCAAGTGGTCAGCTGGAGTGTGTATTTGACGATAAACAATAATGTCATCAGCAAACGTGCGTATTTGTGAGCACTCCTTCTGTGATGTCGGTAATGTACAGCAAAACCAACATTGGCCCCAACACTGTTCCTTGTGGGACACCAGGCAGGACGTCAGCTGACCGCGATGTCTGCCCATTGACGATAACTTGTTGACTGCGAGAACCTAGAAATGCACTGATCCAAGAATTTGTTTTTCTACTGATCCCATAGTACTGGATTTTGTGGAGAAGTTTGTTGTGTGACACTTTATCGAACGCTTTACTAAAGTCAAGGAAGACGACATCTGTTTGTTTCTTTTGGTTGGTGGAGTATGCCAATTCATGTATGATACTGACAAGTTGCGTCTCGCACGTCAGGCCCTTACGGAAGCCATGTTGATTCGGACCTAGGTGGCGACCGATCTGGCTACACACAATGCGGTCTATAGTTACATGGTTTCGCCTGATCACCCTTCTTATAAATCGCCGATATGCATGCTGTGGACTAATCCGGCGGGATAGAGCCTTCGTCATAGGACTGTTGGAAGATGACAAAGAGGACACCAGCAATCTCCTTGGCAGTCTCCTTCAAAATTCTTGCCGGAAGTTCATCGGTGCCAGCAGCTTTCGTTTGGTTGATGTTCTTCAATAGCGTCTCAATCCCAGGTTGTGTGAAATGTTTGTTGTCCATCTCGCGGAATGGAGACGGTCCTTTATCAGGCAAGTGTCAACCATCATCATCAATACTTACAAACTGGTTGTTAAGACTTGGCTTGGCTGGTAATGTGGAGGCTGTCTGTATCAGAGAGTATAAGTATACCCAAGTTTTCAGTTCTGTTGAGTTTCACAAAAAACAAAACTTCTTGTGATGTCCTCCATCAAGCAGGCTAGCTCCAACGACATCTCTGATGTAGTCGTCATGGCCAGATCCCATAAGTTTCTGTATGTGTTGCCGTTCCATACAGCAGGCATGCAGACCAATCTTCTTGGAGTTTATTGCTTTACGTTAATACGTGTCCTTACGAATTTCACATTTGATGATACGGGTGATCCAAGGCAGGTCACGTTTTCATTTGGAGCTCGTCGTCGGGACGTGTGTAATGATGATTTGGTATAATGAACTCTTGAATGACTGCCGTGGATATGGGATTTCGCATAAAAACTGTGAAGCGTATTCAGCCATGTCTGCCCGTAGACCAACAAAGGTCGCAGACTTGTATTTATCTATCTTGTGTGACTGCTGTTTTGGACTGACGTCAAGTGTGTTGAGCACTGCAATTAACGTAGATGATCGTTCATTCCGGGTACCACGTGTACATGCGACACGAGTTTAGTGTAATGATACTAGCATGTCGTAAAAGCTGTAGTTTACGGTACTGACGGCAGTGGTAAATAATGGCACGTGGGAATGAGGTCCGAGAGCACATGTTTTGTTATGGTACCAGAAATGTGCGTTTATGTAAAAGAGCATTACACCATGGACAAGCTAAAGCCACCACATAAACTAAAAATTGCCCTTGGAAACCTTGCATATCGATGGTTTCGATGTTATTTAGCAGAGGTCGGCGAGGACTACTCCGGTGACAGAGAGAAGGTTGCCATTTTGCTGACAGTATGGCGGGACCGGAGGCGCAGGAAGTATTCCGAACATTTACATACGAACCTGCCAAACTTGCAGTTGGTGACTAGCCAGCCATCCCGGCAGAATCAGCGGACCAGTTTAACACTGTCGTCTGAACGTTTACCGAGTTCTGTGTGCCGCGGAAAATGTAATCTATAAGAGATATGTGTTCCACACACGTGTGCAACTGGAAGGCTAAACAATCGATAGCTTCATTACCGACTTGAGGTTAAAATCACAGTCATCGGGGCCCTACAAGACAGTCTGATACGTAACCGGCTGGTAGTCGGGATACAGGATTCCAAGGTGAAAGAGAAAGCCCCAGGGATCAAGGCTAACACTCGAGCGGTCGATAGATGTGTGGAAAAGCGAACGAAGCCGCGCAGGCCCAAATGAAAGTGCTGACAGGCGCCGAAAACAGTGCAAGTGGGAACGTGGTTAGGAAGCAGAAAAGTGGATCGTTATGTTGACTGTAGGTGACAGTTTGGTGCCACTGAAGGTGGATAGTGGAGCTCAGGTAAATATCCTAAGCCGGAGCGACTACAGTGGGTTTGCCAATAAGCCAAAACTACTGACACCGCGACAACCTAAGCTGAAAACCTACAATGACGAATCCATCTCAACTCTTGGCGTGTGCATCGCCACAGTCACACACAAGGGAAAAACAAAAGTTACAGTTTGTAGTTGTGTCCAACGGAAGACAGTCACTATAATTGGGGCAGTGAGCGACTAGGTTTACCCAGCTAACAATGACACGTGATTTCACATGTTTTGCAGGTGACTTCACGTGTTCAACTAGTTCAATTCACGTGTTTTTGTACGAGAATTCACAAGATTGTGTGAACAAATTTCATGGTGAAAACACGTGTTTCGACACGTGTTTATCTGGTTCACCGCACGTGAAATCACGAGTTTCCGTATGTGAAATCACGTGTTTCCGTACGTGAATTCACGAGATTCTGTGAACAAATTTCAAGGTGAAAATACGTGTTTCGACACGTGATTATCTGGTTCACCGCACGTGAAATCACGAGTTTCCGTACGTCTAATCACGTGTTTCCGTACGTGAATTCATGAGATTCTGTGAATAACTTTCCCGGTGAAAATACGTGTTTCGACACGTGTCTATCAGGTGAAATCACGAGTTTCCATAGGTGTAGCCACGCGTTTCCGTATGTGAATTCACGAGATTCTGTGAACATTTCCCCCATAAAACCGTGTCTCATGCACGTGTTGGCGTACGTGAGGTCACGAGAATCTGTAAGCTTGTTTTCCCGTGAAAACACGTGTCCAAGACACGCATTTTAATTAGTTCCTAACGTGAAATCACCTGTCCTGACAAATAGTTAGGAACTATTGAAGATATGTCAAGTCTATTCGGATCCGTAGACGTCGATTGATACCTATGTAAATTAAGACAAATCAACAAGTAGAAAACAACTATTTTATTGTAATGGCAATGAGGAGATAATATCCGCTCTATTTTAGACAGCCAGGACTCCATATGTATTTTTATTTATTTTCAACGCGAATCTCTGTGTGAGCACAGCTAACATTATACATTGAAATGAGTTAACGACTTTAGTTTGTCTTCAGCCCGGTCTTTGTACTAAGAACAAATGACAAATGAAATCCGGGAGTGCATATTAACAATGTATGTGAAGTTTATGAACACTATATGGCACTCTTTCTATCTCAACCATGATTACCTGCTACATGTTTCTGCTAATACAATGTGGATAAAGGGGTATATGTGTGTGTGTGTGTGTGTGTGTGTGTGTGTGTGTGTGTGTGTGTGTGTGTGTGTGTGTGTGTGTGTGTGTGTGTGTGTGTGTGTGTGTGTGTGTGTTATTACTCGTCATATGACGCTATTCTATTATCCTGTATTTCTACATAGTATCATCTAGGTAATAAACTATATTATTTTGTTGTCAACTGACATCAATTAACAGTCTTCCTACGTTAGTCATCGTTTAGGAAGACTGTTAATTAGTGTCAATTGATAACAAAAACAAAACATAGTTTATTACCTAGATGATATTTTCTATGTAGAAATACAGGACAATATAATAGCGTAATATGACGAGTATCAAATGATAATCAAATAATGTGTGTATATATATATATATATAATATATATACAGCTGTATATATATATATATATAATATATTTAGACACATTTTTTCACATTTATATGAATTTATTAAATGTTGTGTATTTTGAATGTTTACACAGTAACATTATCACACAGGTAACATAATGAATTTCATTGTTATCTGACACTAATTATAAAAACATATACCTAAATGGTAAAATATGAAAACATGTACATCATATACATCATTTGACAGTATTCATCCTGTATGTCTACTCGATAAAATGCTGTCTACAGTAAAAATCAAGGCACAATTAAAAGTATCTTCTTAATTCTCATCCTGCTTTCATGACGATAGCAACGTAGGCCCTTGTGTAATTTCATGCAAAACGTTTGTTAATCGCAAACTTACACTTGATAATGACTATTTACGTTATAACTTGCTGAGTTACTCAGCGTTGCTCGGGGGAAAAGGCAGTCATATGTATTTTCTAATTTAACTGTTTGAAATGAAATACAGACTGCGCAGTTTACAGTGGAAAATATGTCGTATGCTGAGTTACCAATATAACCTTTCAACTCACCGTTTCGAAACGGGAAAGTTTACCAAATTCAACATAGCTGCCCACCATGCAAATTGTGCAAATTTTCCATTAAAATATTATTTAAAATAATTCCTTCCATATTTATGCTACAGTGTCTGGAGCCCTTACCACCGACAAAGCTCTTTTATATTAATGTTAGTATAATTAGATACATGTGAACGGTAGTAGGGGGCCGCCATTTTGTATTTTAAAATGGCGGTTGTAAAAAAGAATTACCTAGCGTTTACTGTATTAGTATGCGCGGTATACACTTTTCATTTACCAGTGGTTCTTTGTATCCTCAAAATGTTCTTTCATTTGAAAAGGTTTGCAAATAGTTGCATGAACATTACCTCTCATCACTGAATAATTGATTCTAAAGTTGCATTCTGAGACCATTCGTCTCTTAAATATAAAAATCTATTGAATCAACATGCCCCACATACTATACATAATTTCACCCAACTTCATATAAACTTTGTTTCAATAATAATTTGTTTCACCAATTTTATAATAAAACGGCGCAAAAGACTAAATTATTATACCCGCGTGCCATACATTTATTATTCCGTTGGATTCTCCTTTTGTGTCACCACCATTTTGAAATTAAAGATGGCGGATCTCCACAAGCGCTCACATATATCTAAGACACACCTGTATTAATATAAATGGGTATTGTCCATGATAAGCGCTCCAAACATCATTATAGAAATGTAGGAACTTGTTTAATGTTATAATGAACAATTTGTGCAATTTGAATGGTGGGGGCCGTATGGAATTTGGTAAACGTATCCTGCGTAAACAAATTGCCACCCTAATTTTGTTTTACCTTTATTGCCAAAGATGCAAAACCAACTGAAAGTTTGCTTTTAACAATGATTCTGCACGAAAGCATTGTTTGTGATCTAGTGGCCTACATCTAGCTCCTCCCTTGTCCTTCATGCTCAAGCTCCTCTTTCACGCTGCTTTAACTGTCGTGCACCACCAGCTCTGGCAAGACCGCTGCCAACTAGCAATATTAAATCACAAATATGTACAAATAATGTAAACAGTCATATGGGAATCTTATCACTCAGGCAGGAAGTGTGATTCACGCATTTCCTTGACCATGTAGTCAAGAGAAATAATGTTTGTTAGTTCGCATTCATTGGTCAACTTTCAATTAAAATCTAGCATAAATTTTAATGGGAATTAACACAGGTATCTCTATTCACTCAGAATATAAAAAATGAAAATTATATATATATATTACACTTGCAATAAACGGTCTATAAAAATAAGCGTTTTTACCTAATAAACGCGTGCAGTATATTCGGTCGTGGAAGCATCTTCAAACTTAGCAAAAACTATATTATGGCTACTTATGATGTAAGATTAATATATATATATATATATATATATGTATGTTATTCGTTAAGTGTTGAAATACGTTGGAAGTGAAAAATTAAAACGTATAACTGAAACATGTCTATTACTTTTAATTATGCACTTAAAGGTATTTACCTTAATGTCTTTCCGTTTTGAATACGTTTTTAAAACTTCTCCCGTGTCATGAAACATATCTTCACTGGCTATGTCGAGCCGCCGGCCTGTCCTATAACAGAAGAACAATTACATATTGGCAGATTTACTTCAAACTTTATGTTAAACTCGCAGGCGTGGTTGAAATATTCTCGCAAGCCGGGGGTATGACTACGTTTCCCTGCATAGTGTGGACTGTATGTTGCTTGATCTGTGTAAGGGTAGAGCAGCAGTAATAGTAGGACCCACGGCAGTCATTGCCCATGCAGCTCAGCCTTACACCCAAGCCTAAAGCTGTGAGCACTGACCATTTCAAACTAGCCAATGGGTAGCTCTCATAATCCCACCGCTACTTAACTACAGCTTCTAAAATGACTACCAAGTGTGTGTGACATGTGCCCCTGTCCACTGTGTATAACAGTCAACTTTCTACGTCCCCTTGAGAGCAATCTTATCTGACTGACCTTTCTGTTATCTGCTAAGGGAGTAGAAAGATGTCACATTGTGCAGATGACTTGTGACAGACCCAGTCTTGTCATATGTTACTACACAATATAGCATTCATTAATATAGAATATATAATACTATATATATATACATATATATTTATATATATGTATATATAGTATTATATACTCTATATTAATGAATATATATATATATATATATATATATATATATATAGATCATTTATATATATATATTATAATTATTATTCCTTAAAATGATAATCTATGAGCCTATATCATATGCATACAACTGCCAAAACCGGCTGAATATAATATTTCCCCTAAATTTGGAAAGTCTATAGCATTGACATTGTCTTCAGCTACGTCATTTCTATAGACATATTCTGAAAGCCTGGGTCCCATTTATTAAACTTTAACGTGATCAAAATTGTTTGGCCATGGTTGTCTCCTCATTTTTCTATATATCTGGAATATTCGTAAATAAACAGGTAGCTTGCAGAATAATAATAACAACGATAAAGTAGGCCCAGTACTTTGGGACCCTGTCTCCCATATAATCAGAAGCCAGGGAAGGCAATAAAATATGTCCGTCTGTCGTCGATACACGATTAGTGACGACCCTATACTTTATCATATGTGGAATTTGTGACCACCAACACGTTGGATTCTCAAAAATCTATATACGTATAAAATTGTCCCAAATGCCAATATATATATATATATATATATATACACACACAAACGCACACACTCACATGTCACCTATTATACGTATCCTGTTATGAAATAATTTTACATGCACATACAGTTGATGTGCGGACAGAGAGAAATTAATCATACGCACCTCATTATGTTTATTATAGTTCAATGATATGTTGTTTTTGAGCATTGTCGCGATAGGGCATGATACTAGAAGATGATAGATATGTATGTATAGTATTATATACTATACTTTAAAAGAGAAAAGGTGAACTGCATTCACCAAAAATTCCTAAATTATTGACGTTTTGCTTGTAACACACAACTAGTTTGGTAACCAAAAGCCAAACTAGTGTTTAACTATTCAACAAATTATAATTCTAGTTGTAGGCCAGCTATAGGCAGACGCCTGAAATAAAATACCCACCCTCAGTTTGTTAGGGTAATTATCCCATCCACTACTCCACTCCATGGGTGAAAACGCCCTCCTGGGAGAGAGCTAATTAAGACACTCATTGATGTCAGAGGAGTGGCAAAGCCAATAAACATACCTCTGCAATCATACATAGGACCAGAGCGAGTCTGGAAACAATAAAGAAGGAAGAAGTCATTCCACCAACTTGGGTAATGTCTAGGGAGGGAATAGTCATGCAATAATAGTTTATCTCACAGGGCAACATCTCAAGTTTTCAGTTATGTTGAAAGTACATTATTATTTAAACAGACACTACGGATTTCAACATTCACTTTATAACTTCAGTACACCTATACAATTTTCAAATCAAGGCATAAATTATTGCCTATGCATACGCCATATCATTGTTACCGATATCTACTATACGTCTTGGCAATGTTTCACTATTTACAACTTTGGGATGTTTATAACCTTGAATCTTTTACAACAAATGTATAAACACATCTTTGGCGAAATATCGAGGCATCATGATTCAAGGTCATTTTAAGAAGCTGCTAGAAAGTATTCTGGACTGAAAGATACGGAAGAGAGTTGAGTAGGATTAAGACGAAGAATAACGCGGATTCAGAAAGGGAAGAAGGACGACCGATGAAATGTTTGTATTTAAACAGATGGCAAAAAAATGGACATGTGAGGAAATTTTCAGGATTGCGGGTGGGTTTCTTAACAGATCGAAACTTTGTTCATGCCAAAGAGGCCACACATATCTCCCGCGGATAATTAGGGCATAATTAATTGCCTGCGTTATTACACATTTGCGGTATTATTAATTATATGAGGTGTCCTAAAGTGTTACAATTTACCCCGATACGGGGCAACTTGTAACAGCCTACGGGGGTAAATTGTACCATATATGTTTTAGCATTAATACTACTAATAATAATTAACTTTATTTATACACTAGTCTCCAGAGTACGACTCTGTTCAATAGTGTGTACAGAGTCGCTAAAATAAAACAATATACATACATAAGACTTAGTGGTGTAAACATAAATTTATATATATATATATATATATATAAGAAAGAAAATACTACATATTTATTAAAAGTGAGACTAAGAGAGCAAAAAGTTGTAAACCAAATTAAAACTCAATTAAAATAGATTGTGTAATGAACAGGAAGATATATACCCTTAAAACAACATATTACACATTAAGAGCGAGTTTAAAATAGTGCGTTTTGAGGCGTGCTTTGATCAGCCGCAGTTCTTCCGGCCAGAAATGGTCCGGCTCGAGAGAAAGATCGCCGGCCATATCGCACCAGATTATATTGCGGCACAGTCAGATGCGCGCGGTCCTCAGATCGAAATGACCAGCGTGGCACGTAGCGGGTGATTGGGACAAATTGTAACACAATAGAAAACTACATCATCGATGAAACTGCTCTCTCTATATATAATTTAGGCTATATAAATATCTTGAAACTTAACAATAACGATGTAGCGTAGCACACAAGCACATACCTTTAGTAGACTCCATAATGAAATTCACCTTTTAAATACAGTTATTGTGAATATGTAGACAATTAGGCTTATTCGCTCTCAGATTCACACAAGTGACACATATAGCTGTTGTCACCGATAGTGCACTCAAAGTGTGCCCATTTGAGGTACAATTGGTATTTAATCCATTGCTCATGCGACCTGCTGTCGGCGCAATTTTCGCCATATACCAAGCAAAACCACTCCACCGACTTTGTTTTCTTCACAAACGCTTTGCCTTTGCTGTTCGCGGGTGCGAGCTTTCGCTTGCTGCTGTACCTGAAATAATTAACACAACATCGTCAGCATATTTTAAACAGTGCTTGGCCAGGCCATATGCGTTTTATTTATTTTATATACAATTACGTTTGTATTAAAATTGCCGTTTTATAATTTTTTCTCCAAAAAGTGCGCCACGCATTCGCATTTAGCCTACTCTTCATAACCAATGTGCGTACACATACATACAGACATTGAACATTAACTCACCTGCGACGCAGCTTCCTCAAATATATGCGTCAGCACCAAGGCTCTTTCCAATTTTCGTGTATAGTGTCTCATCGTATCTCACTTAAGAGTACTATGGAACATGAGTAGAGTATTACTGTAATAATGTATAGACATATAAAATGTAGCCCCCCATACGCCTACCGAACGGTCGAACGCAGTAACGGTCTAGATCGTTAAAACATAAATCTGTATAATCAACTGGGTAAACATCACAATATCTTCACGATCTAGTGCAAATCTTCTGTTTGTTTGCAACTGTCTTTATAATTGATGTTCAATAACTAGCTAATTACAGACCTAATTATACTATAATTCTTAATTGGTTTGTTTGATTTAAATAGCAACATTTCCCAATATAAAACAAATTATTTATCTATATAAAATAACACAAAGTATATGATACACGAAAACAAAGTATATGGGGCATGTTGTAACAGGTGGCGCATGTTGTAATATTGTTACAATTTGCCCCGAGATTAATGTTTCTACTTGCCCCTACACCGTCTCACTCACAAAACATGTGATTGCAAAAACACACTTCAAATCCTGTTTAACGGTTTACGTAAGAGTTGCAACATTACACTAATAATTACTTAAAGGTTTACGTAAGAGTTTCAGCATTACACTAATAACTACTTAAAGGTTTATGTAAGAGTTGCAACATTATACTAATAACTACTTAAAGGTTTACGTAAGAGTTGCAACATTACACTAATAACTACATCTATCAACGGTAAAGCAGTAAAACAAGATTTTTCGGATCACTTACTCTTAACTTGAAGGTATAGACTAAGAGGAAGTCGGGAACAGTGCATTTTTTCTTTGAGATGGCGTAACTCGATGGCGTGTCGGCGGATTCACGTGACATGCTCAAATATACTGATGAATATGCGGTCACCTTGCTGATTAATTTGCATTTACAGTTTTGTCTGCAGGTCCTCTATTACAACTTACCCGTGTTACAACTGGCCCCGGTCTCCACTACAGGGTTTACGCCAGCAAGCCTGATTTTTTCACATAGCATATCATGGTCAACTGCTTTTTGGACATCTAACATTACCATTCCAAAACATTTGTTATGGCTTATTTCACTTCTAATGTGGTCATGAAAATATACAAGACAGGTGTCAGTCGAGTAACGACCTCTGAATCCAGAATATTCCATTACTTGTACAGAAAGTTTCAACCTGTTGATGTAGTCTTTTCTAAGATCTTTGAAATTGAATTTAACACACTTACTGGTCTATAATTACCGACATCAAGTTTGCTTTTTTTTAAACAAC